>OZ026520.1:2705000-3305000 GCA_964019695.1 Loripinus fragilis
CGCTTAAGTTATAAACTCTAATTCATAGAGGCAAACATTGAGTAAGACTTGGAAATACCACAATCACACACTGTATATCAAACCAGGGTAACGTGACGTCAAGATGACAATTTAAGTAAAGCAGTCAACTCTCTCTTCCTTAAAGTAGAAAGGCACTGAATACTGCGCAACATGGTTCAAGGAAGGGTATTTATCTTTTCCCCGCCATTTAGGAAATTGCCATCTCTAAGCTTATATTCTAGCATATATGTTCTTTTAAAGCATATACCTAGTATTTCGCGTACAATTTATCAACACAAACTATGCTATTTACAAATTGAATAGTATCGCATTTAAACTTGCTCCAAGCGAGACTTCAATATTCTATCTAGTCTCTGTGGCTGAGAATGCTGGTTTTGGTATGATCTTATCGGAAACCCTGAAGACAGGTTTTGTCGCATCGATGCTCATATATGCATTTATATTCATGTAAATGCGGGCCCAATCCACAAACCTGTTTCATGTGATATGCACATAGAACATGTCTAGCCCCTCTAGACTACTCGTGGCCAATTCCGCCCATGACCAACGCCTACGGGATCCGTACCAAAAATAATACCCGCTCCCCCTCCGCGCCAATGAATACCCCCTTTAGTAGCGGGAGGAGCGTGGGCATAAAAAGAACCTTTTTCATAAAAATGCGGGTCCAACCAAAGCATAGGTAAGTTATAGGTACTCAGTGAGACGGTTCTTTTGAGCACCCACAGCAAATATAAAAAAATGAGCAATAGAATATTTACAATATTACGCTAAAATATTTGCTAATCTCCAAGTTTACTCTACATTTGACATGTTTCAACCGAAAGATGTCCGTCAAGGGATAAATAAATCTAATAGAAATAAACCTCCTCTGGTCAAGTGTTAAGGTCTGGCCTTGCGTCGCGATCGAACATTAGTATGGCGCCCGAGACCGCAGCATTTCAATTTTTTGGATGAATACATGTAGTATATGCATCGATCAATTGAAGCGATGTATATTAAAACAGCACATTTTTCACCTCATTTAGACATGCAGAGTTACCCTGTGACCTTGAAAAACGGTAAATGTCCCCAAAACATTACATCTCTATCCTAATGATGTATCTATGCAAATTTGGTCAATATATATATCGACTAGGTGTTCAGACAAAATGAAGATAGGATTCTTTTTACCGTGGGTGGGGTATTTTGGTATCGTTTGTGGTATTGAAAAGTCTTCTCATATATGCATATAAATGTTCCAAGTATTTGGAATACATATAGTTTCATTTGGCAGTTCACAGTGAGGTATTTCAATCAATAATGTTTGGTTTGTAAGGTATTAACATGCTTAGAAGTAAGAAAAGCCTGCTTAGTTCATTATTTTGTAGTTTAGGGGGTAGGGATACTTATTTTCTAATATCTCACTAATTAGACGGTGAATTTTTTTTAAATTATGTCATAATGCATCTTATATAATGATCACTTTCCTGAAAAAAATTGAGAAAAAATTATTTTTTTAAAGTATGTTTAAATATTGAATTATCAGTCAGTAATTGCTGAAAACGAATGCACAAATGTCGGTGATTGCTGGTTTGAAAGCGTGATATGAAGAAAAATACTTGTATAGCTGCAAAAGAATGGTTTGAGAAAAAGTTCTTAATTATTAATGGCTTCGCATGCTTGTTTGAAATTACGATTTTCAGATACAAAATTGAGTTACAGAATATTTTACTTGTCTTAATGAGTTTCCAAAAAGCTGCGTAAAAAAGCCAACATAGGCCATATAATGAAGAGCTGTAACTTTTGAACTGGACGGTAAATTTTCTTTAAAATGCGTTATTTTTCTTATAATATGATGTACTACAGAATATCAAAAAATGAAAAAATTCTATTTTTTGGAAAAAAAATCGCCCAGGTGTGGGCATTGACCTTAAAAGAAATAATTTCAACAATTGCTTGATCAGATCTAAATCAGAGAAATAATTTCTACAACTGCTTGATCGCATCAACATAGCGTTTAAAACAATCATCTCCTTTCGTCTTATTTCACAATATTTAAGAGAGAAAATGTGAAAACAACTATCACCTGCGTTTTCTTCATTATAATGTCAATATATTTATTGGCAAAAAATGATATAACTAGAAGCAAGACTTTCAAATTATTAGCACTTCTTAATATTTATTTGGCACAAAATTTATTTAAAAACAACACGCGATAATTATGTTATCAAAAGTAAAATATTTTGCAATCGCGTCATAATTATGTATAGTTCTTTGATAAATAGCATTAATTTCGTTAAAAGTTTTAAAAAATCCCGAAGTGCCAAATATAATTTTATCAAAACAACATACTCAACTGGCTTAGCTAAACATTTACACAGCTCGCTTCTTATTTCTTCTTATTGCAGGAAGTATTACTTTCAAGGTGCAAAACGTTCGAACGAAAAGCAATAGTTTTAAGTTAGATGCAAAAATATTGCTACAACTCCTTTAAAGCAATATCTTTTTTGCGAGGAGCAACATACTTTTTTGGTCAATTGAGATAATAATTTGCCAGACAAGAAAATAAGACATGCATGCTGTTTCTTTAATCCGTTTGTCGACAAAAGATTGACCATTGAAATAAAAATTACTATCTAAACGCAATATATTTGAATATTCTAAATATTATCGCATCAAATCCACTTATTTCTGACATTTTCGCCAGAAAACTACGGAAGCGTATATGCGCCACCACTTGCTACTTAAATCCGTCAGAAAAAGACTGTTTTCTGGCGAAAATGTCAGAAACAAGTGGATTTGATGCGATAATATTTAGAATATTCAAATATATTGCGTTTAGATAGTAATTTTTATTTCAATGGTCAATCTTTTGTTGACAAACGGATTAAAGAAACAGCATTCAGGTCTTATTTTCTTGTCTGGCAAATTATTATCTCAATTGACCAAAAAAGTATGTTGCTCCTCGCAAAAAAGATATTGCTTTAAAGGAGTTGTAGCAATATTTTTGCATCTAGCTTAAAACTATTGCTTTTCGTTAGAACTTTTTGCACATTGGCAGTATTACTTCCTGCAATAAGAAGAAATAAGAAGCAAGCTGTATAAATGTTTAGCTGAGCCTATTGAGTATGTTGTTTTGATAAAATTATATTTGGCACTTCGAGATTTTTTCAAACTTTTAACGAAATTAATGCTATTTATCAAAGAACTATACATAATTATGACGCGATCACAAAATATTTTACTTTTGATAAGATAATTATCGCGTGTTGTTTTTAAATAAGTTTCGTGCCAAATAAATAATTAGCAGTGCTAATAATTTTAAAGTCTTCCTTCTAGTTATATCATTTTTGCCAATAAATACATTGACATTGTAGCGAAGAAAACGCAGGTGATAGTTGTTTTCATATTTTCTCTCTTAAATATTGTGAAATAAGACAATTGTTTTAAACGCAATGTTGATGCGATCAAGCAGTTGTAGAAATTATTTCTCTGATTTAGATCTGATCAAGCAAATGTTGAAATTATTTCTTTTAAATAATAAAAGTACATGAAAGTAAGTAAGGGTGCAAAGATCAGGAATCGATACAATCAAGTACCATACCTTACCCAGGATACCAATATGAAAGTGACAAACTCACACTTAGACACCACAAACGCAAGCCAAGAGGTCAGCCCTTTCCTAGCAGGTGACTACAAGGCACATACAAACAGACGCGCACAAAGGCATAGCAAACACAAGACAGACAAAAACATAAAAGATCTACAAAAGAATTACGGCCTTGGAACGGTCAGTAAAATATTTTACTGAAGGGCTCAAACCGGCCCCACGGCGCCAACCCCCCCCCCTTAATTTAGATGTAGATCAAGACACATAGATATTTGGTTTGCATGAAAGGCCCCTTACTTATCAATGCATCATCTCCCAGAACATATGAATCAAGATATAACAAGGAGATAAAGCAAAGATAAGGACTCAACAGTAAATAAAACTATACTGGAGCAAAAAATAATCCAACAGGTAATCCCCGGTGGGTCCCACAAAAACAGCCAAAGCATCAGACCCCTACCATCTCATCAATAGATAAGTCTTTAAGTCGGAACCGTCATAGAGTCTGAAGTCCCACCCACCGGCGTGCAATTAAAGAGGAAAGCAAAGTTGTCAACCTTGATTGGGTTGACCACCAAGCATGAAGTCTGTTGCAATTAGTTCAAAGACCTTGCAGAGTTGTTTCTTCAATTCTCATAAATCCTTTCTGCATATATCAGTGTTAGCATAAACAGCGGACCAGGTCTGGGCAACAAAGGAACAGTGTCGAGTCTTATAGGCCTGCCTTGTTTGCGATCAGTCTGAGATTTAGGGCAAGTTATACGTGCGCTATATGAAATGTCCTAACACTCATAGGCCTTCATCTATAATGCTTTCGAAATATAATAAGATGGGAATTATACTGCACTGTATTGAACACGCTAACTTCTTCAGAAAGTAACTGACTATGATCAGTAAACGACAAATCACACACTACAGCCCTGAACACTTACAATCACATGCACTTAAGAAGAAGGGAAAAGTAAAGCCAAACAAGAGGATTGCAATACTAGAAAGGACACTTAATACTACACAACAAAAATGGACCACCATCAAGAACCCCGCAAACAATGGCAGTCCCAATGAACAATGAGTTAACAACAACAGAACCAACGCCTTAGAACGGGCAGCAGCCGATGCCGCAGATTTGTCTGCTATGGATGCAATCTTAGTACCATAATCGTCAATTCTGTTAAGTTAGGCGAAGAAAACATTTAAAAACTGTGACGATTCACTGAAACTTGTAAATTATTTTAGCCATGTGGATCTGAAACTGAGGACTAAGAGAGAAAAAAATATTCTGAACTTACAAAAAGTAAAGAATAGGGGATATTGTTTGCATTATTACCGTCAACAAGATATAATTGTGAAATATCAACCTTGTGATATACGAGAGTCAACCCTTGGTAGAAATATTGTTGTCTGAGAAACACATGACTGGATCAATCCTAATATGCATGAGATCACTTGCTGATTAGAAAATGTAATACTAGTTAACATTGGTTGTGTAAGTGACATAATTTTAATGTTCGAATTTATCCTACTTTTTGCGAACAGTACATACACTAGCCAGTCCTCCATGTTCCTGTAGCACTCTTACGTGTAATCATGAGTTACCATCATTATAGCATATAAGTAAGCTGTACTTCACACAAGGTAAGGAAGAAAGCAAAAATCAGGAATCGATGCAATTAAATGCCACATATGACCCAGGAAACCACACAGGAAAGTGACAACAACGAAAGAAAATATCACGTAAAGAGAGCCAAGAGGTAAGCCCTTTATCAGCAGGTGATCGCAAGGAACAGACAAGACAGCATAACTGATATTAAATTCAAATAACAAAAAGATCCATAGAAGAACAGCCAGTAAAAGATTACCAGTGGGCCTAAATATGTTATAGGGTGCCAACTTCACCATTATTTCTGAAGTGAATCAAGACAAATATACTATTGCCATAAAGTTAAGCATATTAATATACGATCCCCATTTTCGAAGTAATGAAAAATAATTTGAGATTTGGGTTTTATTCGACATGTACCTCGTATTTTGGCTACCAAATTTGGATAAGTTCGTTTAGTTTCATTCACTACTGACCATGAACGGGAAGCTTAGGACACAGTACTGTCCAGAAGTTGATATGCAAGAATGAATTTCTTTTGCTGTTGTGTCATGAGATAGCCTTAAACCGCGTATGTTGGATACATCTACAAAGAAGAAAGAGGACATAATGTGAAAATTGTCATTAGGAACGCTGGCATGAAACAAGATGACATTGCAATGGTATTAAACGTGTCTCAGAGTGTTGTAAGCAGACCGTTGAAAAAACATAGTGAGAATGGCAGTATTACAAAAAGGAAACGGTCTACATTGACTTTTGAGTGCAAGAAATTGTTGCTGAAGCATTATGGTAAGTGATGCATTATCTGACGACCACCTGGTACAGTTAAAGGTGGTTACTGGGACTTTGAACGCTCAAAAGTACCAGGATGAAATCCTGGAATCTGGTGTTAGGTCACACTTGGACTCGCTAGATGGCCAGATCATGGTGCTCCGAGATGACATTGCAAGACCTAACTGTACTCGCATCATCGAGGAATACAAAAATCAACAGAACATCACTAGTCTCCATGGTCAAGCTTGTTGCGGGACTTGAACCCTATCTAACACGTGCGGGACAAGCTCGGCTGACGTGTTTGAAACCAAAAACAAGCCGTATAAAAATCATTGTGAATTTTGCTAGACTCTACTACATGAGTGGGACAGGATTTCATGTCCTGAACGCATGTACCCAGTGATTTTAATGATGAAAATGTGCCAAGTTGTTATTCGACAGTGTGAAGGCTATACACAACATAAACTGGAAGTAGTGGATTATTGTGAGCCATTTCGTGACTTTTTGCACCAGATCCAGAAAGTGTATGTTCCAAAGAGTAAGTTTTGAAGAAATTACAACTATCGCGGCCTTATTGTAAAAGTTTTGCAAGTATTTTTTGTAAGGTGTTTGCAGCCTGGACACACGTCAGATTCCACGGCTTTTCTTCATCAAATCGCTGGTATTCTGCTTTTGTTGTCCACCACAATAAATTGTTGGTATCTCTCAAAAGTTTCCGTTCTTACCGTTTCTAAAACCTAAGTGGTGTTATCAAATGGAATATGCTTAACTTTATGACAATAGTATATATGTTTGGTTTGCATGAGAGATCCCCAACCCATCGATGCATCATCCACTAGATAATACTAATTGAGATATAAAAAGTAGATGAAACCAAGATAAGGACTCAACATCATATACAACTGAATACTGGAGTAAAATAAATCCAACAATCAAACCCTGGTAGTCACAAGACCAGGCCTCAACCCACCCCATCTATAGACAAGTCTCTATGTAAGAACTGTCACAGAGCCTGAGGTTTGATCCGCCAGTGTGCAACTAAAGAGAAAAGCAAAGTTGCCAACTGCTAGCTACCGAGTTGACCACCAAGCATGCAGCCCACCACTATAATGTTATAACACATCTCTTAAAATGAAAAACTATTTTAATTAACTACGCTGAAAAAATATTAGAGCCAACAATTTTCTTTATCTTTTGCACTCAGTCGCCACCATAGATCCCTGGGTCAAAAGAGACCAAAGCCCTATATCAAAACCATTGTATGCCAGGTAAAATTTAGTAAAAAAGGTTTGCCAAGTTTATGATACCGATAGCCTTGTTTAAGAAGTTTTTGAGTTAACGGCCAACAGAGAGTGCCGAAATCAGCAACACAGCAAACTGGACAAGCTGAGAAACACGAAAAAATAGTAAGTGAGTATGATCAGGAAATACCACAATCACAAAGTGCAGACAAAGCCATGGCACCACGAGGAAAAGCCACACAATAATCACGAGACACCAGAAAGATAAACTAAGCAAAGCAACCAGCTCTCTCTTCCCCATCAAGATGATTGCAAAACTAGAAGGGGCATAAAGTAACATTCAACAAAACATTGAACAATTACAAACTCCCACAATGGGAGTAACAGTAAACAACAAGTCAACAACAGAACCACCGCCTTAGAACAGACAGCAGCCTAAGCCACCGGGGGAGTGGGGCTTAAATTCATTTTACTGGTACCAAATTTTCGCCCTAAATTCTGCTGTTGTTGAAGTACAAGAAATGTTCAGCTCGCATGGACGCCTTCTAACCATTGCAATGTATCATCTTGGAGAAACACTCTAATCAAATTAACACACTACGAACCCCGCTGTGAAAGACTTTTGACTATTACCTGTAAATGGCTAACACATAGATTATACATGTTATGATTCCAGCTCAATCAGTCTGTCCTGTTCACTAAGGTGTATCAGAACTACATACTGTATACATGCAATTGTAAATTGATGATTAGCTACATGTTTATACAAAAAAACGCTTAATAAACTTTTGTAATAATTTGTTTTTAAGCATTTTGACAGCCCTCACCCCACCGCACCCCATACCCTGGCCAATCATCCCAGTTTGTAAATTGTGTGTAATGTGAAACTACAAATGTATGCAAAAGGATAAGTTTGCTCACGGGGAAAAGCACTTCAAATAGTTTTTTTCTATTTCCTAGATAATGACAAAAGCAGAGTTTTCACCCCATACTTCTAAATCGGTACTTGTCCAATGAGAAAAGTATTTTTGCCGATAATTCGGGCTGTACCTACTAATCTTTCGATGGAAAAAAAATATCCTTTTCTAGGAAACTGTCTATGGCCATTTTTTATGGGCAATTCTTCTTTAAGACTGTCAGAGATCCTTGTTAACTTCTTGTCTTACCACTATCAAAAACCATGTAATAAAGCACTGCGAAAAAGTTAATGACTAGTCTGATAAGAATCTTTTTTGGTCTAGTAAACATTCAGGTGAAGTATTAGATAAACTTATAACCAGGGATTTCAATGCCGTCAGTTTGTCTACATATGCTTTTCCACTCTTTAAACTACTTAACCTCATATCTTAATCAATGATAAACTAACTGTTCTGATTGAACAAAATTTCCAAAGAGAAGGCTCTCCTTACCTTGCATGAAATGACAGAAACACGTTTTCACTTCAGAACAGCCGAAAATATATCATGCACGGTCTTGTTAAAATGATTGTTTGGTTGAAATGCATTTTTATACGATAGGGGTCACTTTATTGGATAGACAAGTTGTTTGGATTCCATTCATTCTAATTTTGTTATGAGAGGGACTTTATGATGTATCTTTCTGATGACCAATAGGCTTACATTATTCAGGGGTTTAACACTACATCCAGATATTTGGATGATATTTTAAGCATACATAATACACTTTTTGACGATATATTAATTCAGATGTACTCTTCAGAGCTCCAACGTAATAACTAATATCTCTGATACCAAGGCTGTGTTTTTGGACTTGCATTTTTCCGTTTCTAATGATATTGTTTCTACCAAAATTTACGATAAATATGGCGGTTTTGATTATGAAATCATTAGTTTTCCATTTTTAGATGGTGACGTTACTCACTCTACATCATATGGAGTTTATATTTGTCAACTTATCTGATCTGCTAGAGCATCTAGTCATGTTGCAGACTTCAAAACTCGTAAAAATATTCAACTTTATAAACTTCTTAAACAAGCCTATCTGTATCGTAAACTTCGCAAATGTTTTTCTTAGTTGTATTGCCGATGCTTTGACTTGATATCTAAACTCAATGGCAGACTTAAATCTCTTGCGCCAGGGTCTTTCCAAACCAGAGTTTTGTGGCGACTTAGTGATAAATTAAAGAAAATCATTGGCATTAAGAAATGTTTATCACAGTTTATCATAATAATGTCTCATTATAAAAAGATTGGCTATAACATTTATGTATTTCAACAAATTGTGTATGCTTGGTAATTAAACCAATAACGATTTGCAACTATGCTTTCCTCTTTGCTGGTCAGACCTCAGATTCTATTATGGTTCTGACTTAAAGCCGTATCCATATATCAAATGGTTGGTGCCTGATGCTTCGTCTGTTTTCTGGCCCATCAGCTTTTAAGTGTTGGATTACTTTTGCTCAGGTATTCAGTTGTAAGTCCTGATCTTAGATTTATTTCCATTCTATATCTTGATTTATATGTACTAGGAGATGATTAAGGTTAAATTATGGATCTTTCACGCAAACCAAACATCCATGTCTTGGTCTATGTCAGAATTAAAGGCGAGGCTGGTACCGTGAAACTTGTTTAAGCCTTCAAGTAGTTTTCTTATTTACCATTCCGAGGCGGTGTCACAAGTTTTGTCTTCTGCATGCATTTATATTCTTAATAATTATACATATAAAGTGTAAAATTGGTGCTAGATGTAGCTTTAACGGTAGAAATTAGATGAGTTAAGTAGAGTTCTCATCATATTGTATCAATTTGGGCAATACTTTTGTGTAAGCACTTCATTAAACAAAACTCGTTGAAGTTTACAATCAAAGAATAGTGTTATTTATTTGCCAATCCATAACAGGGAAAAATACTGAACACATCAACCTCTGCCACTAAAATAAGCATGGTTATTCAAACTAAGTCAGTATTCAAGTATGGTTTATAATGAAACATAATTGTTGTTTATTTTTATTTTTATGAATTAGGACAATATGTTTACAAGTAAGAAAATATCTTACCGTTCCTTTATTTTCATGCAATTTGGCCAACATATTCTAAACATATATGGGCAGTTTTTATGTTGAAATAGTATCTTGACAAAGATCGCAACGTATTAAAGTTGTAATTCAAATTTTGACCAAATACAAAATATACACTTTGCAAAATTTCTAATTAGTCACCTTACATTTGTACACCAGTTTTGAAAATAAGATTGGGTTATACAAAATGCATGCTTCTATAGACCAACCAAGACTCTGCAGGTCATTTCATTTAAAAATGTCTGGTACTTCTTGCACAGATGCTGCTAGAGTAAAGGTACCCTCATTTCAAAATGTCACATTTTTTCTACAATATGAAATATTCCACAGAGACGCAACACATTTGTATTTTTGTTTGTTTGAAGATGTGTCTGACTGCCATGATCAGAAACATACATGCTTCAAATGATTTGCTCCAATCCTCGCTTCTGTTACGTAATAGCATGAAGACAAACACTACCAGCAGCTAGCTCATAGGAATCAAGCTTTATGCATACAATTTTGATAGGAAGTTGGCACTGTTCTGCACGCCTTAATATCTGCAACACCGCATTGAAATTTTCAGCGAGCATTCATTACTACTAGATGTCACTGTTCTACTTTAGAATTTGAAAAAAATAAAGCAAAGTACAGTCAAATTGACTTTTAAGTTTTACATTCAAACCAGAAGTGCGCAGCAGCAGTGAAATGTTTGTCACCATAAATACCACGAATCAAAGTTAGAAAGATGGCAGGATTCTATACTGTTTGGACTGTCTTGTAAAGATAAAATAAAATGCGTACAACATTTTAGCACAAGCTACAAATGAATTTCAAAATACTATAAAAAATATGATATTTTAAAAAATGCGTAAGACATCTACTTTTGACACAATTTCAAGTCTTTGTTGGTATTTTGAAGTAGGCTTAACCCGTTTGTTACCAACTGAATTTAAATTTGATATAAAACTTCACTCAAAACCATTTTTGCTTCAAAAAACATATTTTTGCATTTTTAACCAAAAAAACGTGGATTGAGAGACAACTTTTCTGAAAGACCGCTTAACTTTTGCCCATTAAACCGTACAAGGCAAGGCAGAATGCTTAACCCAGCAAACGCCCCAACGCCACCACTTTTCAGTCGTTTATTGATTATTCATTACTGTAATGGACTGACCTTTCCAAACATTTCATCAAATAGATTGGAATGTATGACGGTAAGGTTCATCCAGTATTGAGTAAACTTGGATTTTCAGTCAAACTAGACCTTTGTCACAAGTGCTAGATGAATGCGCATATGAAAAAAAAATAATGAACGGGGCAATTTTTATTCATGAGATTTTTCAAATCATTTAATTGTGCTTACAAAAATTGGTATAGCTTTGAAAAATGTTTATATTCTGTGAATGGCAGCATATCAAATTTGATCACTGGGTGTTGGAATGCCACCCACCTCCCAATGTAGGTAATCCACAGCTTTTATACCTCTTGCACAGGACTGGGTTTTGCTGGACGGCAAGTACATTGCACGGGGTGATCATATATTGGTATTAATTTATGTCAAGTTCTCATTGGTTTACATTTGATCAGATCAATTATTTCATTGTGTACCCTCCATGTCTCTGTAATGGTTAAAATAATCTTTAGTTAGTATAGAGAAGACTATGATATTATGCCAAATTAAAAGCTGCACCAATAGAATATACCTTGTCATTTATTCGAATCATGAGGCTACACCAATAGAATATACATGTAGTTCTGAAGTCCTTTAACATTTATGCTAATCATGAGGCAAATTCGTTTCATGACATATAGCTAAAGGTAAGATCACTTACCTGTTCAAAGCAGAGATCACTTTCCTAGTGTCTGTATCTAGTGGAATCATCTGCCAAACTTGGTGAGATCTGTCGCCTTTCATCATTAAGAATTAATCTAGGGCGCGATAATTCGCCTTCTGCATTAATATTCCATAAAGAGTCGGGGTCATCCTACCCTAAGCAACAGATATGATCACTTCCATGTTCCATGGTGAGATTACCTTTCTATTGGCTGCATCTGGTGGGGTCACCTGCCAATTGGCTGAGCCCATTCACCTTATGCCTTGGATCAATCAGGTAATTATCATGCCCTATTCCATAGGCAATTTTAGTTGTCTCTTCTGGGATCTCCTCAAGCTTTAGTTTCAATCGAATTTGCAAGGGTCTTTGAGGGAGTGAGAGGAAATCAGGCCACACAAATGGAATATTAATAAACTGTTATTATGCATATATTTGTCGCTTGTGTTACTGATTATTACATTAGCATTAAGCTTTATTTGTTATCTTTTGATTTTTGGACATCAGAGTGCAGTCAAAACAAGAATGTTTCAATCATTTGTAGCATGTGTTAAGTGATATGCTACGATTCTGTTTCTCCTTTCCCATGCTTGGGAATTAAGGCATTTCCATTAGGGCATCCCCTCTTGGGTCACCTATTCTTAGGAAGTATACTAAACCATATAATGTGTTCAAGAGACGAGGAAAGTTTCTCAATGTTTTCTAATTGCAATGCCAAATGGTGTGTCTGTTGCACACATTTATGTACAAAACCTACCATTACCTCATCTGTATATTGTAGACAGTTCTCCATAATCAATAATTATGATTTGAACTGAACATCATCTGATCTGGTTAATTTTATACTTATTGTGGCATGCAATATGTTTGGCAGTCTGGTCGATCCTTAGAGACTAGATTTCATGAGTACTAAATGCCTTAAAAAATGATACTTTGCTGTATTGCCAATTATACCAAACAGGCCATTCACCTAGCAAAGTTGAAAACTGAAAACATCATTTATGATCCAAATACTTCGTCTAAATCAAGATATAAAAACTCGAAACTGAATTAAAATGGATAAAATTATGGCAATCACATTTTCCTGAGGGTTTTATTCATAAGATACATCTATGCCAAAAATATAAAATTTCTAAAATGTCCGATTTTGATGTTCTTTTTCTTTTGAATGTAAGAAGCGTTAAGTTAGATCTCATGGTTAACGTAGAAAAAAAACAACAACGTTTAGTGTGAATTATGTGCAGAAGAAAGCATTAATACTTCTCTAAAATATCTTTCAGTTGTTTTGGATAAGGACGGTAACCATAGTTTACATTCATTTCTTAGTTATTTACCTTGCTCAGTTTTACGCAATGTAGAGTTAGAGGCTAATAAATTTACAAATCATATCATAAAACGAAGCCCTTTATTATACCCCGCCACACTTTAGTGTCCGGGTATTATGTTATACCTTTCGGTGTCTGTCCATCCGTCCGTCCGTCCGTGCTCACCATTTCCGATCAATAACTTAAGTATTTATTCACGGAATTTTTTCAAATTTTGCATACATATTGTTATCGGCGATGAGTGGTATGGGATTGTTAATGGGCAAAATCCGTCCATTTTTAACGGAGTTACTGCCCTTTTTCGTATTGGAAAAATGGTTTCTGGCCTGTTATTCCTTTACTGTTCATGATATCTGAATGAAACTTCACAGATTTGTTGCACATCAAAGGTTACATATTGTGACTAAGGACCGTCACTCTGACCTTCCCAGTTTGTGAGTTATCCGCCCTTGATAGGTCTGAAAAAAGGTTTTTGACCTATTGTTCCTTTACTATATGGAATATCTGAATATAACTTCACAGATATGTTTTACATCAAAGGTAACATATTGTGACTAAGAACCGTCACTCTTACTTTTCCCGTTTGTGAGTTATCCGCCCTTGATTGAATTAAAAAATGTTTTTTACCCGTAGTTCCTTTACTATGTGGAATATTTAAATGAAACTTTACAGATATGTTTCACATCAAAGGTTACATACTGAGACAAAGAACCATCACTCTTACCTTTCCAGTTCATGAGTTATCTGCCCTTGATTGATCTGAAAAATGGTTTTTGACCTGTAGTTCATTTACTATATGGAATATCTAAATGAAACTTCACAGATATGTTGATCATCAAAGGTTACATATTGTGACTAAGGATCGTCACTCTTACCTTTCCAGATTGTAAGTTATCCACCCTTGATTGATCTGAGAATTGGTTTTTGGCCTGTAGTTTCTTTTACTATATGGAATATCTGAATGAAACTTCACAGATATGTTGAACAGCAAAGGTTACATATTTTTAGTAAGGACCGTCACCCTTACCTTTTCAGGCCCTTGATTGATCTGAAAATGTTTTTTGACCTGTAGTTCATTTACTATATGGAGTATCTGTATGAAACTTCACAGATATGCTGACCATCAAAGGTTACATATTGTGGGTAAGGATCGTCACTCTTACCTTTCCAGATTGTGAGTTATCCACCCTTGATTGATCTGAGAATTGGTTTTTGACCTGTAGTTCATTTCATCCGTCAGTGCTCACTGTTTCCGATCGATAACTTGATTATTTATGCACAGAATGATTTCAAATTTTGCATACATATTGTTATTGGGGATGAGTGGTATGGGATTGTTAATGGGCAAAATCCAACCATTTTTGATGGAGTTACTGCCCTTTCCCCCTTTAAAAAATGGTTCCTAGCCTGTTATTCTTTTACTGTTTATGATATCTGAATGAAACTTCACAGATATGTTGAACAGCAAAGGTTACATATTACAACGAAGGACCGTCACTCTTACCTTTCCAGTTCATGAGTTATCTGCCCTTGATTAATTTAGAAAATGTTTTTGACCTGTAGTTCCTTTACTATCTGAAATATCTGAATGAAACTTCACAGATATGTTGACCATCAAAGGTTACATATTGTGACTAAGGACGTCATATCACTGTCTATCGCAGTTCTGTTGCTATTTAGGCATTATATATCTCACAAAATAACTTTTGGTGCCCCCAGCAGTGGCGGGGTATTATGCAGTGCTTGCGGTGCTTTTATACAAGGTGTTATGTTATGTTCTGCATTTTCTTTGTTCTTATATCGATTCTGAGGTCTTCATTAAATGCCATTTTATTAAAATTCTACTCATTAACAAGAGTATGAAGTTTTTTGATTTACATAGTATCTTTAAAATAAATGGATCCGTGATATACTTTGTTCCAAATTACTTTAATTATACAGAAATTCCTAAACATTAGCCATAAATAAAATAAATCTATTAGATATACTTTGTATAATTTTAATAAAATCATTACCAATTCCTATGTGAATATTGATTCCAATACTATCAAAAAGCATGTAATAAGGTACCACGAAAGAAATATGAAAGCTCTGGTAACAATCTATTTTGTTCTATTAAAATTCACGTTAAGTAAAAGATAAATTTAAAGCACTGCTACCAATTTGTCTACATACGAATTTTGCAACTCTTTACATTACTTACACCATATATACAATGCGACCTTTTGGTGGGACATAGGCAAACAGTCTATACGCAGATTAAACGACGCATAAAGGAGCATCAGCTCAGGGTTTTATGACCATTCCAAGGCGGTACTTCTTTCGTGGATCATTTGTGTTTTTGCGTCTTATGTTTCTTATGCTTTCGCGTCTATTCATTCCTGTATTGTGTTCACCTGCTGGGAAAGGACTGACCTCTTGGCTCTTGTTGGTGATGTTTATTGTATTTTTGTTACTTTCCAATGTGGTATCCTGGGTCAGGTGTGGTACTGGATTTAATCGTTTCCTGATCTTTGCCGTCTTTCTTACTTTTAAACTATTTGCTTACAGAATATTATATTAGAAATTGAATAAAGATGAAAATACCATCCAACAACCATTGCAACGGAAATGGACTGGTCCAATTGATAAGGATGGGAAAATACATTCTGTATAAATGGGTTGACTCAAAATTTTATTTAAGATAAACTTATTGGTCCAATTAAAAGATATTTCCATATGAGAAGTGACAAAAACTAAAGAAAACATCACACACAAAATGGGTCAGCCCCTTCTCAGGCATGAAACACAAATAGCAAAAAAGGATCAACAAAAGAAGCACCTTCTTAAAATGGTCAGTAAAAAGTTACTGGAGTGCCCAAACATTTTTGAGGGCGCCAACTGCACCCTTATTTTTTATGTGGATCAAGACAAATGATGTTTGGTTTGCGTGAAAGATCCCTAACTGATCGATGTATCATCTCCTAGTAAATATAAATCAAGATTAAAAAAGAGATGAAACAAAGATAAGAACTCAACAGTATATTCATCTGAATACTGAAGTAAAATATTCCAATCGTTAAATGCAGGTGTGCTCAACCACAGACAAAGCATCAGGCCCTAACTCTCTCATCTTTAAATAAGTCTTTAAATCAAAACCATCATAGAATCTTAGGTCAACCCGCCAGCATTAAAATTTAAGAGGAAAGCAAAGTTGCTAACGGTGATTTGGTTTACCACCAAGCATGCAGTCGGACGCAATACATTTATTTTATAACAAATCTTATAATGAGAAATTATTTTAATAAACTGCATCAAAAATTATTGAAGCCAACAATTTCCATTCATTTATACAATTAGTTGCCGTAGAACTCTGGTTCTGAAGAGAGATTTAAGTCCAATATTGAATTTGAATACCAAGTCATAGCATCAGCGGTAACATTTTGAAAAAGTTTTGCGAAGTTTATGAGACATATTACCTTGCTTAAGAAGTTTCTGAGTTAACAGTAAATTGCAAGTGTTGAAAGCAGTAACATAGCTATCTCTAGCAAATCGGATGAGTTGAGAAATATAACCTCCATAGGATGTAGAGCTAGGAACATCACCATCTTAAATGGGAAACTAACAATTTCAAAATCATAATCGTCACGCTTATCCTAAATTTTGGTCAAATGTAAGTAAAATACGAGGCTTCAATATTAGTGGTATTGGCTTTATGTAACTGAAGTCCTGCGGGGTATATTTGACTTTCCATATCGCCTTAAATTAAATTATGAGGTACAGTAGTGTATATGTAAACAAACTGGTCACATTGGAATCCCTAGCTTAAGTTTATCTACTATTTCAAAGACTTTAAAGATTTATCTATAGATAGGATGGTTGGGACCTGATGCTACATCTGTTGTCAACCCAACAGAGGTTGAACTATTGGTTTATTTTGCTCTTGTATTCAGTGTTAAGTATTGTTGAGTCCTTTTTGTTTTACTTCCTTTTTAATACTTTGAGTTATATTTTCTAGGAGATAGTTCATGGATAAGTTAGGGATAATTCATGCAAACCAAACAGCTATGTGTCTCGAATCAACAAACCAAATGGGAAGGCTGACACCGTGAAATTAGTTTAAGCTCTCCAGTAATTTTCTTACTGACCGTTCCATAGTGGTGATCCTTGTGTTTGACATTGCCTTCTGTGATATATTTTAATTGCAGCCTTGTGGTCACCTGTTGGGAAAGTGTTAACATATTCGCTCTCTTATATGGGATGGTACTTGTGCTTTTGTCTTTTTCCCATATGGTGTCCTGTGTTAAGTGTGGTAATTAATTGTATAAATTCCTGATCTTTGCTTTCTCTCTTACTTTGGTATAAATGGGGATTTTTCAGTCTGGTATAGAAACGCCCTACCCCCAAAAAACAAAATATCAAAAGCATTTTACACTATCACTCGCTACTGTAGCGACGCCGAATACTCTCACTCGTTTGTCATAGCAGCGGGTGATAGTCGAAAATATCAGTCGTTCGTCTGATGCGCAACGCCGATGCGTGTACGGTTCGTTCACGTCAGGAGACGTTCAATAGCAATGGCGGACATAAGTCATGACTTGGCCACTTTCCACTCCCAATAACTTCGTTGTTTATGGTCAGAAACATTAAGTGTAGGTACTCGTCTTCTTAGTTAGGACGAGAGGAACACGTTGAGATCAAATTTGAGTAGATTTGGCGAAATTTTCTATTTTTGCAACAAATCCACATCTTGTACAGTATCCCACTTAAATGACGCTGCTTGGTATTAAGTTTGGCGTCGTCGACATTTTATGGCGTAACTCGTTTAACCGAACATCATGATCAGTTCGAGCATTCAAACTGTCAAAAGAACACTGTTGTGAAAGATGTATTTTCATTCATGCATATAGATATGAGGCTGTGCATCATTTTCCCTTTGGAACTCCCCTGACCATGGTAGGCCTAAGACGGTAGGAAATAAAGGGTCTAATGTTCGGTATAATAAAATAAATATTACATTCTCTGATTGGGTGATAGTCAAAAATATCATCTCTGGAAATGTGATTATCAATGGAGGCAGGCGCGTAGCCAGGCGGAGGCCAGGAAGCAAAGGGCTTCATTGACATCTTGAGACACCATGACTTTTGTTGATTGCGAACAACATCCGCGCAGTCGGATCAGCATCTTTATTCTTCGCTATCTGAAAAATTAAGTAACTAGGTCATATACGTGTATCTCTTAATTCTCCAAATATTTTTGGTGGGCTTCAACTTGATAAAGCCTCTGGCTACGCCCCTGATCACATTCCTCAGGATGATATTTTCGACTATCACTCAATCAGGGAACTTAATATTTATATAATATTCCCTATTTGTTTTTATCAAAGGCAGACATTTTCCATTTTTTTTACAAATATGATAAATTCGAAATTGATTTTTGAGCTTGTTTCAAGTGATAAAAACAGTTTTCTTGTGTAATAATGCAGCCCAAGTATGACGAATTCTGATAAGCATAACAATCTTTTTTGCACATGCGCAGTTGCAAAATTCAGTGAATAAAGCTTTAAACACAATAAGGAACATAATTCAAACTTCAAAAGAGACAAATTGGTGGAGTTTCGACGAATCGCTTGCTGGATGTCTGGAAAACGTTATTAATCTTTAATAAATACTTTTCGTCCAATACTTTCTCACAAAATTTAAAATATTGTAGTATAGCGTTTTCACTTTTGTTCAGTATAGCATAAAGTGTATCGTACATATAAAGTACTGCTGCATAAATTAGGATCGCCAATAAATGACTTCAGATGTACGTTTTCAATTTATAACACATTGAGTATTCAATAATCGTGAATCATTTCAGGCAGTATTTTGACAAAAAGATATTGCCTGGTATTACGGCTAATTTTTGTTCTAATAATTCTGATGGTAGAATTTGGGCATTTTATTCCACTTATTTGACACTTGACCGGGATAATCCTTGGATAGACCTAGCTAATCCATTGTGTGAAAAAACTATTATTGTTCTGCAGTACTTGAATGGCCGACTATAAAATTACATATGTGTAGTTGATAGTGTTTAGGCCGTTTACCACCGTAAAAGTTGTTTTATAAAACTGTCAATAATAGCCACATCACGCTGTTTTAGTAGAAAATGTCCTTACAAATATAGCAAACAGTAATTATCCGGATCAAACTGATCATATTGGATCGGTTGGATCTGTGTCTACCCTGATTGAATCGGTACTTACAACTGAATGGCAGTGCTTAAAAAATGAAACTGGCATGTACAAAGCAATCAAGATTTTAAAATGTGTGATGCTTCTGACACTTACCTGTAGAAATTTAAGTACAGATATATAGGCCGTCACATGGCTGCTGCACCATTTAAATTACCCCCGCTTTTCAGAAAGCCTAATAATGTCGAAATTCTCAAGAGATTAGGGGTCAGGGCAGTGGACGTAGTAGTAAACCCCCAGGGGCCTATAAGATGTTTATGTAGCAGTAAACCATGTTTATACTCACTTACTATTTTTCATCACTGTTATCTGATTATTGCATTTAGATATGTAAAAATGCTTGAAAGTTTAATGGTATTCTGAAGCCAGCAACAAAGACTGCTGAGAGGTTGCGTTCTACGGCATCCAATCTGGGTCTTAACAACTTAAGTCCCCAGTTCGGGACCCAGTTCAGCGGATTATACAATAAAGCCATTAAGTATTGAGTAATTCAACTCAAAATTATGAGAAACGGAACAATATAAAACATATGTAGTGAAAAACTGGATTAACTCTGCAGTTAAACTGTCTTAGCCATACTGTGACTATCTTAGCCAGACCATGACTATATCAAAGTCCAATCTTTGACATTGTCTTAAAGAGACAGTGATATCAAAACTCTGATCGCTGTCCAAACCATCACAATGCTGTGAAAAATGCAGTTGGCGTGGTTGTTGTTTTTTTCATCAGAAACGATAAACAACTAAGAAATTCAAAGTGGGAAATACATCTTGCACTATTTAAACAATTAAAGCATATATTTGACATTTATAGCAGATAAAATGTTATATTAAATTCAACTGCCTCTGTCTGTTATCCGTCCAAATTGTTTCATGATGACCTGTTGGTGAATTTTTTCAAATATTTGTGAAGGAGTTGGGCACCAGTGGTGCAGTTGCTCATTGTCAGTCACTGATGCTCGTACTGTGGACTCGTTATTCATTTTTATAAGGTGATGTTGATATTTGGAACAACTATTGCCTAGGGATGTAGATGGCAATATGATATTTAGGTGTAGTACTTGATTGTATCGATTGCTGATCTTTGTCCCCTTTCTTACTTATGTTCTTTAGGTCACTTATATGACCTCGGGGCCAAATGACAAGGTCACATAAAGTTAAATCTTCATTTTTAGATTCAGTGTATTTTAAATATTAAAATATTTGGCACAATGAACGCTATTCAGATTACCAATATGACCTTGCGGTCAATGGTCAATGTCAGATATGCTTAAAATCTGTCTAAAACTCGTAAGGTGATCTCATTTTCATTTTAGACTCATTGATGTTCATATCTCTCACAATAATTGCGTATGGGGTGGAGATGACAATAGGCTATTTATCACATGTATGACCTTAGATGGTCACATAATAAAAATTATCTTATGGTGTATAACGTTACTCTTAAATCCCAGACAGCCCAGCCTCCGAAAAGTGCAGATGGAAAGGCACACTTTACCAACTGGTCCTATGGATTTTCTCATGGGTCCAAACAGTTTGTGCTGATAAATTGTTCGCAAAATAATAGGCATATGCTTTAAAAGAACATATACGCTAGAAGATAAGCTTAGAGATGACAATTTCCTGAATGGCGGGGAAAAGATAAATACCCTTCCTTGAACCATGTTGTGCAGTATTCAGTGCCTTTCTTTTTTGGGGAAGAGAGAGTTGGCTGCTTTACTTAAATTGTCATTTTGACGTCACGTTACCCTAGTTTGGTATATAGTGCGTGATTGTGGCATTTCCAAGTCTTACTCAATGTTACCTCTTCAAATTAGAGTTTATAACCAAAGCGTAGTTCAGAAACGGTCGCAGAATCTTTTTTCAGAACTTTCTGTAATAGGACTTATTTTTAATGACTCATGGCATTGACAGGAACCCCAAAGACAGTTTTTCTTAAGCCAACGCTATATGATGTTTGTTAACTGGGTTCTTATCTCATATATGAATAAAGTATCAGAAGCATTTTTGACGTGTGAGCAAAACCATAAATTGAAGAAACGCTATGTTTTTGCACAAAGAGAATTGTCCGATATGCTTAGTAAAGGCATTTACACAGTCTAATCAGGAGAGCATTTGTTGCCTGTAGAAAGAAAGCTAAGAATTTTAGCTATGAGAATCGCATATCACCAAAGATCCTGTCAGATAGTGTATGTACTGGTTGTCTGAGTCTTAACTGAATGCTTAGTGTAATGCATCAATATCTGAACGCATACATGGCTAGAATAGAAATGACAGTCTATTCGATGAACATTCTGAACTCTTGGGCCCATTCAATTGAATCAGATCTAGGATGTACATGGAGGGTCATTTTCATCACATGATTATAACATCATAGAAACCATGTTTACACAATTACATGTTCGATTTTAAGGAAACTTAGTAACACTAAACATCTTAGATTATTTATTTTATTTGAGCTTAAAAATGGTCGAACTATTTTTTTCACACCAATAATTGTTTACTGGAACCCTTCTATTCTGAAAGATCAATAAATAGCAACATAATATATGTTTAAAAATCTAAATCTAGTGTTTCACAACCAATGGAAACAGCTGGGTCAGGGCTATACAGGTTATATACTATGTTATGTACTGGTATAAAATATTTACAATGGAGCTGAGAATGTATATTATATAACATATACAAAATATAACCTATACATTTATCATAGAAACGCATAATAGTTATATAAACCACATAGATGACATACAATCTTGCTTGATTTATAAGGTACTGGCTTGTTTCCTAAAGCTGTTCAAGCAATGCCTTAAAAAGCAATTTATTATCCTCTGACGACTAAGGAAGTAGAACCATCTCTGATACTTCTGCTTTTCGCCCTTATATTCAGTCGGGACGCGTAGTGAAGGCGTATGAATATTATCAAACATGCATAGCAACAAAAACGTTCGAATTTTTTGGCTTTCTCAGCGAAGCGAGGAACGACACCCCAAATTTAACCGCTTGTTGCACGTATGTCCCAAATCTTATTCTGTTAAAAATTGGCCACTTGTGTTCGTCGTTTGTTAAAGTTTTCCCATAGCATATGATTTTTAATCTACGACAACGCTCTTAAACAACGAGATGGGCGAAACAGAAAACTTGCAAGATGGATGTGACTGCAAAAAAATGGTTCACGTTTGATATCAAATTTCTCATTTTTTCGACTTGGTCCCGCTGTGGCATATATGTCATGAAAAAATATAGGGTTTCAACTACCAATGTGCCAATTTTTATCGAAATTCGTTCTGGAGACAAAATTTGTTCCATTATCTTCGAGAGGTCATACGGTCTTCAAACGGTCAAACTTCCAAGATGGCGGAAAACGAGGATTGGGTGCGACTGGCCAAGCCAGTTCATATCGCGCAAAACCAATCTAGACCATAATAAATGTATTAGAATTCAAATGAAAATATAGATCTATTTAATTTATTGGATATCTAGGCCTTATTTACCTCGGATAAATTCATGTTTCACTAATATTCTCAATCAATGCCAACGTTATCTTTCCTGACCGTCTGGTTAATGACGACAACATCGATAAATAAATGACGTAAGCAATCTTTTTTTAGTGCACACGGTATAGAAAGCCGTTCCTGTTGCCTTATTGATTTTACAATCAGGAAATGTCTTGCACTATTCAAATATAACCCGCAGATTGTTTCTATGGGGGTTGATAAAACTTGAGATAGTCCATTTTACACCCAATTATGCACTAATTAATACTTTACAAACTACTGATGAGGCCCTCCCAGGGAGTGAAGATGGTACCTGTTCCCTTGTTCCCCATATTTTCCCTGTTCCCCAATGTTCCCCTTCCCCTCAAAATTAATTGGGCCCTTTGTTCTTCTGTTACCCTGAGATGAATGCTCTTTTCCCCCTGTACCCCAACCCCTGGGAGGGCTTCAGTGATGGACCCCCCCCCCCAAATAACACAGACGTTGAATCGACATGAAAATAGTATACCAAAACATATTTGATTTCATTTTCAGAACAGGTTATGTGTAAGTCACAATGTTGTTACAGTCCCTATTATTAAAAGTGACCCAGGGTTTTTTCTCTCTATTTTGGGAACATGACCCAATCCCCAGAATTTGGAATTTTTCACATAGTTTTATACAAATTGGGGAAAAACTCACACCATATATTATAATCAAATCAAACAAAAGTTAGCTAATAAGAACATTTCAACATTATGAATTTAACAGGTACAATTCATTGGGGTACATTGTCACAAAATAGTGACATTTTTTTGTTTCTTAAATTGGGAATATTCTCCTTGATATTGGAAAAAACATACACTTTTTTGCAGTTGGGAACATGACCCAAAATTGGTCTTCAAAATGTGCCAAAAACCCCTGTTTAGTTTATCAGAAATATCAAGAAAACAATTGCATCTGTATCACTATACATACTCTAGACAGATTTACATTGCAAGACAAAGAATTTTCTGGTCTACTGCCTGATTCTTTAAATAGGACGAATACCCATACCCTAATCAGATTTTAGTGTTTACCTGACCCCAACAAATACAAAAGTTATATGATCCAAATATCATATAAACATATGACACTGTGTTTAGGGTGCTCTTTGAGACGGTTCTTTTGAGTACCCACAACATATGTTAGATTAAGAAATAATTCAATCACACATTAATAGTCTTATCTTGGGGATAGGTGCTTTGAGGAGGGAATGCTATAGAAGCTTGGGGTATAAAGTATCCTTCATAATAAGCATACTTAAATTCATTTAAATAGATACATGTCTTTATTGTAAAAGACCTCCTAAATGAAAAAAAATCTACAAATATATTCTTCCTAGAGTTTGGTTTAACTCAAATTATGTGTTACACACCCTTTTTTTGGACAAAAACAAACTCAGTTTACTCTTTTATCATCTTAATCCTTTACTTCATAGGCTATATTTAGATCATGACATTATTTTCTATTTTAGACAACATTGAAAAAATTCAAGAAAATTGAAGCTTATTAGTCTTGAATTTGAAAATATAATGGAAAATGGAGCATTTGCTCCAAAAGAGCAAATGCTCCATTTTCCATAATATTTTCAAATACATGATATTTCAAAGGTGTAAAAGGTTAAATCTGGTTAGATCTTTCTCAAATTTGAGACCATAACTAACTGGCATCAGTTTTTGATTCCTATGGCCAATTTTGGGGGTCTCTGACTCTCAGAAGCACGGTGTAAATCTAACAGATCATTGAAAAAAAAAATAACAAAACAGACTTAATACTGATATAACAGACTTATTCTGCAATTTGCAGTAATTGAAAGTAAACAAGTTATTTTGACATCTAATACTCTCATAGGGCCAGTTAAGCACAAAAAAATGCGTAAAATTGTCATTATTTTCTTATCCATCAGTTTAAACATGTGTTTTGTGTGCTCAAAAGATGAGACGGTTCTTTTGAGTACCCACAACATATGTTTTGTTGAGAAACAAGAAAATAAGTTTCAGTTACGCAATCTTATCTGGAGACCTTAAGTCTCTTATAAATATTGGTGATAGATGCTGTGGGGAGGGGGGCTATAGTAGCTTAAGGTATAAAGTACCATATTCTTCATCATAAGCATACTTTTGTACAAATGATGTAACTATTTCAAATATGAGGGAAATTGGTGTTCCAGAACAGCTGGCTTCATTCTGATTAACTGTTAATTTTATAGGAACTTTATTTTGTGTAAACAATCATCAGATCAGTTAACAGCTGATGAAATCTCTCTAAAATTTGAAACCAGTGTTTAATTATACTGTCATCCAGTTTTTGAAGTTCAAGGCAAGTTAATGTTTGGGAGTCAGACTAAGATTCCTGTAAGACAGTTAAAAATTCTTATTTTGAATCCTTTATCATTGTTGGTTTATGATAAGAACATGTCTGCTTATTACGTGTATATAGTGGTTGGTATGCTGCAACTTGGAATACATACTTAAACCTCTTTTTATCCAGATTGAAAGCAATCTCAGTCTACACTTTACAAAAATGATATTTATGAGGCCCAGCCAGTGGGGTTTGTGATATGTTACATAATGTTTACCTGCATACATTAGCCTGCTTCCCTTTCCCCAAGAAATAGTTATATTTTCTTACTAAAGTTGTCTTTGTTCCATGCCCCAAGCACCTCATTTTTTTAAAAAAATAAAATGAAATAAAAAATAAAGCAAAAATATTTTTTTCTTATTTAGGGTTAGGTCTAGTTTGAAGGTTGAATATTGTATGATTCAATATTAATGATGTATTAATTTGGGTCTGGGTCATAATGGGATGCTTTTATCAATAAATTGTATTTTAATTTCATATTTAATAGCAAAGTTCCCACTGACTCTGAAATAAGGGGTATACTGGCTCCCATTTTCTTAGTTTTGTACACCCCAATAAAATGTGAGCTCTGCTATTAGGCTTTTTATAAAATTTACTTTGGGGGGAGGGAGGGAGTTTATGAATGGGTCAACATTCTGTGAAATCAAGTATATGAAGGGATATTTTGGTATATGATTCGGATTGGGGTTGATCTGAAAATACTGGCTCGCACACCCATACCAAAATTACCCACAAGTTACTCCCCCATGCCCACACCCCCTCCCCCCAAAAGAGATTTATACCTTTCTAAAAATGTTCCCTAAAAGTAAAGTTTTCAATTATCAAAAGAATCAATGGTTATTTATTTAAGAGAAAAAGATAAAGTTTAGTAAACAAAAACAGAGATAATCCTTGCCCAAAATGCTGATGGGCCCTTAAAATGGGCCAATGACCCATATATCCCATTCAAAGTCATGCAAATTTCAAAATTTCAATGGGCCTTTTAAAAATTTTATGGGCCCTTTGCAAAATTTGATGGGCCCAAGAATCCTTAAGTTAATATCCACATTAGAGCAAAATTGACATGAAATTTGAATAGTTTATATGGGGCCAAGCCAAAAGTAAAGTCCATTTTCTAAAAGCAATAAAACTTTCTCACAAAATAGATTAGGCCCATCCAGGATTATACCTGCAAAAATAAAGAATATTGGGGAACAGCTAGGGAAAAAGAAGACATAAGAGCAAGAGGAGGATTGAGGGTGGGGTGTAGGTTAGTAGTTGGTGAGGCCTTCCATGGGTTTTTTTGAAACAGGGTAAATGGGCATATATTTCAAGGGAACAGAGGAGGTAAGTGCAACTTTTGAGGGGAATAAGCAAACAAAGAAAATGTTGGGGAACATGGAACCCAGGAAAACAAATTTTCGATTTTTGGGGAACAAGCAAGTTTATTTCAGCCCCCCCCCTCCCCCCGTGAGGGCCTCGGTGGTTAGTGGATAATTCAGCCAAGGTACAGACATAACCATATAGTTCCTTCTGACATTGGGTGAGCCCGGGGGTGAACGGTTGAATGGTCAATGCATGCGCAGGTCCAGATTTTTTGTTCAGAGAGGAGGGGGGGGGTCCAAGCCCGTAGGCGAGAAAACAGCCTTGATTTTTTTCATGTTTGCTTCTGGCTTTTTTAGTCCAAAATTTTCCGGGGATGCCGGGGGGGGGGGGGGGGGGGGTCCAACTATTTACGGGGGGGGGGGGGGGTCCAAATGCTAATTCCTATAGAATTTGATAGGACTTGTGATTTACTAGGGATGGGGGTCCGGACCCCCTACCCCCCCCCCCTCTGGATCCGCACATGCATGACATTTAAAGACTAAAGAATAGAGTCGAAAGGGCCCGGGAAGAATCGGCAGCCCGGGAAGAAGGGAACATTTAAGAATCTCATTTCAAAGTAACGGGAAAGCCCATTTTCAGGCGAACGAAACGAATTAAAAATGAAATCTGCATACCTAGGATGCACCTCTGAGACCCCAGAGATAAGGTATTTGAACATCACAGTTCTTCGCCATTTTACAGAAGAATATGTATTGGCATTATTCCTTTAGAATCACATTTTTATAGATAAAACATATCGATTACAACACGTTTTCTCGTAATATTGTGACGTAAATATGGGACAACTTTGACTAGTGACTACGTCATTTTAGAGCTTTGTCCCGCGTTTATACTCAGCTGAAAGATGGACGGGGCAAAGGTGAATATGTTTTAATTTATTTCATCAAAATCGGTTCTGGAGACAAAAAACGTTCCATTATATGCCAGAGCTTATATTTCATTTCTGTTTTTAAGCGCCTGACGGTGGTGCATTTCAGAGCTTGATTTCATTGCAAAGCAATATATCATTAAACACTTTCAAAAAAGGAAATTGGCGTTTAAAGGTTGCAGAATCTAAATATCTAGCGAGAATACACTGTCATTAATTACAAATTAAGAATAAAGAGCGTTTAAAAAAGGGAATTTTTGGCGCCATTTTTCGGCCGCCATTTTGAGGGAATATTTTGCGTCGCGCATTTTTACAATTTTAAAATACTTTTACTCAAAATACGCTCTTTGCGTTCCTACTGATTGATCATCACAGATATTGTATGGGACAGCACATCAATACTGATCATCACGCAATTAATTGACTCATACCATTCACCCATTGTACACGATTGTACTGAGAAGTAGTCACTAGAGCAAAGTACAATGAATTAATGATATGTAACATCTTGTGTTCCTGACTGCACGTCACTGCTGTTATTGGCCCTAATTATGTGGCAGTTCTAGTAACTACAGAATATGTCTAAGTGATTTTTTATAACATTTGAGAGACCAAGCCATGATGGTCGTAGCAAGCACTATAAAATGTTATCTCATCTACCAGATCTGTCTTCTAAAACGCGCATTACACAGCTCCACAATGCTTCTTTTAGCTGATTTACAGAAGGACGACATAAAGAAAAGTTTCTTGATCCTGCAACTTTATCATCATGTTAATATCTAAGTAGAATTCGAATGTCTTTCACAAGCGAGTTTTCTGTGCCAGCCTCTCTTCTTATCATCCTTGGTATTCTCCTGATTTGCTTTGTGTGCTTGTAATCGTAATACAGTCCTGCCACATACCTGGGATTTTTTGGTGTTAAAAGTCTTAGCCCCACGGTATATCCTTGGAGAACCCATCTTTAGCACCAGGAATGGGAAACTCATATGGTAGGAGATTGTAATAACTATCCATATGTACCAACAAATTGGAACCACTCCTATTTTGTTTGTGAAAACTACAAAGTCGTTCACCATCAGGATCCTTTGTCTTTAAAATAAGCATTGCTGTTTTCTGTTGTACTCTCACACCACATATTGTATCCATAAAGATCTACAACCTTGACAAACGTAAACAATAATTTCATTATTTTTGATACAGCAGCTCTGATGGAACTTTGACATTGTCAGCAACATGAATTGTGTCTTGTTGATATTCGTTGTTGTAATGTCCTGACACCGATTGATATACAAGATGTCCGTATTGATGTAGCCTTGTTCAAAATAGTACCAAACAAAATCTGTTAAACTTGTATTTTACCAGGCTCTGGGAACACTGCATCCACACTACCAATAGTAAGCACAAAGTCAATCGCCTACAAAATATAACAACAATTTAGTAGTATCAAATAAGTCTTTGTTTTACCAATTTAAGAGCTATTTTATTTATTTATTATTTTATTTCAGAAACATCATATAACTTGTGCAAGCACAAGTCGTATTAGCATGCACAAGTATAAGCAAAATGTGAATATTAAGGTATCACAACATGGGTAAAACATGAGAAAATGTATTCATAGTATCGATTCCTCCCATCAGTCCGAGACCTTTGCACTGACAGACACTTAAATACACTGTGGATCATCGTTTAGTGGGAATCCTGTCCTTTGAAACTGGTAAAGATCCTGTCAGCGTGAGTGTAGCTGAACCGTTTGATGTATTTCAACCAAACGTGCACAGATATTTAATTAGGCCAATTGAAAGGAATTATTATATTTTCATGACATTTACCTAATACTCGAGGTCACCAGGGTCATATACAAACGTAGCTATATGACTTAGCCTTTAAGGCACTCTCTCTTCTGAACCAATGAATAGATTCAGACCATACTGGTAAAGATATACCATCGGGAGGGCATAATGGCTGATTACATTTTGGTGACTTTGACCTAGTTTACAAGGGCGCCAGACTCATTTAAATCTATAGAATAGCCTTGTCCGTTCTGTCTTCTGTACCAATAAAATATTAATACTGAACCGGCACATTGTCTGTCCTGTCTTCTGAACCAATAAAAATATTTTGACTGAACTGGCACAGATATAATATTGGAAGGACTTATATATAAGAACATAATTTAATGATAACAGTGTTTCACAAAATAACTGCCATGGTGGTCATTTTGAATAACAATCGATTTTCATATTTTATTCCCCAACTTCCAGTTGTATAATGCTGGCATTTTGTTAGTTGCATCTAGATATTATAGGGGCTCAAAGATGTAACATCAAAATGCTATCACCATGGTGGTCATCTCTATAATGTTTCATATTGACACATCAAGCTGATATTTTTGGGCATCAGGTCATCTGGTAGTTTTTATTCGGCCAAATGACAATATTCAATATGGCCACTATACTAGAATTAGATTTAAAACATTTTTGTCATTAATGCGGTTCTTTTAAGTACCAATAGCATAAGGGGAAATTAAGATATACTTTAAATTAGGCACAGTCGTACTGAAAATGGCTACCTTTGAATTGAGATACTTGATAAGCCGATGCGTTTGAGTAGCTAAATTCGAAGAAGAATTGCAACTATTAAACCTATTGCTTAATATATTTATATAACTATACTTTACACTAGAAAAGCGTACCGTCCTTGGAATCGTTAAGTGGATACACCCTGTGCAGGGAAAGACACCCCTTGTGCAGGTTAAAGAACCCTGCGTTAACTTAGATATGGTTACATGTACGCCTCTATGACAGTTCGGACGTAAGGACTTATATGTGGATGCGATGGTTGGGGCCTGACGCTTTGGCTGCTGTCAGACCCACGGGGGTTTAACTATTGGATTTCTTTTGCTCCGGTATTCAGTTTTATGTACTGTTGAGTCCTTATGTTTGCTTTAAGTCCTTTTTTAAATCTTAATTTATATGTTTAAGGAGATAATTCATGGATAAGTTAGAGGTATTTCATGCGAACAAACATTTATGTGTCTTATTCCACATTCGAACTAAAGGCGATGGTACTGTGAAACTTGTTTAAGCCCTGCAGTAAAATAGTTTTCCTGACCGTTCCAAGGCGGTGCTTCTCTTGTGGATCATTTTTGTTATTAATGCTTCGTGCTTGTCATGCTTTCTTGTCTGTTCATTGCAGCCTCGTGGGCCCCTGCTTGGAAATGGTCAACCTCTCGGTTTGCTTGTATGTGAAGCTTTTTGTGTTTTGTCAATTGCTCATGTGGTGCCCTTGCTCAGGCGTATATTGATTTATGATCTTTGCCTTCTTACGTTCTTTCATACAAAGTATACCTGACGATTATGCTTGTGAGGGCTTCAGGCAGTATATAGATAAAGGGAAAGAACAAAAAGTTTATTGGTTTGGGGAATGCTGTAGCCAAAGCAACATTGTCCCACAGAATAGCTGCTATGAGTTTTGATTAAAGTAAGAGTAAGTCAATAATTTTAAGCAAGGATAGCTGTATTCGGTGAAAACATGTTATGCTTCTAGATATGTATACAGCTATGGTATATAGGAACGCTTCAGTAGGTGTATTCTTAGGCTACGCAGTAGCTGTATTCGTAGGCTTCCTTCAAATACAGCTATGGAGCAGCTCTATTCAAAGATAGCCTTGTTGAACTGTAAATTTATCATTTCGTATGGTCAACGATAATAGATTTTGGGTGCTTTCTGACGTGTGAATAACTTCTGTGAAGAACTTGTGTTACTTTTTTCTCAGATACGAAGAAATCCTCATACATGTGAAAAATGATACAAAATCCTCATACATGTGAAGAATTTACTGATACTTTCTGGCATGGAAAGAATTGCTAAGTGTTCGTCACATCTGTGACCTGGTTTTTATTGTGCCTCCTGCAAAGGGATCATGCGTCGTCGTCGTCCGCGGCGCCACACTTTTTATTTCCGATCGAAAACTCTTGAAGGGATGCATCAATTTCATTTAAACTTTACAAAAGAGTCATGCATTATAAAATACAGGTCAAGTTTGATAAGGGGGGTAATCCGCAAATTTTTTACTGATTTATGGCCCTTTTTGACTTAGAGTTTAGCTAAATTTTCAATTTGTGGTTTCCGGTCAATAACTTTTGAAGGGATGCATCCATTCCTTTCAAATTTTAAGGAAGGGTATAGCATAAAAAAGATACAGGTCAAGCTTGAAATTAGAGGTCATTTGCAATTTTTTTACTGAGCTATGGCCCTTTTTTGGCTTAGGTTAAAGCTAATGCAAAAGCTATATTGGCCTTTTTTGTGGTATAAACTTCACATTTCTCAAAACCTATAATATCTGACAACTGCCCGCTATGGACCATGATTACCAATTGCCTGTAGATAAGCATGACAGTGATAAAAAATTAACCCACCCCCCTGGCCCTTTAGGTGGGGTCAAAGGTCGAATATTTAAATTTCGCTATAACTCAGTAAGTTGTCAATATTTTTACGGAAATTTCGCATTCATACAGAGGTACAAAAATATGAAACATATCAAACGTGATTTTCGATCGAAGGCCTGTGTCTGTACCCCCGAGACTTAGGGAGTGGGGTCAAAAGGTCAAAATTCAACTTTTTCAGAACACGGTCATGTTGCATATCAAATTAATGAGAATCACGAATGCAGCAACATGGTAGCAAATATTTTGCCCGCAGACCCGCCCCCACCTACACCGGTACCCCGACCCTGTGGATGGGATCAGTAGGCAAAAAATCATTTTTTTCAGTACATGGTCATGTTACTTATCAAATTAAAGAGAAATATTTTGGTCGCCCACTACCCCCCCCCACCCTAGGGATGGGGTCAGTAGGTCAAAACATTTTTTTTTAAGTACATGGACATGTTGCATATCAAATTAAAGAAACTCACGAATGCAGCTACATGGTGGCAAATATTTTGCGCGCAGACCCCCATACCCCTGACCCTGAGAATGGGGTCAGTAGGTAAAAATTCACCTTTATCAGAGCATGGTCATGGTGTATATCAAATTAAAGAGAATCACAAATGCAGCAACATAGTACCAAATATTTTGCTCGCAGACAGCCCGACCCAGGGGATGGGGCCAATAGGTCAAAATTTACCTTTTTCAGAACATGGTCACATTGAATATCAATTTAAAGGGAATCAGAAAATGCAGCAGCAAGGCAGTAAATATTTGCCCGGAGATGCCTACCCCCTCGCCCCGACCCTGGGTATGGGGTCAGTAGGTCAAAATTCAACTTTTTCAGAACATGGTCATGTTGCATATCAAAATTAAAAAGAATCCCGGATGCAGCAACATGGTAGCAAATATTTTGCCCGCAGGCCCGCCCCCACCTACACCCCCGACCCTGTGGATGGGATCAGTAGGTAAACAAATCATTTTTTTCAGTACATGGTCATGTTACTTATCAAATTAAAGAGAATCACAAATGCTGCAATATTTTGCCCGCAGACACCCTGCCCGCAGACGACCCTGGGGATTGAGTCACTTGGTCAAAGTTCAACTTTTTCAGAATATGGTCATGTTACATATCAAAAAGATAGAATCACAAATGCAGCAACATGGTAGCAAATATTTTGCCCGCAGTCATCCCCGACCCTAGGGATGGGGTCAATAGGTTAAGGTTCAACTTTTCAGAATATGGTCACGTAAATATCAAATTAAAGAGAATCACAAATGCAGCAACATGGTAGCAAATATTTTGCCCGCATACCCCCTCCCCCAGAACCCTAGGGATGGGACAATAGGTCGAAATTCAACTTTTTCAGAGCATGGTCATGTTGCATATCAAATTAAATGGAATCACGAAATGCAGCAACATGGTAGCAACTATTTTGCCTGGCCCCATGCCCCTGACCTGGCCAATAGGTCAAAAGTCAACTTTTTCAGAACATTGTCATGTTGCATATCAAATTAAAGGGAATCATGAATGCAGCAACATTGTAACACATATTTTGCTCGCAGACACGCCCCCACTCAAAGTGAACTTAGGGGTTGGAGAAATGGGATTTATGTTTTGTGATTTATAAGTTTTCTACGGTTACCCTTTGCCCGGGATATAAATTTGACATATTTGCCTTGTTTGACTTCTGTTTGGCAAGGCAACACATCCTAATCTCGGAATTCTAGAGTGAATAATTGGTACTAATTTTTCCTCTTTCATGTGTAAAAAATTGGTACCAATTCATCTTACATGTGTAGAATCGGTACTAATTCCTATTACATCAAAACCAAAAAAATTGGTACCAGTTCCTCACGCACGAGAAGAATTGGCACCAATTCCTCACTAAGAGAAGAATGGGTACCAATAATTCACACATGTGAAGAATCTCATTTAGATATATAGTTGCCTGCGACTTCTAATTATGGAATGCGTGCCAATGTAGAATGCAGCAGCTTTGTGGGATACTTTATCGATGTGAGGAATTTGCATGATTGCCACATGAATTTTGACTACATGCATATTTCTCTCACACATGAAAAATATTGGTATGAAATCGGTGACGTATTGGTACCAATTATTCACGCGATGTGAGAACTGGTACCAATTCATCGGCCTGAAATTTACGAAGTGTAAAAAATTACGGTTGAAAATAGCCCTACAACAACGCACCTTGTGCTCGCCAGGGTGGATTCTAGTCATAATTATAAAAACACTCAATGGCACACCACGTTGAAACTTTCCACAACCAACCCAATTCAAACAACCACGCCACGTGGCACGTAGAGGCAAACAGTTATCCAAAATCTGTGATTTACACAGTTAATATATATGTTATACTGTACAGTAGTCACCTTCTCTATATTATGAGGTGTATACTACTATAAAAACACTTTGAAATGATTAAATACTTACCTTTTGTCCCAGAAAAAATCCTTTTTTCGACCATCGTCAAACCTCCTATCTTCAACAGCCTCAGAGTACTAAAGGTATGGCGTAGACAGCTAAAACTCTTCTCGCAAAGAGCTTTAATGAATTGTTTAGTAGCGATATCTCTTCGAATTGCGTAAAAATTTTCTTGAAAGAGTATTAATTATGTAACAATAAACGAAAATATCAAGACAATGCGACATAATAATAGCACATTGCAATAACTTAATGCATCGTGTCGTGTTTTTTTTCGCTTTTTCAAGTAAAACATATCGAAAAAGTTGATATTAACGCGAGAAAAAATAAAATATTTAGTGCGAAAAACAGTCTTTTTCTGACGGATTTAAGTAGCAAGTGGTGGCGTATATACGCTTCCGTAGAAAACAGTCTTTTTCTAACGGATTTAAGTAGCAAGTGGTGGCGCATATACGCTTCCGTATACATGTACAAGTGTTTATATTGAAGTAAATGCAGTTACATTTCAAGTAACTATCAATTAACCCCCTTAAGTTTTGCCCGTGCGCTAAACTATTAGCGCCAAGAGATATCTCCTTAGCGACAAGAATAATTTACAATAAGTTACAAAGTAATGTATCAATCAAGATATTAAAACGAAGTTGCTCATCACTCTCCATTTCTTAGATATATTCATAGACATTTGAAGACTCACATATCGCTGAAAATGCTGCTTTAGTCGCTAAGACTAAAGTAAGCGACAAGAAAAAATAGCGTCACGAGAAATCTCTTGGGACACAAGAAGTACAGATCTTCTAACGACCATTTAATATCTTAACATAAAACCTATCCGATTTTTAATTTATAAAATGATACTTATCATTTATATAATAATAATCTCAAAACAGATGAAATATAAGCGCGCCCACCTCGATAGCTTAATCTGAAGCGACAAGAAAAAGTCCTGGGAGACAAGAGATATTTAATACAGCAGAAATGACCCAAACTAGTCTCCTAAGCTACAGAGACTAGCTAGAAAATTGAAATTTCGCTGGTAGCAAGATAAGATATGATAGTTTCCAATAAGCGAATAACATAGGCGCTGATCAGACTGCGCGGGACGCACAGACTGGTCTACGCCTTTACTGTTCGCAAACCCCCGAAGACAGGTTTTCTCGCGTCGAGCGACAAGAAGAAAATAGACTTAGCGTCAAGAGAAGTTACAAACTAGAAAAGAATATGTTAAGATTGTTGTTACGGAAATTAGCTTTGTTTTTATATAATCAGGTTGAATACCTTTAGTTTTGGAATGTAATGTTGTATGTAATATAGCTAGTCGCTTTAGGTGTGCAAACTTGCTTCATCTCATACCTTGTAAAATCCTAAGAGTTGTTATAGTCCAACAATTTGCCTACAAGAATTTATCACAATTGTAAATATGGTTAAATTTTGAGAAATACTTTTTAGCACTTGAGTATACTCCAAAATATTATAACTAAACTGAAAAAGAGAAACCTGATGGAAACGACATCGTTCACTAAACCAGCATCCAAGCTACGCTATTTAGCGTCAAGAGAAATATTGGCTTACCCAATTAACCAAACGACCAGCTTTGAGTTGTGCTTAATTAGCCGTATCAACTCAAAGCTGAGTGACAGTAATTACATTAATAGGTGGCGCGTGTTGGCTTGTGGATGAAAAATACGTCTTACGGGAAATGAATTTTATGATATATTTCTGTTTTTTTTCTTCAAAGACAGTTAGCCCCCCCCCCCACTCCTATATTTTCTAATGACAACCCCCCCCCCACATCCTATGATAGGATAATAATATATGATAAACCGGTTTTGTCGCGACGAGTATAAATATGACACTCGTACACTTCAGTGTGTGCTCGAAAAACAAGAGCGCAAATCAGTCTGGGTCTACGCTCTAGCCCTATACGTATTGGCAACAGAAAAACGTTAGAATATGCACGGACTGCAGTGATTTTGAAATAATTACATATATATTTGGGCCTAGTCGCGGGAAGACCTTTCTTTGGAGCTTCCGACCAGATTATTGCAATTACCAGCCTGCTCAGCCACAGAGGCTAGCTAGAATTTTGAAATTTCGTTTGTCAGCGAATGACGAGGACGAGGATCAGACTACGCAGACTGATTTGTGCCGTTGTTTTACACAGCCCCAAAGACAGTTTTTAGCCCGATTATTAAAGAAGCTTTATTTTTATTGCTATTATTTACAGACAGGAACTCATTTGCAAACAAATTAGTCCCTAACCAGTCTGTCCCTAGATGAGCACTCTGACCAGGGACTTTTTGTTTGCATTAATTTTTTTTTTCAATATTTTTTAACGGGAAGATTCCATATTATAAAAAATTCTCAGGCCACTCTCTTGTCGCTTTTCTTGACACTTCAAATGTGGCGCATTTTTCTTGTCGCTTCTCTAGACACTTGAAATGTGGAGCATTTTTCTTGTCGCTTCTCTTGACACTTAAAATGTAAAAGCTTTTCTTGACGCTTCAAATGTGGCGCATTTTTCTTGTCGCTTCTCTAGACACTTGAAATGTGGAGCATTTTTCTTGTCGCTTCTCTTGACACTTAAAGAGGTAAATATTTGAGCAATAATACTGGTACCACTCATTATGACCTTCTCCAGGGGTCATACTGGGCAGACCAAAAGGACATTTATAATGAGAAACAAGAAATCTTAAGCTGCATATCAGATGCAAAACTCAATAAAAACGACGTACAAATTGAGGTTTTCGCACAAAAACGGTAATAGCGAAGGCGAAACTGCACATTTTAACAGTAACGATCCTGAGCCCATGGAGGCTCACGAAACCAAATATACTGCACATGCTGATTACGGGGAGGTCATATACCTCATCACCATCGACGTATATCGTAGTTAAATCACCATATAGCTTTTTTTCTTGTCGCTTCTCTTGACGCTTTAAATGTGGCGCGATTTTCTTGTCGCTTCTCTTGACGCTTCAAATGTTGTGCATTTTTCTTGTCGCTTCTCTTGACATTTCAAATAGGACGCAGTTTACAAGGTCCATTGAGAAAGGGGCCATATATAAATTGAACATTTTATAGGTAAATTCTAGTTAAAACATCATATAGCTTTGTCTCATGACATTTCTCTAGACGCTTCAAATGTGGCGCAATTTTCTTGTCGCTTCTCTTGACCCTTCAAATGTGAGACATTTTACTTGCCGCTTCCCTTTTTGGTGGCTATGTTTCAAATATCTAGCAGGTTTTATCCAAAAAGGTCGATGGGAAAGGGGGTATACATATAAATTAAACATTTTCAGGTATATTATAGTTAATACACCATATAGCTTTGACTCGTGACATTTCTCTTGACGCTTGAACTAGCGCTCGAGCTCAATCGCCAGGAGCTCTATTTTTAAAATATGTGGGCTTTCAAAATGATAGATATATAGAAAATGATACATGAACAACAAATATTTCTTTCTTTTCTTGTTAGGTATAATGTTCTTTGTAAAACACTAATTAAATATGTTGTTAATTCGTCTTGTCGCTCAGGACAAATCTCTTGACGCTTTATTTAGCGAGCAACCAGAAATTATGACATCTATTTGGGAGCCTTATATGTATTGCAAGTGCTTATAACTGGGGCTGAGATACTTATATATGTCAAAATTTATCAAATCTAATCTTATTTACTCATTTTAAGCATTACAAATTGTTTAAAAGCCTCTAGACGCTTCGTGTCACTTCTTGTCGCTTCTTGTCACTTCTTGTCGCTCCTTGACGCTTTTTAGGGAGACCCCTTTTCTTGCGTTGTCTCGTTTCATTCGGATCCCATCGGCCAATTCCGTAATGTAAAATAGAATAGAATATTTTTATTGCTACCTCAGCTCTTATAGGGTTAGTAGAGGCAATCATACATGTTAAGCTTACTAAACGCCAACCTTGAGCGATTCTACATCGAAGACACCTACTATCTAGTGATAGGGGAGAGCTTAAAGCAGTTCTCAGCTTTTAGCTGAGAAAACAAGTGCGGATCCAGGGGGGGGGGAGGGGGGGGGGACAGGGAATCCGGACCCCCCCCCCTGGAAAATCACAAGTTATATGGGTTTCTATAGGGAATAAGCAATTGGACCCCCCCCCCCCCTGGAAAACGTTAGACCCCCCCCCCTGGAAAATGTTGGACCCCCTCCGGAACCTTGAAAAATGATACATGTAGTTTTCTTTGAAATTAACCATTTGACTTCTGTAAAATAAGCTGAGGACTAAAAAAAACGTTGTCAAAAGCTGAGGTTAAAAAAAACTTTTTTTTGTCAGATTGACCTGTCCCCCCCCCCCCCCCTGACGAAAATTACTGGATCCGCTCATGGAAAAATCCTGTGAAACCACCTCAATAATTTTGCTAGCATCGCTAGATTCGAACCTGCATGGCAGAGGCACACTACCAACTGAGCTATCCAGGCACCCCATATTACAATACAAGCTAGTACAATACATTTACAATGAACATTTATTGTATTAAGAGAAAATATGATACAGCTGCTGCCCACAATTGCAAGAGTATGACAATGAGCTGGTGTCTCCACAACTTGCGTGAAAGTAAGAATTTAAAACAAAGTGGAACAGTAAGGAATGAGCAAAAGTGCATAGTGTTAGTGAACTGTGCATTATACAGATAAAATTAAAAGTGAAGATAATGATGTAAAAATATACAGTAACCCTTAATTACCTTGGGTTCAACATGTCAGTCCTGTACTAGGTCAGTAGTTAAGAGACAGATCTTCCAGTATAGTGGTGTACATGTGTAGCACCATGTGGCTTCATTCAGGAGTGGTTTTCCATGTCATGTGATATGGTGACTGGTTACAGGTACAGATACTGCCAGGAATCCAGCCACGCAATCGATGGTATGCCAGTCGACGGGTACAACAATAAGTAATTTGAAAGTCGATGTAGATTTCATGGTGGCAATGTGGACCTGAAGTCAAGCTGTTCTACTGAACAACACCATTATAAAGCAGATAGAACATAATGGTACCATGACAAAACCATAAACTTATAACAAGAGGGCCCAGGATCCCTCACCTGGCACATAAAAAGATGATTTATTGGCCTTAGGCTAAGGATATATAATATTGTTTGATTTGATTCTTTACGTCCCATCAACAATCTTTCAGTTATAAAGGAATGGGTCTTCTAAGGTTGAACCAGTACTAAGCTAGGATTAAAGTGTCTTGCTCAAGGACACAACACAGTGACGCCGTTGAGGCTCGAACCCACGGCCCCTCGGTCTTGAGTCGAGCACTCTACCACTGAGCTCCACAGGAGATATGATAGGTATGATTTAAAAGATATTTCTATTTTTAGCTCTGGTAGCAATGTTGTTCAGCCAATTTAAGTAGAGGGCAACATGAGGACCATTTCTGAGAAATGATTTTGATTTTGGAACAGTGGTTCAGGAGATTTCATTTGAAGATATTTCTTATCTAGAGCTCTGCCAACCCCTTTTTTGGAGGAGCAAAACCATTTGTGCAATTTTGGTAGAGTAAATCATGAGGAAAATTTCTATGAAATTATTTTGAATTTGGACCAGTGGTTCAGGAGATGTCATTTAAAGACATTTCTCATCTAGAGCTCTGGTAACCCCTGTATTAAGCCTAGTGAAATTGTTTGTGCAATTTTGGTACAAGCCATCATGAGGAACAATTCTGTGAATTAATTTTGAATTTGGACCAGTGGTTCAGGAGGAAATGTCGTTTAAAGATATTTCTTATCTGGGGCTCTGATGGCCCTTTTGTTCAGTGGAGCGGAACCATTTTTGCGATTTTAGTGAGTGTATTATGAAGAACAATTCTGTGAAACTATTTTGAATTTGGTCCAGTGGTTCAGGAGGAGATGCCGTTTAAATATATTTCTTATCTAGAGCTCTGGCTGCCTTTTTGTTCATTGGAGTGGAACCATTTGTGCAATTTTGGTAAAAGGGATTATGAGGAACAATTATGTGAAATTATTTTGAATTTGGACCAGTGGTTCAGGAGATGTCATTTGAAGATATTTCTTATCTGGAGCTCTAGCGGCCCTTTTGTTCAGTGGAGTGGAACCATATTTGCAATTTTGGTAAAGGACATCATGAGGAACATTTCTGTGAAATAATTGTGAATTTGGATCAATGGTTCAGGAAGAGATGTCGTTAAAAGATATTTCTTATCTCGAGCTCTGGTGGCCATTTTGTTCAGTGAAGCAAAACCATTTGTGCAATTTTGGTAGAGGGTATTATGAGGAACAATTCTGTGAAATTATTTTGAATTTGGACCAGTGGAGCAGGAGATGCTTTTTAAATATTTCTTATCTAGAGCTCTGGCGGCCTTTTTGTTCAGGGGAGCGGAACCATTTGTGCAATTTTGGTAGAGGGTATCAAGAGGAACAATTATGTGAAACTATTTTGAATTCGGACCAGTGGTTCAGGAGATGTCGCTTAAAAGATTTCTTATCTGGAGCTCTGGCGGCCCTCCTGTTCAGTGGAGCAGAACCATTTATGCAATTTTGAAAGAGGGCATCATGGGGAACATTCATGTGAAGTTATTTCAAAATTGGACCATTGGTTCAGGAGATGTCGTTTAAAGAAAAAGTTAACAGACGACAGACAACGGACGAAGACTGATCACAATACCTCACCTTGAGCCTTCGGCTCATGTGAGCTAAAAACATGAAGCAATCCGCTGCTTAAGGGTACACCAGTGGTGTTTCTGAGCACGTCTGTGATGCTGGATTATCATTTGACGAGTACAGTAAATGTTCTAAAATTTCAAACACTATTTGCCTGCCAAAAGAGCCTAGACAAACAGCAGAGTGAGACCGTTTCTAAAGAAGCAATCTGATCAGAGGCTTCCCTGTTTGGTTTGCTATTCTGACAAGCAACGGGCACAACCTCAAGTGTTTGGTCATGGAGCGTGTATGTTGTAGGTAGGAAATCTGGACCTGATTACATGTAATATCTGGTATTTCAACAAGTTAAATTCCATGTCCATTTGAGCTGTCTAGGAGATTGTCGAGATCTGATCAGCTTAAAGTTGCTGAGACTGACAGCAGTTTTTAAACTAGAATTGTTTTTTCTACAAAAAAAGATATCTCCCCCACACCCCTTTGGTGTCATAAAGATCCAAATGTCACTACTAGTAAATGCAATTTCAAACTGAGGATTACAGCCAATTATCATGCACATCTTAAGACCTTGATCTGCAAAGTTTCAAAAAGATCCGGCTAAAACTGTAGGAGTTGCGTCCACAAGATACCCAGTCTCTATTATGCTTTAAGCCAAAATGTGACTAAGTTCAAACTATGAAAAAAGTGGCAAAACTAACATGAAGATTACATCCAAAAGTCACGCACATCTTTAGACCTTGACAAAAACACCTTCAAAGTTTCAAAAAGATCCGACTGAAACTGTTCGAGGAGTTGCGTTCACAAGATACCCAGTGTCAATATGCTTTAAGCCAAAAAATGACTAGGTTAAAATTGCAAAAAAAGAGACAAAATTAATCTAAGGATTACAGCCAAACATCATGCACATCTTCAGACCGTGACAAAAACACCTCAAAGTTTCAAAAGGATCCGGCTTAAACTGTAGGAGTAGTTGGGTTCTGAAGATACCCAGTGTCTATACACTTTAAGCCAAAATATGACTAACTTCAAACTGCGAAAAAAATGACAAATAATAATCAGAGTATTACAGCCAAACCTCATGCACATCTTCAGACCTTCACAAAAACACCTGCAAAGTTTAAAAAAGATCCGGCTAAAACTGTAGAAGTAAGTGCGTTTACAAGAATAGACACACTTTGTGACAGTCAGACAGATGGACAGAAGTGGAATAACAACGTCTCCTGACTCTGATGTGAGGAGACATAAATAGCGATAAGCTGCTGTATCATCCGCAAATAGTCTTACCGTTGAAATTTTATCTTATCTGGCAGGTGGCTTATGTAGATCAGGAAAAGAGTTTGTCCTAGAACAGAGTCCTGATGGGCACTAGTACTGAGGTTACTGGTACTTCATTGGAACAATCCCCCTCCAGGTCCACTTTCTGCAACATGCCTAGGAATGCTTTGATCCAAGCGAGGGTGTTGTCTTCCTAACTTTACTGGCAGGCACAAATATGAACAATATGCCTGAAATTTAGGGTTAAAAATATTTTGGCGTTATTTTTTTTTAACTAAATGAGGTTGAAACTCCTTTGTAACCCAGTGACTGCCTATTCAAATGTGGAATAGATAAGGGAAAAATATTCAGGGCATCACTAAAATCTGGTATTGTACAATATTGAGCATTGTGACGACCTGGTAACTTTCTAGCAGTCAATAGACGCATCACCACAATGAATCTTGTGGAAGTGAAACAGAGGATGCAAATCTGATGCCATATCCATGTAACTTGTAGGTAAATAATTGTCAACTTTGTTGAACGCTTACTTAAATCAAGCAAAATGAAATCTGTCTGCTTACTATTTTTGGTATTCTGGTGGAGTTTCTCTACGAGTATAATGAGCCGTGTTGGCCCAGAAATAGTGAGTATGATCAAGAAATACCACAATCACAAACCGCAGACAACCCCGTGGCACCGCGAGGAAGAGCCGCTCAACCATCACCGGACACCAGGAAGACAAATTAAAGCAAAGCAACCAGCTCTCTCTTCCCTATCAAGATGATTGCAATACTAGAATGGACATAAAGTAACATACAACAAAACATAGAACAATTACAGACTCCCACATTGGGAGTAACAATAAACAAAAAGTCAACAACAACAGAACCACCGCCTTAGAAGGGACAGCAGCCTAAGCCACCGGGGGGCTTAAATGCATTTTACTGGTACCAAATCTTCGCCCTTGATTCTGCTGTTGTTGAAGTACAAGAAATGTTCAGCTCGCATGGAGGCCATTTAACTAATGCAATGTAACATCATGGAGAAACACTCTAATCAAATTAACACACCATTATGAAACAAAGAAAAGGGCTCATGACTCACAGATAGTCAGAGCTAAAGAAAACCTCAAGTTGAGCCACGGTGGGTCCAGCTCCAGATAAGCATCAGGCACCAACCCACCGATTAAAGCTTTACGTCAGAGCCGTCATAGAGTCTGAGGCCTGACCCACCATCGTGCAATTGAAGAGGAAACCATAGCTATAAACCGTGATTGGGTTTAAAACTAAGCATGCAGACTGTCGCATGATATCCAAGTTATATCCAATAACGTTTTACTATCTTTCATAACTTGCGCTGTAACTTGTAGATTATTGTTTTATCATCCAGATGTCTCACTATGTTAAAGGTTGTTATAAATGCTCTAGTACTTTACAGAATATGCAGGTGAGAGATATTGTTCTGTAATTTGATGTTTGATTTCCATTCTTTAAAATGGGTGACATTTGCTTTGAGCCAGTCTCCTGGTAGTTGGTCAAGGCTCAGACAGAATAGTACATGCAATATTGAAGAAATTTTAAGGCTGAGCTTTTGCAATTGGTGGTTTAACCCTGTCTTGTACTGCTGCTTTGTCTGTTTTTTCCACCCTTCAAAACAAGTGAGTATGACCAGGAAATACCACAACTACAGACCAACCTACAGCACAGCGAGGAAGAGAAACAGAAGACAGTCAATCACATGACAGCAAGAACACAAAGTAAAGTAACCAGCTCTCTCTTCCTCGGCAAGATGATTGCAAAACTAGAAATGGCACAAAGAACTAAACCATAAAACAAGGACCAAACACAAACCCCACATACAATTGGAGAACTAAAAACTAGAAACAATACCCCGAGAGGCACATATACCCCTGGCCTATGCCATTACTGCCCCAACCCCGATCCACCTCCCTAATCACCCGAAAAATCTAAAGAGGTCAAAGATTTTGAGCTCTGGCATGTAACCATGCATCTGAAGCATGCTTGGAACTTATTATCCAAACTTGAATGTTTTCTAATAAATGGTTGGTAAGAAATCTGCACTTCTTAAAGATGTCCTAGATTTGACCTGTAGCCCCACCCCTGGTCATGAAGCCTAAGGTCTGAAGTCACAGATAGAAAGAAAGATGAAATAGCACCTGTTTTTCAAATACAAAATGATTCTAATTAGATGTCCTTTATTTTGACCCCTAGCCCCACCCTGGGGTATTGACCCAAGTATCTGAAGCTGTCGACTGGAAGCCAGCCATGAATGGTACTGAATGCTTAATATGAATGTTTTCTAATAAATGGTTGGTAAGATATCTGCATAAGTTATAAAAGTAAGTAATGGTGCAAAGATCAGGAATCGATACAATCAAGTACCACACCTGACCCAGGATACCAATGGGAAAGTGACAAACTCACAGAAGACACCACAAATGAGAGCCAAGAGGTCAGCCCTTTCCCAGCAGGTGACCACAAAGCACATATAAACAGACGCGCACAAAACATAGCAAACACAAGACAGAACAAAAACATAAAAGATCCACAAAAGAAGTACCGCCTTGGAACGGTCAGTAAAATATTTTACTGGAGGGCTTAAACCGGTTTAACGGCGCCAACCTCACCCTTAATTCAGATATGGATCAAGACACAAAGATATTTGGTTTGCATGAAAGACCCCTAACTTATCAATGCATCATCTCCTAAAACATATAAATCAAGAAATAACAAGGAGATAAAGCAAGGATAAGGACTCAACAGTAAATTAAACTGAATACCGGAGCAAAAGAAATCCAACAGGTAAACCCCGGTGGGCCCGACAAACAGCCAAAGCATCAGGCCCCTACCATCTCATCAATAGATAAGTCTTTAAGTCGGAACCATCATAGAGTCTGAAGTCCGACCCACCGGCGTGCAATTAAAGAGGAAAGCAAAGTTGCCAACCGTGATTGGGTTGACTACCAAGCATGCAGTCTGTTGCAATACATTAATGTTATAGCCAATCTTTTTATAATGGGAAATTATTTTAATGAACTGCGCTGAAAAATTATTAGAGCCAACAATCTTCTTCAACTTATATACCAAGTCACCATAGAAATCAGGTTCCGAAAGTCCTTGGCGCAAGAGAGATTTAAGTCCAACTTGGGATTTAGAAATCAAATCATAGTATCGTCTATAAAATTTTGAAAATGTTTTGCGAAGTTTATGATACCGATAGCCTTGTTTAAGAAGTTTCTGAGTTAACAATTTATTGCGAGTGTTGAAGTCAGCAACATAGCTAGATGCTCTAGCAAAACGAATGAGTTGAGAGATATAGACTCCATAGGATGTAGAACGAGGAACATCACCATCTAAAAATGGGAAATTGACAATTTCAAAATCAAAGTCGTCACGTTTGTCATAAATTTTGGTAGAAACAATATCATTAGAAATTGACAAATGCAAGTCTAAAAATGCGGCTTCGGTATCAGAGGCATTGGCTTTATTAAGTTGGAGCTCTGAAGGGTATATTTGACTAACCATATTGTCAAAATAAACATTATTAATATTTAAAATATCGTCCAAATATCTGGAAGTAGTGTTAAACGCATCAATAACATCAGCCTGCTTATCATCAGAAAGAGACATCATAAAGTCCCTTTCATAACAAAACAGGAATAAATCTGCAACCAGGGGAGCACAATTAGTGCCCATAGGAATCCCAACAACTTGTCTATAGAGCTTGGTGCCAAATCGAACAAAAATGTTGTCCAACAAAAAGGTCAGCGCATCGCATACATTTTGACACGACCATGCATGATATTTTTTAGGTTTTTCTGAAGTAAAAAATGCATTTCTGTCACTACATGCAAGGTAAGGAGAGCCTTCTCTCTGGAAGGTACTTTCAATAAGATCAATAAGTTTATCTTTAGTTAAATTATGAGGTAAAGTAGTGTAAAGAGTAGAAAAATCATAAGTAGACAAACTGGTCGCATTGAAATCTCTAGCTTTAAGTTTATCTAAAATTTCACCTGAATTTTTAATCGACCAAAATAGGTTTTTACCAGATCTCTCATATACCTTTTCACAATATTTGATAACATGTTTTTTAACAGCTGTAAGACACGAGGTTAACAATTTAGAAAGTTCTGTTGTTGTACAAGAACTAGAATTTGCAATAAATCTTCCTTTATAGGGTTTTTTATGGAGTTTAGGTAACCAGTACAACGTAGGAACTTTGTCTTGATTTTCTTTAGCTTTGACACCAAAATGTAGGGCTGTAAAACTAGAATAGCACTTTTGAAAGGTGTACTAGATTTTGACCTCTAGCCCCACCCTGAGTCATGAAGTTCAGAACCCTATGGTCTGGAGTCACAGAAAATAAAGTACATTTATCTGTTGTTCAAATACAAATGATTCTAAAAAAGAAAAAAAAATGTTCTAGATTTTAACCTCTAGCCCCACCCTGGAGCATGGACCCAAGTGTCTGAAGCTGTCATGAATGGTACCAAATATGAACGCTTAAATTTCTAATAAATGGTCAGTAAAATATCTGCATAAGTCAGAAAAACATTATAGCACTTTAAAGGTGTCTTAGATTTTGACCTCTTGCCCCACCCTGGGTCATGAACTCTAATATCTGAAGTCACACGAAGATAGTCAGTCCTAAATAGTACCCGATGTTCAAAAACTGATGATTCTATATTAAACAAGAGGGCCAAGTGGCCCTAAATCGCTCACCTGAGTTTTGTTTAACGCTTACAGAAAGCTGACCATGTACCTGGTGACACCTGGGGCAAGCCATTATTTGAACAAACTTGGAAGAGGTCCACTTGGTAATGCTACATACTAAATATCAAGGCTCTAAGTCTAATGGTTTCAGACAAGAAGATTTTTTCATATTTTTCCCTAAATAGGCCTATGTAAAACATGTGACCCTTGGAGTGGGGCCTTTTTTGGTCCCAGAGATATCATTTGAACAAACTTGGTAAAGGTTCACTAGGTGATGCTTCATACTAACTATCAAGGCTCTAGGCATTGTGGTTTCAGACAAAAAGATTGTTTCATCATTCTCCCTACATAAGCCTATGTAAAACATGTGACCCCGGGGAGGGGCCATTTTTGGCCCCAGGGATATAATTTGAACAAACTTGGTAGAGGTTTACTAGGTGATGCTTCATACCGAATATCAAGGCTCTAGGCCATATGGTTTCAGACAAGATTTTTTATTTTTTTCCATATATATGTCTATGTAAAACATGTGACCCCGGGGTCGGGGCCCACCAGGGGTATAATTTGAACACACATGGTAGAGCTTTACTAGGCGATGCTTTATACCAAATATCAAGGCCTTATGGTTTCAGACAAGAGTTTTTCATGATTCTCCCTATATAAGCCTATGTAAAACATGTGACCCCTGGGGTGGGGCCATTTTTGACCCCAGGGGCATAATTTGAACAAACTTGGTGGAAGTCCATTAAGTGATGCTACATACCAAAAATCAAGGCTCCAGGACTTAAGGTTTCAGACAAGAAGATTTTTCCAATATGTTTCCCTATATAAGCCTATGCAAAACATGTGACCCCTGGAGCGTGGCCATTTTTGGCCCCAGGGATAAAAGTTGAACAAACTTGGTGATTCTACATACCAAATATCAAGGCCCTAGGCCTTGTGGTTTCAGACAAGAAGAATTTTTCATGGTACTCCCTATTTAAGCCTATGTGAAACATGTGACCCCCGGGGCGAGGCCAATTCTGGCCCCTGGGGCCTAATTTGAACAAACTTGGTAGAGGTCCATAAGGTGATGCTACCTACCAAATATCAAGGCCTTATGGTTTCAGACAAGAAGATGTTTCCATGTTTTTCCCTATATAAGCCTGTGTAAAATATGTGACCCCCCGGGCGGGGCCATTTTTGGCCTCAGGGGCATAATTTGAACAAACTTGGTAAAGGTCCACTAGGTGATTCTACATACAAAATATCAAGACTCTAGGTCTTATGGTTTCAGACAAGAAGATTTTTTCATGTTTTCCCTATATCAGCCTATGTTAAACATGTGACCCCCAGGCGGGCCGATTTTGGCCCCAGGAGCATTATTTGAACAAACTTGGTAGAGGTCCACTAGTTGATGCTACATACCAAATATCAAGGCTGTAGGCCTTGTGGTTTCAGACATGAAGATTTTTAAAGTTTTCATCTTGAAAATCTATTTTTAGCCTGTGTGACCTAGATATGCAATGGACCCTAACCATTTGAACAATTTTTATAGAAAGTCATATAAGGGTAATTGACCAAAATCCAGCCAGTAGTTTAGGACGAGATGTCTTTTGAAGCAATTGTTGACGACATACGAGGGACATCCAACGATCACAATAGCTCACCATGAGCCAAAGGCTCAGGTGAGCTAAAAATATTCTTAAAATGTCCAGATTTTGCCCTCTAGCCACACCCTGGGGCATCAACCCAAGGGTCCTAAGCCATTGAGTCAAAGCCAACTATGAATGGTGCCAACTGTTTAAGTATAAATGCTTCCTAATAAGTGGTTGTTAGATATCTGAATATGTCAGAAAAAAACCCTTTTTTAAGATGTCCTAGATTTTGACCTCCAGCCCCACTCAGGGGCAAGGACCCTGGAGTCTGAAGTCATGATGTGAATGAAGTACCTGTGGTCCAAATTTAGATTATCTCTGATAGTGGTTACTGAAATATACACCACTTGAGAAACTTTAAAAAAAAACTTTGACATACCTTTAAAAGATGTCTAAGATTTTGACCTCCAGCCTCACCCAGGGGTCTAGTCATGCTGAGAATGCCAACTCGAGATATACACCACCTGAGAAACATTAACCCAAACTTTGACCTCCAGCCCCACCAAGGGGCAGGGACCCTGGGGTCTGAAGTCAATATGTGAATGCCAACCCTCAAGGGTAACTATGTTCTAAATATGAATGCTTTCTGATCAGTGGTTACCGAGATATATTCACCACTGGAGAAACTTTAACCAAAACTTTGACGTAACCAAAGTAAGAACGAACGAGCAAACAAACATCGGAATGGACAAACAGAAAGACAAAAACTATATACCCCTCTGCATAAATGCCAAGGTGCTATTTAGGGGTTTCCGGTCTAAAAAGGGCTAAGTCTTAATCATCTCTGTTCTGACAGTAGTGTAAGCTTAACTAGAATTTCAATATGAGCATCAATATCAGAGGTCTAGATAAGCAAAACTTTTAAGTGTAAGGTTATATTTTTTCCACCTTGTTTTGGGTGCTTAAAGATCCATCTCATTTGAGTACCCACAACATATGTTTTGGATGAGGAATAAGACAATTAATTTTGAATTATGCACTTTTATCTGGAGGCCTGATATGTTTTAAGGTTTGTTGCTCCTTTTGTGACTTAAAGGAGGCACATCATCAAAGATCACGGCTAGGAAAATCTATAAATAAGAAACAAATTTGCAAGAATACACTTTAATTGAAAAATTTAATTCAATTTATAGCACTAGTCTCTCCACATATAGGAAACTCCTATAATTAATATCCAGCCAAGTGACCGCAATACACCACCAGAGAATGGATTCCTTTGAGAACCATATTTTAGCCAGCTCATGAGATTCTGGTACTCATCACATAGATGCATACCCTTTGTATACTAAATGGATTCTTCCTTATGGTTTGATACTACAAAGTTGGGATAGTCCATTGTACATATCTGGGAGTGTCAGATTATAATCTAAAAAACAACAACATTGTATTCTTTTGTCTGAAAATCTTTTTTACCTTTACAAACAGTGAAGACCCTGATGAAATGCAGCATAATAGGTGATAACAGTCCGCGAATCTCAATCAGGAATATCTGTCAACTGAATCCTGAACTAAGCCAAAAAAGGGTCTTAAATCATCAATAAAATGCTTTAAAGAACAAAATATCAATAGAACACAATCACTTTATGCATATTTTATGGTAAATATCTGACTAAAAGGTTCTAAAACCAATTTAAAGCAATAACCATGATCTCATGCCCAAAATGCATAAGTGCTCAATCAGGAAATCCTGATTTATCCTAACTTTATCACCCCTGAGCTGCATTATACTGCATTTCATCTGGGTCTTCACTGTCAGCAAAAGTGCTAGTTTAGGGGTTTCCCGAATACAAAGGATTAAACATGGTGCAGCTACCTAGTAGTGGGGCTAGAGGCCTAGAATTTGGCCGGAGTCTTCATATATGTTCCTTCATTGTGCGTGCAAGCAAACAGTGAAAACTGATGATAAGTGCCAAAATCTCATGTGCTGGCTCATTTGTTTGAGGAAATTTTACTTTTTTGCGGATTTCCAGTTTAAATCATTAAATGTGTGTTATCAGAAGGAAGAAAAATACATATGGGCTTCGTCGAGAGAAAACCTTTCTTCTGATTTCTGACCAGATCATGCTCAAACCAGCCGACTCAGCTACATAGACTAACTAGAATATTGAAATTTTGCATGATGGCTGACTACTTAACTTTACAGATAGTAAATAACAAAGGCACCGATCAAACTGCATGTTGGTCTGAGCCGTTATTGTTTGCATGCAATAAAGACAGGTTTTCTCGCAATGAGGCTCATGGTTTAGGGGTGGTGATCTCAACAGTGTTCAAGTTAAACCTGTTGTGAAATTTCATATCCATATCTATAACATCCCCTGTTTTCCCAACAATCCATCTATTGGTTACTGAGAACTTGGCCAAAACAAAATTTAGGTAGAACAACACAGGTCTAGTTTGAGTCAAAATTTGTAACCATGACCTTGAGAGAAAATCAGAAGTGAATATAGCACATTAATTTATTCAGTATGGTAAGGGTTAATCTGATCCAGTGGTTTATCTAGTACTGTACATACATCACTACAATGTGGATATACAGGTTTAGATCAACAAAACTCTTAGCGTAAAATTTTAAATATTTTCTTACCCATCAGTTTTAACATATGTTTTGGGTGCTCAAAAGAACTGTCTCATTGAGACGGTTCTTTTGAGTACCCACAACATTTGTTTTGGTTGAGAAATAAGAAAACTATTTTTTTTTACACACTCTTAACTAAAGGCCTGATACATCAATACAATGTGGATACAATGTGGTTGTTGATGTGACATGGTGAACATGATATGCCGGTGATAGTGTAGGGCCAGAGTAAAATCCACTAATGTGAGACATTTTTCATGTTTTTTTAAACAAAATATGAGAACGTTTCATGTTATCTGCATTTTTTTACCCCTTTGTATATCAATGAATTGTTTTTACTTTAGCAAACAGTACAGACCCAGATGAAATGCTACAGAATGAGGCATTTTATCTGGGTCTTCACTGTTTGCCAAAGTACCTGTTTAAGGGTTTCCAGCATAGCCTAAAAACCATTTTAATTATATTGCATTCAAAAATGAATAAGAAATATTATTATATACCTATAAATGATACGACTTTAGAACTGTCTGTTTTCTGGCCATCTGATACAGAAAGCCGGATCAACGAACTGAGGTTTTCTGAATCCATATCACTATCCTTTAAAATGAGGCTAACGTCGGTTACCTGCTTTTGCTTTTGCGGCAACTTCTTACAGTAAATTTCAAGCATGGAACCAGAGGTGGAAACATGATGACATAACGTCGTATTATATGAGATGAATCTGACGTGACAAAAGGTAATGGCAAACATTCCCGCATTTTTTCTGGATTAAAGACCAAAACAATTTATGAAATCAAAATAATGTCAGAATAAGGTATATAATAAACATACTATCGTAAAAGTAACTTGATCTGGCGTACGGTATCACGTCTCGTGGACGAGGCCATATCATTGGGTGATCCGATGGTATGACCTCATCCACTCAACATAATACAGTACGCCAGATCAAGTAACTACTATAATAATGTGTATTTATCATATGACTTCACGTCTGGGACTGATATAACACCATACATTAAAAGCTATAAAACACTATTTTGGAAACGTAATGTAAAGCGGCAGTAATGTCCCATATACAAAAGTGATTTCTTAGTAGTTTTGGGTTCGTATGATAAATAGAAACTAACATTCCTGCTCCTGTATTATTAAATTTATTCAACTCATTGGGAAAAAGAGATAAAATGCTCGGTAAGGCTCGCATTTTTATCTCTTTTCCCTAACTTGCTTCACAAATTCAATAAAACATGAGCACTCATGTTAGATCGTCTATCCTGAACTTTTGAAATTCAAATTTTTAAACTTGCAGTATGCCTTAAAATATAAATATTTTAACTTTAAATGGTTAATTGTCTTGAGATAAACTATAAATATATCAGAAAAGCTATTATAACCTGCCTAATTCAGTATTTTGAGGCTGACTTTCTATGGATTCAGGAATAATCCTGAAAACTTCCACCCATGTAAGGTTTGATGTGATTTTAAAGTGAAAAATTCCACTCATGTAGGAGCTCTTAACAATCTCTTTTTCTCTCAAAACTAGTCATGTCTGTCAACATCATCTCCTTGAGACATATTTTGAATACTTTGCTCCGATAATGAAGCTATTACAAACAAAAAAATACAATTGTGTTACACAGAGTATAAAAATAAGGTGGGTTTATTTTATTTTCTTATTTAAACCAAAAACCATGAAAACATTTGCAGGGGAGCTCAATGAGTACCCAAAACAATTAGCCAGCACACAAGGTTTTGGTACAAATTGTACCAGCATGCAGTGAAGGCTCTGACGAGCATGCACATCTGTGCAGTCTCCCCAGAGCCTTTGCTTCTCGCATGTGTACACAAAGTATAGAATTAGAGTTCAGTACAAATAAGAGTTCAGTACAAAACTTACAACTAGCCCCACTAGATAGCTGTGCATGCTTGCTTAACTATATATAAGCAAAGCATCCCTGGCAAACAGTGCAGACCCAGATCAGACACATCAGAACACAATGTCTGATCAGGGTCTCAACTGTTTGCTACCAGAATGGTCTATTAAAAGTTGAGTAAAAATGAAAAATACAGCCCAACAACCCTTAAAATGGAATTGGACTGGTCCAATCGATGAGTGGGAAATTCTATCAGTTTAAATGGGTTAAAAAGTGACCACCATAGATCCAGATAAGGAAATTTTATAAGCATTAAATTGTAAATATTTTCTTACCTATCAATTTAAACATGTGTTTTGGGTGCTCAAAAGAACTGTCTCATAGAGACGGTTCTTTTGAGTACCTACAACATATGTTTTGGATGGGAAATATAGAAAATAGTTTTCCAATACACACTGTTATCTGGAGGCCTGCTTCACACATATGTGCTAAGAAACAAAATCTCATGAACTGGTCCATATGTTTTTTTTGTTGAGAAATGAGAAAACTGGATAGCCCTTGTATATCTTGGGCTCAGGCTAATAAGTAGAATAATCTAATGTGAGTAATGTCCTAGGTATATCACTGGTGTCAACTGTCTGCCTCTATGGTCACTGATTCTGTTCTGTTTGAGGTTGGCTCTGTACAGGTGATGTGTAATGATCCCTCTCTGAAAAAATAAAACAGGCCTCCCGGTAAGAGTGGGCGATTAAAATCAATTTTCTTTATGAAACAAAACATAAATGAGCCGTAATGTGACATTTCCAACAATGTGGTATATGTGACCAGCAAAAGCTCAGACCAGCCTGCGCATATGTGCAATCTGATCAGAGCCTTTGCTTGTCGTTAGAATACTCTATGAGTGTTAAGCTACTGTCTAAACATCATTTGGAGTTTCTAAGCCTAAAAGAATGCTGCACAGGCTTGTCTAAGTCTACACTTGTCAAAATGCTACTTTGTTGTAAATCACATGTCATGGCTCAAATAATGTTGAGGGTATTCAAAGAACTGTCTATTAAAGAGACCTGATCTGTAACTATGAACATTTTTGGAAAAAAAAAATTCTTTTTAAATCATTTGTAAAAATAGAATTAAGTTATGTTTTCGCAATAAATATGTTCATTACAGTCGAAGACTGCACAGAAAAGTGAATTATCTTATAAAAACAGGTGATTTTTCTCTTGTTGGGAATTATTTGCATCCCTCCAATAATTCTAGACAGTTGATTTTAACATAAATGCTGTTGTTTTGACAGTGATAATTTGTTAAGATTTATGAAAATGGTAAAATGTTTACCTGAATTTGAGTATTTTTACTGCATTCTTGAATAATAGAAACTTTATTTCCAAAATGAGAAGATCAAAAGTTACAGACTATGCAGCTTTAAATTTAGACGGTGCTTTTGAGCACCAATAACATATCCTTGAACTTCTAAATAAGAAAATAATCACAATTTCACACTCAAAAAGTTTATCTGGACCTGTGACAAAATCCAGCTCAGTGATGAAGATCTGAAAACAGCTGCAAGTACAAGCAGTCCAATAACACATGTAATAGTTTGAAGGTTGCTTGTGTCATTTTCAACAGGATAAAAACCTCATAGACATCACATTATACTCTGCCGCAGAAAACAATTATCTTAAACACAGCGAATTCGTCAAATTTGTATTCCCTGAAAAAGGGTTATTTTAGAGAAAGAGTAAATCACAAAATATGAATCACATTTCTCTATCCCGCAAGTCCACATTGGGCATCATTCAGAGCTAAAAGTTAAAGCCGGTCAAATATGTAGCACACCTTTGTTTTGCTAAGTTCCAATTAAAAATTTACTTAACTGCACAATATTTGACTTTTCAACCCAACCCTGGACGTCAGGGGAATGTAACAGGCGAATTTTGTTTTACTTGCATAATGTTTTACACTTCCTTCCTTTCAATGCAACATGCCCACCTTTTGACCCTTCCCCAGGGGTCAAAGTTGGAGTAAGGCCATAGTATTTTTTGCATATTGTTCTATGCTTCATTTCTTTGAATTTGACATGCAACATGATTGATGGACAAACGGACGCCAGAGTCACTGGTATACTATACTCAGAAAAACAATTGAAGGATATTTAGATTTATTTACATCTCTAACATTCAATATAATAAAAACTAAACTAAATACATGCATTTCATAGTTCCAGGTATCTGCAATCAAAATGAATGTTTGATTTAAGTCACGCTTCAATGATTAAAGTACAGTGCATGTCCAAATGTTACAACCCTCTACACTGAAAAATCACAAACATTCAAAAATGATTAAAACCCATTTTTATTGTTTGTATTCCATAATTACTGGCTCCAAAATCATTGCTGGCTCTCAGTCAAAAGTATGACATCTAATTTTGTAGTTGTTGTCAGTGTTTTACTTCCAATTCGTTGTCATATTGGCTGGGGTATGCCGTATCTGTGCACTTTAGTCGAAGAAGTTGTCACTTTTTTAGGTGCATTTACTGACAAATGGTCGGAATTAGAGCATAAGTAATGGCCAGGTAAAGGTTGCAACAAAAAATAAAAACGCTAAATTTTTTGCTTGTGAACTTTGTGTAAAGAGGGTTTGTACATTTGGTGTGGTACTGTATCGTAACCAATGGCCCGTAAATTTTATTTTGCATTTTGCTGAATTGCATATTGGTTGTTCTATCAGATACGAAAACACTTTGTTTAAATATTATTTTCTCAAATGTTATATAGTAAAAGAAATTTAGTATCCTTCAATTGTTTTTCTTGGTTCAGTCAAACCTGTCTTAAGCAAGCATTCAAGGGATAATCCAAAATCACTTGCTTAAGACAGGTGGCTGCTTAATAGAGGTTCAGCTAAGTGGTTACCTATACAATAATGAGTTAAAAATTATGAAGAATTAGGTTTAAACTGGTTCAGTTATTGCATTAAATCATATTAATAAAAAAATATATATATCAAAATATGAAATAAAACAAAACATGTCCATTCAGTCTAAAGATGTCCATGTTTGTCAAAAGAGTTTGCCTAGAGCTTGGCACTGCTAATCATATTTTTGTCTAAAAGCTAAAACTTGGTTTTTGTTAGTCAAAGGCATGTTTAATGGCCATCGTACTACTGAACACAGAGAAGGTTGTTAGAATTGTAGATTTATTCAGGTGTATAAGAATCAGAAAATGACTCAAAAATAACTCTTTTCTCAAAAGCTAGTGCTTGTTTTATTTCCCAGCAAACATTCTATTCTTGTGTAGTAAGAATGCCCTCCAGCAAAGAGTAATACTTTGTAAAAAGTTTTTTACACATGTACCGTTAAACATCTGTCACAGTATGGATGATTTAACTTTGGTAGCGGTGAACGCTTTGATGTCGACAATTTTATAAGCTGACTGGCTTTGCAATATTTACCTTTGACTGGTTTCCCGCTTATAAAAAAATCTACAAGTCGTGTTCGTTAAGCGTATTCCGGTTTTAGGTTACTGTCAGCGCTGTTGTTAATTCATTTGTGCTGGTTTCCAAAACTATGTCATAGCATGGATTTGCGTAAATACTCAAACTTAAATGATTTCTGCTCAGTTTTGGCTCGATTGGATCACAGTCTTCTTAATAGTTGCGTCCCATAGCCTCAACATGGGGTAGCGGCCGTAGAAGAATTTTGTTCTAGGAGACACCACAGCTGGGGAGTTTAATTGCACCAAGCCTATGACCGGTGCATAAAAAGCTAATAGATAATATTTAATCAAACCCAGAACAGAACTGGCCGCATCAACCCATAGAAAATGGCCGTTAAGGACACGATTTCAGTGTTTTGGGACAAATTTCACCGACCGCTTGCTGCGTTAGACAGGTGCACGCTTAATAGAGGTGCATATGCATTCAAAATCGTTCGGTGACTCTGAAATGGCCGCTTAAAGGAGGGTCAAAGGAGGTGGCCGCAACAGGTTTGACTGTATATTAGCTCACCCATGAGCCGAAGGCTCAGGTGAGCTAATAAGCCAATCACCCTTAACCATGATTTGATAATATCAAGGGCCATAACTTTGTTGAAAGCATCTACAATACCAAACCACTCATCCCCTGCTATTAAACTGAAGGCACGAAATTAACAATATTAAATGGGCCACGACGTGAGAAAACCTGTCTTCAGGGGTTTGCAAACAACACAGGCCCAGACCAGCCTGCGCATCCGCACAGTCTGATCAGTGCCTTTGTTATTCGCTTTGTGGAAAGCATCATATGTAAACTTGCTACAGGTTAAATTTCCATTTTCTGACTGGTTCATGTAGCCAAGGAGACTGGTTTGAAACTCGCTTTGTCGGAAACCTCGAAGACAGGTTTTGTCACGACGAGGCCAAAATACTGTCTCAAGGTACAGAGAATACTGTAACTGATGGTTAACCCTTGTCCTGCTGATCCTGGATTTATCCTTATTTAAAACCCTGTAGATCCAGATCAGCTGGCCTTGTATGAAGCCATTTGATCAGGATCCACACTGTTTTCCACTCTGATTGAAAATACATGCTTACAAATGGAAAGCTACAGGTTACTAGGATAAAAATTGTGTGTAGTATTTAACTAGAAATGTGTCAATGTAACACAGATGCCCCTGCCCCAGGCCATTGTATGAGACAAATAGTCTGTGACGTACGCATGGGACTAAAGTACGGACGGGACATACAGACAAGGGTGATGCTGTGACCCCCCCCCCCCACACCTCCCAATTGAAAATGGCAGGGGCATAAATATTCAGCAAGACTTGGATTCAATCTAGTAAGAAAACTTGTGATTGCAAAGTCCCAATACAATAACCGTATGTAATGAGGGCCTCATGGAAGATTAGCCACATGTACTTATGTAAATATAAATATGTGCTAAATGGTGTAACCCTTGATAAATAAAGTCTATACTTACTTCTTTTTAATTAAAAAATTGATGTCGTATTTCTCAACCAAAACATATGTTGTGGGACCTCAAAAGAAATGTCTCAATGTTAAAACTGATATCACAATTTTACGCTCAAAATTTTTGTTTATCCTTGATCCTATAAGCAGGCCAATACAAACCTACTAATTTAACCATTTTCATTCGGGATACCGGTAAATAGGTACTTTGGTATACGGTGAAGACCCAGATGAAATGCTGCATAAAGAGGCATTTCATCAGGATTTGCACAGTAGGGGCTGCACTGTTTGCTAAGATAAAAAAAAACTTTTACGGACAGAAATATATTAAAATTTAGAAATTTTGATATGTGACCCCCTTAGAATACAAAATGGACATATCCATCCTTATTGTATCAATTTGAATGGGCTAATCTATCAGAATGAAAAGGGTTAATAATATTATAGAATTCTCCTACCTTCTGAGATGGAAAGTGTTGGCTATCGTACAGCCTGCTGGCAGATCTCTCATTACAATCTGAAACAAATACCTATTTTTAACTTTTTGCCTAATAGTGTCATCTGCTGATAACTTTTGCAAACAGTTTGGACCCATATCAGGCCTGACAAATGTCGGGCCTGATCTGGATCCAAACAATATGACACTCTGATGGTATTCCTGAAAAATCTTTTTGAAAAAGATGAAATTGAAAAAGAAAACCCAGCAGACGACCAAATAGCATGCAAAATTACCCAGTATGCAAAGAGTTAAGAACATCTAAGATTAAATGAGCCATAAATGGAGATATAAGTATGACCTATTTCAACAATAAAGACCCAGAGGCACCTATCTATATCCATGCAAGGTTGATCAAGGCTTTATTTTCTGCTAAAATCAGGTGAACAAGAAGATGATCTGTCAGTACTAAATTAAGGACAATGAATTTCCTATGTTATAAGACACATTTTTTTAGTGAAATATGAATTTAGTATTAATTAGCGATGCTGATGTATACAGCAGGGCTGGGTCAAAATTTTGGTCAGTCTTCATTTAAATCCAAACTTTGTTCATGCGAACAGCGAAGGCTCTGGCAAGTTTGCACAGGCTTGTCTGAGCTTCTGCTGCTCACCAATGTGATAAGTACAAAATCTGATAAGTTTTTGCTGGGTACGTACATGAAGAATGCTTGGATACTTACTTAGCTACCCATAAAGTCTTGAAAATTTAGTTGTAACACAAATAGATATTAAGCCTTCTAATTTTTTGGTCCAGAAAATTTGTCTACTAATTACGTCTGCTGCATATATTCAAATGCACTCCAGGCTAATTTTAACACCGAAGCAAACACTATTAACCCTGATCAGACTGTTCCTAGGGGATTGGGTCTGATCTGATTCCATTTTGTCTGCAATATATGTGGGAAAAGTATATAAGCAGAGGAGCAGACAACAATTTCATGAAAAGCGGGAATGGTTTATAACATTTAAGCAGCAGAAAACATTGGGGAGGATGCCCAGGTTAGACAAAATATCATATCCACGCCTTTAGTTAACAGTGCGTACCAGAAAAATAATTTTCTTATTTCTCAACCAAAACATATGTTGTGGGTACTCAAAAGAACCGTCTCAATGAGACGGTTCTTTTGAGCACCCAAAACATATGTGCAAACTGATGGGTAAGAAAATATATATATTTAGGCTGAAATTTTTTGTTTATCTAAACCTGTGGCAGGTACAACAAAATATCATGATATCAAAACAATTTCCTCAATTGGTGTTACCTTTGCTAAAGTTACAGCCTCTAGGTTGTCTTTTTCTGAAGGGCATTCACATACTTCCATAAGAAATGACGTCTGCTCACTTCCCAGGGAACATTCTAACCTTCGACGTGAATGAAGTGGAGCAAACTTGGTGAAAATGGGATGAAATTTTACTCCAGATTCATCTTTCGTCTGCAAAGATATGAAAGATCTATCTCGTTTGAGAAGAATTATGTTGGCCAGTCGACATTACAACGGCCTACATGGCATTTCACAAATTTATAATTATAATATCCTTCCTAAATAAGAAGCGGCTTACACATAACATCTCCAGTGCATTTTCCCCATTATAAACACTTTAAAAATTATAAAAATAATCACATTTACTTCTGTAAAACACTTATATTTGGCAGCGGTAAATTCTGGCAGTTTTTATACATTTTGAACTTTTGGCGGACTTCTATTTTGGTGGTTTTAAAATGTCCGAAAAAATCTGTAATTTTTGTTGAAGTTATACATGCAAGCTCCACATGGTGATTTTCAAGTTGTACACCATGATTTTGGCGGGGATTTTGGACTGTTTTCAACATAGATTTTTTATGAAAAAGTGAATACAATATAATACAATACAATATATTTATTCAGCATTAAACATATAACAATGTTATAGCCTACACATTAACATATATTAATGTAGTGAAAACAACAACAACTTTCCTGAGGAGCATCTAGCATTTCTTCTGATATGTTTAGTGAATTATATACAAGCAGTCCGGATCCAAGTCAGGTCCGACAGAGCGTTGGTCCTGATCTGGATTCACACCGTTTGACACCCTGACGTTTTATACTGCTGTTTTATAGGTCATGACTAATCACCAAAGCTGCCTTTTAAAACATGTTTGTAACTTGTGCGCTATTTTAATTGCTTGAGAAGAAATGCCCAAAAGGGTGCTACATTTATGCAAATACATGATATAAACTGAAGGTAGTTCTACAGTAACACGCGATATCATAAAATTTTAGGTCTGTCATTTATTAAATAGCTGGTACAGATCCAAGACCTTCATCTACAAATGAAGGTCACAAGTATCCGTACCAGATATTGAAACAAAATGACTTGCGAACCACTCACTCCCGTGTAGTCAGTCCTTTTTCGAAAGCGAAGCAAAAAGAACTGGTTTGGGTGCATGTGTTCACAGAGTTGATTACTTGTCATGTCATAGGAAAACCCACATATGAATAGAAAATTATAAATAGCTAGTTGTACTATAAATAGTTGTTCTATAAATAAAAATTCTATATGCAGCCAAGACCGGAATGTGTTTCTGTTTGCTCGCATGCTGCATGCATTCAAAATGCATAGTAAATATTCTACTGGACGTAATCTTCCTCAATGTGCAGCGGAGCAGAGTAAGGTAATCCTTCTTTTGTGAATGGTCACCGTTTTGTGTTTTAGGTTTATTCAAATTAGTCCACAGGTCCCGTGTGTGCTAGTTTGAATATCTTCTTACACACACAAATTCCAGATAAGTGGATTTTGAGAACTCAGTGTATCAGCTATTAGTTGGGCTTAATGGAAGTTAATGCTATAATCAATTGGACCTGTCGATTTCCACCTCAAGGGTTGCTGGGTGTAGTTTTCATATTTTATCCAAATTGTAATAGAACACTCAGCGACTTGGCAAACCGTGCAGACCCCAATCAGATGTCACTTTCTGAGGCATCCAATCTGGGCCCGCACTGTTCGCCTACTTCACCGCTAAGCCCATATGGGTCTCATTTACCCTTTATCTGTCTGGTTTGTGAAATTAAGGCTGTGAAATTCTTAATTTATTTAATTATTGTTCTATTTATTTATATATTGTGTATTTATTTTTATTTATTTATTTATTTTTAATGCACGCACTGTGAACCCCAATGCAATGCGGCATTCTGCAGCATCCCATTTGGGTCCCCACTGTTCTGCCGATTTCGTTCTTGAATTTTTTAATAAGATGAAAGTTATGTATGCATAGTAAATTAGGGGTCCTAGCTGGCATGCTTCCTACCAGGCATTCTGATATGGGTTTGCACTGTAGTTGGGTTGTTCCATTTTTATGTTGCTAGATCAGCCAGCACTGTCAGTCCAGATTGGTCTCATCCTCTGGATCATTCTAATCTAGATCTACACTGTTTGCTGCATCTTTTAGATCTTTATTCGACCACAATTAAACATATAAACTAAAAAATAAAGTAGGCTGTTGTCTAGACCGACATATATTTATGATAAATATATATAGCCAGGGCATACTAATATAAAATGGTACTCATTTTCTACAACTTTCATGTTACAACATTTACAAATTCTTTCATTTGCAGGTATCCCTGCATATCTGCCTCTCTCAATGGCTAAGTCATGTGATGATAATCTAAATCTACAAAGGGCTACTCTGTATTTTGGTTCGCTGATAGTATCTAAATAAACCTCGCGGTCAAAATTGTGTTTGTATCGTGCATAACTGGCTAGTCTATTTGAGTTATTGATGTTTGCATACCAGGACTGATAATATAGGTCAAAGATTCTTTGTTTTATTAATGCATATGGCATATCCAACTGTCTGTTCAAGTACTGTTGTTATTTAATTACTCACTGGTAAAGTGGTCAATTAATTACCATGCATGCAAAATAGCTTAAGTTTAGAAGTAATTACAAGTTTTCTATTATGACAGATATGCATCTAAAATGCTTATTAACGCTGCATTTTCCATCTATTATACTCAAGATGTGTTTTGGGCATCAAATTTCTGCAATTCTGTTACTATTGAGTTTTTTTTAATTTTGGTAATTTTCACTAAAACTGCCAATAGTGGCAAATAAACTGGCTACCAAATATATGTTTTACAGTAAGAATTATGAAGCACAGATATAAAAACATGACTACCACGTCCAAACTCCCCAGAAACATCTTTTATGTATGCTAGCAGTGAAGGTTCTGGTAAGACTTGCTACTCGCCAGTGTGATAAGTACCAAAATTATTGGGATGGCCCATATCAAATGCTGTAAATGACGGTTGTTGAAACAAGAATTTGACTTCTAGGCTGACATTTCCATGCCTATGCATTTAAAGGCAGGTGAAACAATAATCTTAAACATTTAAAACTACTCACTTTAATCTTCAACAAATCCAATATAACAGGAAGGGAAAATGAACCAATGAATATGAGCACCCAAAACATATGCTAAAAGTTGTAGGCAAGAAAATATTTTTTCTTTATCTAAACCTGTGTGTGCCCTCCAATAAATGCCAAAGTTAAGATATCCAGGAAGGCTAGAGGTTTAAAATTTGATCTGAGCCATCATACTTTGTATATGCAAGCAGCAGAGGCTCTGGCGAGTCTGCACATATGCGCAGATTCAGCCCAGTCTTTGCTACTTGTTAATGCGATAAGTACTGAAATCTTTTACATTGGAAAATGTTTAACTTACTTTGATACAAATATCTTTGGATAAGCAGTCAATCTCAATATCTGTGGAGTTTAATTGAATGTCTTCATCTTCTAAACCTAGTAATACACCAGCCTGAAACAGGAAATATATCAATTACTCACATGCAATACATTTCATGTAGAATATCAAAAAACCCTATTAATATGTCATTGAAACCAACATTTCATTAAAAGTTAGAAGAAAATGTGCAGTCCAGAAAAAGCAACAGAGAATTTGAATGCGCTTTAAAACGTAACATTTGGTTGTAATAATGTAAAATATGTGGTATTTAATCCTGTATTATACTGATATCATCAGATAGGGTAAAAACATGGAATTTCGGACGCTTTTTCGCTGTGTCACTACTTCAACACGGTTTGTTCTTTACTCATAGACATATCACCAGGTTAATCTAGCTGGTAGCTACCAGACATACTCGATTGTCTTAATAAAGCTGTAATTTCATTGGTTAATGCATTTAAATGTGTTTGATTAGCACTTGAAGAGACATAGGGTCAAACATGAAAATTCGGACGGCTATCAGGAAATACCAACAAAGCTGAAGGGGAATTCGGACAGTTGTTTCTTTTTAAACAAGAAATGTCACAAACACGTGACGAATGCCCCCAAAGGAATTGGTCTAGCATAAGACACATTTGAGGAAAGATAGCTGTAATATAGCACGAAAAACCTAGAAATGAGGCCAGAGTCAAAGTGCCTAAAAATGGTATGCACCACTCCGCCATCCCAAGAGGAATCACCACCCCAAATTTGGGTTTCCTACATCAAATAATATAGCAGATATGCTCTGGACACAATAATTCTTGAAAACTAGGTCAGAGGTCAAGATCACAGTGACCCAAAAAAGTTTGTGACACTCAGGCATCCCAAGATGCATTATCATACCAAAGTTGGAATTCCTATTTCAAAGAATATATGAGATATGCACCAGTTTCTAGAAACTAAGTCAGAGGTCAAGTTCAAGGTCACAGTGCCATAATTATGGTAAGCGACACTTCCTCATCCCAAGATGCATCCACACACCAAATTTGAGATTCCTATCTCAAATAATATAAGAGATATGCTCTGGACATGATTATTCTAAAACTAGGTCAGAGGTTAAGGTCACAGTGACCCAAAAATGGTACATGACACTTCGCTATCCCAAGATGCATCTACATACCAAATTTGGAATTCCTCACTCAAAGAATATAAGAGATATGCTAGGGACACAATAATTCTTAAAACTAGGTCAGAGGTCAAGGTCACATTGACCTAAAAATTGTATGTGTCACCCCGTCATCCCAAGATGCATTTACACACCAAAGTTGGAATTCCTATCTCAAAGAATATAGGAGATATGCACCAGACTCAATGCAGTTTCTAGAAACTAGGTCAGAGGTCAAGATCACAGTGACCCAATTATGGTATGCAACACTTCGTCAGTCCAAGATGCATCCACACACCAAATTTGAGATTCCTACCTCAAAAAATATAAGAGATATGCTATGGACACGATTATTCTAAAAACTAGGTCAGAGGTCAAGTTCAAGGTCACAGTGACCCAATTTTGGTACGCGACACTTCGTCATCCCAAGATGCATCAACACATTAAATTTGAGATTCCTACCTCAAATAATATAAGAGATATGCTCCGGACACGATTATTCTAAAAAATAGGTCAGAGGTCAAGGTCACAGTGACCCAAAAATGGTATGCGACACTCCGCCATCCCAAGATGCATCCACACACCAAATTTGGAATTCCTACCTCAAAGAATATAGGAGATATGGACCGGACACGAAAGCGGGACGGACACACGGACGGACGGACGGACGGACAGTGCGATTACTATATGCCTCCCAAAGTTCCTTTGGGGGCATAAAAATAAAGATCTTTAAATGTTTTCTGTCAAAAACAGCTAAACATGTTTCATTTATCATATGAGTAAACTACCAAGGTCTTTTAAGATATAGATTTCATTTGCTTCTAAAATCAAGTGCTGAAATGTCAACCAGCATGTAAAGCTACAGAATCTTTCAACCCGCAGTCAACTCTTGCTCAATTTTTGGGGTCCATGTAGATGCATTCCAGTCTTTGAATCGCTATACCAACAAGAATTTAAAATTATAATATCTAAAACATAAACAGATGCATTGCATTTTATTTACAACCAGCTGGAAAGGAAAGAAAACAGAATGAAAGGATAAAAAATCATCGTCTGAACGTCGTGTTCAATGGCGTGTCTGAAATTTAATTTCCTGAAGGTAAATACGGACACCCATTATTTTATCTTCATTTCGTTTCAAATCTATGTGAATATGCAAAAACAACCTTTCATTTCATAAATATAACTATCGAAGATACTAGGGAGCAGAAATATTTCATTGTGCATCAATATCAATCTATAAAAGAAGGAATTGAAAATAGTTGTGACAAGGATCGAAACCATGTGCTCCCTTAACTGTGCGGAGCTGGAGGTCACCAGACTGGCATGGATATCTAATTGGTTGATTGTAATGTGACGTGTTCCATTTTCACTGTTGGGAAGTGGGTACAACAACAATTTGTCTGTACAGATAACCTGAAATAAGACTTTATCAATTGGTTGGGAGTCGAGAGCAGGACGTTATGTCAGGGGAGGTAGTACAGTGTCCGATTTTACATGTCTGTCCGAAATTCGATGTTTTTACCCTATATAACTTTTCATTGGATTAGGCACAGGTCATGATAAGCAAATATTTTCAGCGTAAAATTGTAAATGATTTTTTAAACACTAGTTTTAACATTTGTTTTCTTGGGTTTCATTAAATCATTTCACTTTTTTTTCAGACAAGTAATAACCACATTTTGATTTACATACAGTAAAATCTGTCTTAAGCGGCCACTCAAAACGAACACCAAAAATTGGTTTTCAAGACTGATTATCGCTTAATGCAGGTCAAAAGTATTGCAGAATGCTCCAACAATACTTTCGACCTTCAATAAGCTACAATTTGTAATTATTTTTGAGTGGCCTATTAAGACAGGTTTTACTGTATGTACTTTTTTCCTTATGGTAAAGTCTACATAATAAATTTTAGAATTTTTCAAACTTTTAGAACATTTACCATACCTGTTTAGATGCGCCAATAGCTACCACTTCTTCTGGACTGAGCTGGTTCAAGAATTCAGCATTCTTAAACATAGCACTAACAGTTCTCTGTACCACTGGTACACAGGATCCTCCTCCACATACTATCACCTAGTAAGAAAATAAATTAACCCTTTACCCCATATGTTATATTTAGAACATTGCATCATTTTCTATAAATAATTCAAATTTTCAAATGTTCCATTTTTCATATTTAAAAAAATCTTACATTTCAAAGGTGTCCAAAGGCCGTTGTGTGGAGTATAGGCTTAATAAACATCTGTTAACCCACCATTTAAACTAGTTATGATTTGCTCCAGAGGAGCAAATGTTCCATCTTCTATAATATTTTCAAAACTATTTAAATGTAAAAAATATTTTTTGGAAAAAATTTGAAAATTTGATCTATTAATAGAAAATGATGCAATGTTCTAAATATAGCATATGGGGTAAAGGGTTAATAAACACCTGTTAACCCACCATTTTAACTAGTGTATGATGACGAGTTAACTCTTTGCATGCTGGGTAATTTTTCATGCTTTTGTTGTCAAATGTTGACTTTTTTCAAAATAAACTGTTTCAAAACATTCTTTCAAGAATACTATCAGAGTGTCAAACGGTTTGGGTGCAAACTGTTTGTAAAGGTTATCAGCAAGGAAAGAGTTAAAATCCATCAGAAAATCTCCTTTGACAAAATTCCAACATCAGTGACTGTAAAATATCAAGTCAAGGTCATTAAAAGCCACTAAACACTTTACCTGCGTCTCATTGTTGTACAATGTTATATTCATATTAAGATTACAATCCAATATTTCAGAAGATATCATGTATACAAGTACATTTAAGTATAAGTTTGGCTGGCATAAAGTCCATGAGTTACCCTGAACCTTGGATCAAGAAAAGCAAATCCTCATGAACATTTCGAGCACATTTTGGCTTAAATTAGATAGAATTCATGTCTAACAATGATCTTCAACATTGGGTCAAGGCCAACTCTCTATCATGGTTCTATATTATATCCATGATATTTAACTCTTTTCATTCTGGGAAATTTTGCATGTTTTTGTTGTCTGCTGATTATTTTCGAAAATACTTTTTTCAAAAAAAAAATTCAGGAGTATCATCAGTTTTTGATCCAGATCAGGCCCGACATTATGTCGGGCTTGATCTGGAACCAAACTGTTTGCACTGAACATGAGCAGCTGACACTAGCAGGAAAGAATTAATTGGCAATTTGCTATATGAACTTACTTTATCTATATCATCCCTTGAGACATTTCCTTCCTTTAGAACTTTGTCAATAAGTTCTGTACACTTTTGTATAAGTTCACTCACTACACTCTCAAACCTTGCCCTGTAAAACATATAAAATGAGCTGTAACGTGATTTCCAAAAATGTGGTATTTTGACAAGTGTGGACGTAGACGAGCCTGTGCAGCCTCCTTTGAAGCTTAGAAACTCCAAATGGTGTTCAGTCAGTAGCTTAACACTCGAATCAGGGTTCATACAGACTGGACAAAACAAAATTCCCTGACATTTCCCTGACTTTTCCCTGATGCTCATCCAAATTTCCCTGACATTACCGTACTTGCCGGAGACACTTGTTTTAATTCAAATCATTGTGCATAGCTACAGAGAACAGCTTTGTTTTCAATTTAAAATGATTATTCTGAAGTTTTATGCAAGCATTTCTTCTTCTTTTTCTGATCCATTCAAAATATATTAATCAAACATTATGAACATGAGCGATATAACATGGATATTATGAGACAGTCTGCATGCCAATCACAGCTTTTGTTTCCACTTTAATTGCACGACAGTTGGGTCGTTGGTGAGTTGGCACTGTGCCTGATGCTTGTCTTTAGCTGGGGCTACTCTGGCTCAATTTTAGGTTTTCTTTAGCTCTGACTGTCTGTGTTTCATCATAGTTTTATTGTTTCTATGTGATGATGGCCTATGATGCATAAGATAAGTAACATGTAGGAAGTCTCCATTCGAGCTTTACAATTTTTGTGTTATATCAACACCAGAAAAAAGGTCGAAGATTTGGCCATTGAAATATATTCACCCTGAGGTGGCCTAGGCTGTTGTCTGATTCTGTTGTAGTATGCACATGTTTATTCATTATTTGTTGTTTCTTCTATTAAAAAGTTTATTTGATGTTGGCCACTTCAAACCTCCCCTACAGCCAACCAAAGCCATACACCCAGAATGCAAGCAGTATTAGGAAGAAAGCAGAGCACTTCACAGCTGAATGTTGAATATTTCATTGTAAAAGCTACAAATAAAAAGTTTGTGATAAAATTCCACTTAAATCATCAGTGTCACCAAACCACGTGGTGTGTGACGTAAATTTTTGGTACCACCGGCAGCTAAATCATCAACAAGAAGCATCGCCTCGGAACTTCAATCAATCGTAAGTATTTTATTTTCCAGCCGATTTCAACGACATATAGCCTATTCTAAGGGGAAAAGTGAGTTCTTTACAACGGTGTTAATGGATTTGTCACCAGATTAATACTTTAGGCCTGAAAACGATGCACGGTGTTTTTCACATTTTCTGGACATTTGCCTCGTTTTCAGGCCTAAAGTATTAATCTGGTGACAAATCCATTAACACCGTTGTAAAGAACTCACTTTTCCCCTTAGAATAGGCTATATGTCGTTGAAATCGGCTGGAAAATAAAATACTTACGATTGATTGAAGTTCCGAGGCGATGCTTCTTGTTGATGATTTAGCTGCCGGTGGTACCAAAAATTTACGTCACACACCACGTGGTTTGGTGACACTGAATCATGAAACAGGTATTTTTTAGAATATAACTTACGATGACTAAACACTGCTGTACAAAACAGGGTACTCATTTCCAGAATTTAGGCAAAGCTATATTGTAGATGTTACAATAAAAAGCAATAAATGTACAACATGGAGGTGTAAGAAAATCAATTTTAACTGGACAAAGTGCCTGGAAGGGCATGTATACCCCAGACAGTGCCGCAATCTTTTCCAAAAAGCGCTACGTATGTATCTTAGGCTCGTGAGATCGCACTGTTATATTATGGTATGTCAATACAACACAGAAACTATTCAGTTAAATTTTTCAGAAACCCTAAAAGAGTGATCACCTGAGCAGGGGATGGTGCTAAACCAGACCTTAGGCCTACAATTTTTGTCATTATTATTGCCAGTGAAACCAATTAGTCTTTATCATAAAATAAACATGTACAGGCCCCCTAGCAGACTCTCATGAAATTAAAGGTTTTTTATAAAGGCTATTTTAGGCAAAATAAAGGTTGTTTCATTGAAATTCTTACAAAAATAAAGAGCAAATTAACACCAAATTGTCTTGTATATAAATATCAGATCTTGATCCTCAAATCAATGTTATGATAGATGATGGTATAAAAGGGGTGCAGCAAATCCTTAGCCAACAAATGTATAGCCCATAAATCACAAATCAAAAGGAGAAATACACATGTTTTTTACTCTCTAGTTGAAAGCCTCACTTTTAACAAAGGGCCTGTGTTGAGCCCTGTTGATTAAAAAAAACAACACATACATGTATTTTCTAACCTGGAAGGTGGGGGGGGGGGGGGTATGGGGGTCCTCCCCCAAAAATTTTGAAAACCAAGAAAGCAGTAGAAGCCATCTCTGGTCATTTTGTAAGGACAATTTTACCTTCAGTAAATGAACAATTTCAGAGGATATTGCTCCCATTTATTGTATGCTCTTTTTTAAATATAAAATTTAGACATACAGTAGAACTTCAATGGCTCGAACAGGCTTGGGACCATAAAAAATAGTTCTAGCCAAGGGAAGTTCTAGCCATCCAGGGTGGATTATGCACAAAATGTCCTGTAGGAAACATGATGATAGTTCTAGCCAGCCCTGGTGAATGAGCCATCAGAGTTTGAGCCATTGAAGCTCTACTGTATATGCATATTGCCTGTATAAGTCTTGGGGTGTAGATAACACTGTTTAGATTTGATGACATTAGGAAATCAGGACATTATTCAAAAGTCAATTTATACCCAATAGATGCTATCCATTAATATTTGTTGGCGCAGTTATTGCAGTTGGTAGCATGTCCAACCTAATAATGTCTGGAGTTTTGCCGGTTCTATTCTAAGGTCGGGCACATTCTTTCATTAGTTGTCAGTTACTAGTGAAAGGATTTGGATTAATCCAGCCTAGGAAAAGGGTGGTTAGGATCAACTAGTCATTCTGACATTACCTCAGCTGTTTAGCATGGATGTAAAGCAAGAAATCAACCCAAAAGTATTTTTATTTACCTAACCTCACTCTTGATCTGAATCCTCAGAAAACTTGACTTATCGGCTAAAACAAGATCAGATAGGGACAAGTTGTGTCACCTTTGGTCAAAAATGAAGTCGCAGGAATCACAAAACAAGCTTTTTCTTTTCATAGTATCACCAGGCTAATTAAAGTTTAAAATTCTTTAATTAGAATTTCAATTAAATTTATTAAAATTTAAATATATTCACTCAAGACATAAGTTTAAAGGTTTAAATCAATAACTGTTTAAGTTTAATTCTTATTTTTATCTTGTAATCTTATATTGATTAAAATGCAGAAATCAGCATTTCTTAATTAATATCTGTGTAAAGTGCTGGACCTGGCTGCAGTCTGGCCAGATCATATTACACCCTAAGAGTCTTCCTAATTAGAGGCCCTGGAGTCTAGACACTCTTGAAGAAATTGGCACCTGGGTTAGCTTATCAGCAGTGAGGGGTCTCCCAAATTAGGCTGTCTCTAAGGATGTTTATTCTGATGGAGTGGTAAGAGAGATTTTGATTGGTTGAATACAGAAAGAGAGGGAGAGAATGTAGAATGCCTTTGGACACTGAGCTGATCCCGAGCATGCAGTTAAATAAAACCACAGAACAACACCTGAACAGAATCATTGAAAACCAGAAAATGATCAGAGAATTAGTCTCTGAAAATATTGCAAAGGCTCAAGCCAAATACAAGGCCCAATATGATAAGAATGCAGCAGACCCCAAATTTAATGTATTTTCAAATGTATGGCTATACAATCCACGGACGCCACAAGGTCTGTCCCCAAAGATCATTAATCGTTGGGTTGGTCCATATTATGTCAGTGAAAAGCTCAGTGAATGCAGTTTTAGGCTTAGGGATCTAAAAACACACAAGGCCATCAAGTCAACAGTTCATGCTAACCGGTTGAGGCCCTACTTTGATCCAAGCTCAAGGCCTACAAATCCTCCTCCCAACTTACAAGAGCCTATAGAGCTCTATGACACTGATGAAGTGGAGGACAATCAAGATCAGATTGATAATCAGCCACAGGCTGATCAACATGATGCAATCAAGGGAGATAATACAGATGACGATCAAGTCCAGGATCAGGCAGACACAACTGCAGCCTTGCAGGATACCCTGACTCCTGAGAAAATATTAAGGGCATACCCTAATTTCAGAGGAGAGGGTAGAATGCTATATAAGGTACGCTTCAGAGACACATCAACAGACAAAACTCAAACCACATACACATATGACACAAAACTTCCTGAAAATATGCGCAAAGAGTTTCACATCAAATACACTTACTCAGGAAAAGCACGCAAAAGGTCACAACACAAACCAGTAACTACTCAGTAAACGGAATGAGAATATACCAGAATAATGTTAAGTTAAATAAAGATAAGACTTACGGTAAATTTATCTCACAGACATACACATGCACACAAGTACTCATCCACAGCCAATCATTTAACAAATTACACCACTTAAGTTTCTTTACGCATAACTCTACACATTAAATAGTTAATTTTGAAGCTAGGTTAAAAGATAGTTAACCCTTAGTATGAAAACTCAAAATTAAATCCATGGTACATTTTGGTATGATGTTCTGAACTGGGGGGTGGGAAATACTAAGTCTGGTGATCTTGACCTTGACCTACCTTGTAATTATGATTTATGTGTATTATAGCTGTGCATAAGTAAAACCTATTGATCAGACTGTGCAATATGACTGATATAGTTCATGGGAGATATCCTGATATAAAAGTTTATACAGAGTTTATCTACGAGTTCAATGAGTAATCATTTAAAACCATTTGATTTTAGTCAGTCTTTATATTTGATGTTGACATATAAGATCTAGGTTTGGTAGCTGCAGCCGCAGTGGCGAGCAGCCGAGCATAATGATAAGAACTTGTCTTATTAGCACTAGATTTTAGGTGAAACTTAATGGGGTGGAAGGTAAAGGAGAGTAAATACGGTAACTTAAGGATGTATTTAGTGCAATGTGTGGGTAGAATTTTATAATTTATGCATAATTTCCTCAATCATTTCTCTACAGTATTTGATATTATGGGGTATAAGCAAGGCATAAATATTATATGTGAGTAACCAACAAGTGACGGCCTAAATTAGTCTTTTTCATTTCACAATAGTATTGAAAGCAAGACATATTCTGGTACCTGATTCTCCAAAAATGAAGATCACACTTACAATAAGTGAAAAATATAGTGTATGTGACAACGATGACTGCATAAAGAAAAGTGTATTTGTGGTAAATGAACTGTGAGCAGAATTTGTTACCACCATATCGAAATATGAAATTTACAAACTCTGAACATCCAGAGAAGTGACTCTGAAATTTATCCATCTTTCAGGTCTCCAGATATTAGAGTGTGTTATGAAATATTTGATTTTCTAGTGTTTTATAAGAAGTTAATATGTGTACTCAAAAGAATTGTCTCAGTGAGACAAATCTATAAGTAACACATATGTTAATTTGAAAATTTCACACTCTCTAAAGTATTACTTATCTGGAGCTCTGATTCATATGTTTCTGTTTATTTTTCATGTTTTTGCTTATGTATATTACTATGTTTGATTCCACCTGGCAGTAAATTATGTTATCACATTGAGCAAATATTGTTTTTAAGATGTTAGATGAGTCTTCTCCGACAAATAAATCAAATCTGACTTAATTTGTCACATGTCTGATGGAGGCAGCTTGTGATAGAGAAAATCAGTTTGATTGATAATGTTTGAATAATTGGTGCTAATGATATATATAAAATAACAAGATAAATTCATTAAATTTATTCTTGAATTTGCAGGAGCAAATTTGGTTGGAGAAGGAGCATCTATCACCAGGCTAATTAAAGTTTAAAATTCTTTAATTAGAATTTCAATTAAATTTATTAAAATTTAAATATATTCACTCAAGACATAAGTTTAAAGGTTTAAATCAATAACTGTTTAAGTTTAATTCTTATTTTTATCTTGTAATCTTATATTGTTTAAAATGCAGAAATCAGCATTTCTTAATTAATATCTGTGTAAAGTGCTGGACCTGGCTGCAGTCTGGCCAGATCATATTACACCCTAAGAGTCTTCCTAATTAGAGGCCCTGGAGTCTAGACACTCTTGAAGAAATTGGCACCTGGGTTAGCTTATCAGCAGTGAGGGGTCTCCCAAATTAGGCTGTCTCTAAGGATGTTTATTCTGATGGAGTGGTAAGAGAGATTTTGATTGGTTGAATACAGAAAGAGAGGGAAAGAGAGAATGCTGGGAAGTAATTAGGATGCAGGGGGTGAAGGATTTTGAATTCTTGGGTCAGACAGGTTTTAGAGTTTGATAAGAGAGGACTGTGTTTTGAATGAGAAAAGAGAATATGATAATTTAGGCGCCAAAATATAGAGTTTGAAAAATGTAGATTTAGGACTAAGAGAGTTTGCCACTTGTAAATAGTTTTTAAATATTAGTACTGCCAGGTGGACATTATGATGAAGAAAAAAAGAAAACAAATTATAAGTTTGGAAATAGAACTTTGACTTTAGTTTGAATTTCCCCCTCACAGCCAAGCGAGTTATCAATATGACAAAATAAACTTAGTAAAGTAATGAACTTAAATTGCGCCGGGCGACAATAGCTTCATATCTTGTGTATTTATGAAGTTCTTTTCATTAAAAAGTTACAGCATTTGGATCAATCTTAGGTGGCAGATCTACAGACACTACAAACTAAAGCATAACATAATTGTATCTTTTTAATTATTGGCTTAAAACAATGATTATACCTTGCAGAACTTCGCACAAGTATTGGTGCCCTTGGATACCACTCAATATTTTATTTACAAAATGATTTCTTTAAATTTTAGCACACAAGAAACAAGGCTATGAAAATGCTTAAATTTAGTAAACTTTCTAAATTTAATTTTTTAATGAATTGAACTTTCAGGAACAAGTAGACCTCTTAACTTATCACATGTTTTTGATTCTTAACAATAAAGTAGTTTAACACAGCCTCTGTCGTCAAGTTGTGTAGAAATCAAGTTCAGTCTTAGTGTGCAATATTTTCTACGGACACTACAAAATTGGTAACAGATGAAAAGTGTAATTTGAAAGTGAAAAATATAATGTTCCCCCTGTTAATTAGTTTGGGATAAACAGCAGGTCCTTCAAATAGTTGAAAAAATACTTTGACTTTAAATTTTACAAATTTGCCAGATAAATATAATGGAAGAAGTATCAGTTAGGAAAATGACAAATATGGTAAAATTAGCTTGTGTTATATGCCTAAAACATTTTCCTGGTTTGAGGAAATAGATTATAATTTAAACCACTGTTTAGAGCTTGCTCCAAGCTTTCTGAAAATGTATAACATTACTATGTTTCGATTTAATATAGCAAAAATACAATACTAAATACACCTAAAAATTAGGCATTTTTCAATGTTATGCTGTTTCATTCTGAATTTGTTAAATTTGGAAAATTTGTATTTGAAATATGTGTGTTGGAAACATAATTTTTAAAAAAGAAACTTTAAATTTCACATATGAGCTAACCTAAAATGAACATTAAAAATTTGTAGGCTAAGCGCAGAAATTTTAAGCATATTTCAAAAAAATGCTTGAAGCGTTATACATTTTGGTTTTTCTTAAGAATTGACTTTGCTTCACTGAGCCTGTTGCCACTTGGTCAGTCACAAGTATGCATACTTTTTGCAATTTATTGAAGCTATGGGCATGTTTCTCTGTAACAAATTCAACCATCACGGATGAATTGTCTTTGCCAGTAATTTTTTTGTCACTTTAGAACTGCACTGTTTGGTAGTGGTAGTGTCCGTAGATCACATATCATTGCATCTAGCAGATTGCTGTACTTTAAGATTAATTAACATGTTTCTGCTAGTTTCTATTTCAGAGGGTGGCACTGATTAAGAAATGCACTGCTTTTTCAGTTGTCTTTCACCAGCACTTTTGATATGAGCGGCCAAAGTCTGTCCGTAGTATGTAGTGTCCGTAGATCACACCTGTTAATGTCATAAAATTACAAAAACATGTCATAATGGCTCATATTTTTATGTTGTATTTATTACTTCCAACCAAATTAATAGTATGTAAATCAGTATTTGGGCAATTTTTACCTTATGTGTGAATGGAAGAGGTTCTAAAGGACATATTGATTCAGAACCATGTGTACCTGTTTTTTTCACAAATTAGACAAATATAACCCAAATATTGATTTACATACTATTTTTTTTGGTTGAAATTAATAAATACAATCTAAAAATATAGGCCATTATGACATATCCTGTTATTTTTTTAACATTGAAAAGTGTGATCTACGGACACTACGTTCTACGGACAGACTTTGGCCGCTCATACAACAAGTGCTGCTGAAAGACAACTGAAGAAGTAGACCTTTTCTTAATCAGTGCCACTCACTGAAATATAAAATAGCAGAAACATGTTCATTATAGGCCACTGGCTGGATATGGTTTACCTCCCCCCCAGGGGGAATTTCGTAGACCATATTTTTCTTGAAGCCCAATGTCTTGCAAGGATTTTGCAACATGTTAGCCCTCTGACAATGGCAGCGTTAAGCTGTAACAGCCTGTTACATATGTTACCCTACAAAATATTTCATAATTAAAATTCTTTTTAAGACTTCAGAAAAGTGCAAAAGATAAGGTAAGATTTCCAAATTGGTTATATTTTCTTAATAAGCTATTACTGGGCCACAGATAATGACATTTGAAAACAAATATAGTCACCCCCGATGTAGTGTATGTTACATTTTTTTGATTGAACCCCCTTATAAATGATAAATGCATCTAATATAGTTTGTCTTAAATTTTATTGAAACCAGTTTATGTTCATTAATTTGGTATTACATTAAAGATTTTTTATTTACCTTTTCAAAACTGCAAGCATTACGTTTCTATCTTATATACTTTTTGAGTTATTAGATGATGAACATGGTACCCCCCATATCACAGAAAAATGTAAAATGTAATTCTCCAGGCCTCCCGCTGGCTATAGACCCCATTTCCCCCCAAGGGGAATTTCGTACACTATGATTTCCAGATACTACATTAAATAAGCCACAAAATGAAATATGTTAGCCCTCTGAGAGCGGCAGCATTAGCGGGTAACATTATGTTACGTACGTTACCCGCAAAATAACAATAAATTTTCCTTATAATGTCCGGAACATGACATATTCACACTTTTTTTGAAGTCTGGCACAGGTTTAAGAACTTCTTATAGCACAGTTACATAATTTTAGCATTTATTATATAAATGTCTTGAGTTTTTGCCATTGTATATGTTACTTAGTGTTTCATATGTTATTTCCAAGTATCAGTATGGCAGTTATTGGCTATACATGTATTATATCCGTCAGTGAATATAGTAAATCGATAAGGCTGCTTTTCAAATGAATTAAAGTTTCTTATTATGGTGTCTTACACTAGTTTACAGACCAGGTTACATACGTTACTCTCTGAATACCATTAAACATTCAAGATATGGTCTCCAACACAACCTGCTTGTACTTATTTGCATGCTGGCACAGGTCCATGTACTTCTTTTTACTCTGGCCTATTTGCTGAGGAAGGAACTTAAAACATAAACTACCATAAACCTCTTTCCTTCTATAGAGACATCAAATATAGTAGACATAATACTCCTGGAAAGTTTGTAACATTCAGTGCAAGGTGCAAGTAACAACTTAAAAGATCAAAGAAAACCCATCAGGTAGAAGTTAAAGAGCAAATCTTCATATATTATCCAAGGGGTTTAAAGAATTTTCCTATATATACAACTTGTTACTCCTCTATCAGATTTATCTTGCAAGGATTTTGCAATATGCTAGCACTCTGGTAATGGCATCATTAGCCTGTAACAGCCAATTATATATATTACCCATCAACATCTTTGATAATTTTAGTAAATGGCATGACTTCTGAAAAGTGCAAACCATAAGGTAAGATTTTAAAACTGGCTATATCATCCAAGTAAGCTATTTTTGCATCACAGATATGGACCTTTGAAAACAAATATGCACCCCAAAGTGTTACGCATGTTACTTTTTTCATTATTCCTATATAAATAATTTATGAAACTAATATAGTTTGATATTTTTTTAATGTGAATGTGCTTACTAACTCATTTTGTATTAAAGAATGTTTATGTACCTTTTGGAAACTGCAAATATTATGTTTCTATCTTTTATAAGGTTTGAGTTGTTGAGTTTTAAACATGGTAACCCCATATCACACAAAATGTGAAATATAATTCTGTGACTCTTTTGTTAGGGTACATTCAAGTTTTCTTTCACCCAGAGGTACTCGATTTCCTTCCCATTTATTTTCCCCACATTTTGTCCATATCTGGAAAGCCTCACTTGTTTTCATGGGAAAGACTTGATAGTTCAATCTTTGTATGTACATCTTAAGGACAGAAAAGCAGGGTGGAGGTAAGCTCTTGGACATGCCATTTGAAATAGTCAGTATATGTGTATGGCTTTGGTACTTTTTTCGGAAACATGTCGTACTGCAGCTTATTCACAATTACATAAATAGCACATGTTAGGGCTTCATATCACTGATGATTGCCTAGAGCAATTCTTTATTTGTTTTCCTACCCTTCTTAGAATGTTGATGAACTAGTGGGGGAGGGGTTCTCTATCAGTTTGATAGGAATAACCTTTCTGTGGTACTAACACATCGGCACATTGGTAGTGTCACAATCTGTTAAACAGTGTATTACAGTAGATCTCTTCCCCCATATTCTGGCCAATGCTGTTGACATTCAGAAGGTGCACCTTTTGTTGCATACACCATTGTTGAACAAAACACCCAGGTTATCCTCTGGGAGAATGTTTGTAAGACTTCATAGACTGCTGCTTATATATTGTATATATGTATCAGTGACAAAACCAACATGCACTGCCTTTAGTGCCTGGTTGAATACTGGTGCCATTAGATCCATGAATGTGACAGGAAAAGCTATTATGCTCTGTAGTTACGGCATTAACACCAACGTTATGTGCAGCACTACATGGCCAATCTAATGTTTGTTCAATGTGTGATTGCAAGCCATGCTGAAGTTTGGATTTGTCAGTTTTGGTGGAAATTCTATCAGGAGTTGAGACAGTGACCATGGTACAGGTCCCAGAAGGTAGGCAGTGTCAACTCAAGGTCAACATTATGTCCAAAAGAAAGAAGGTCATGCTTACCAAAGACGCTCCCCTTTAAGCTCTCATCTGGCTGTTTACGTTTTGTAAATTGGCCAATTTCTTTTTATTTGACCTCACAAGCATCAAAACTTTATTAGCTTGTAGCATTTTATGGGGGATGTGAAAGATAGATTTTTTAAACTAAAAGTGAGTCAATGAAGTCTGCAACAGCCTTCCTGCGAATGTCACCAGCCTCAATAAGATCCTTAGCTGTGCCAGGCTTAGCAGGCACACCGAAAGACATAAAGTACAGTTCATTGTCTTCAAAATTAGAACTAAAAGGATTGGTGAAGCCTGAAACGGCCTCTAGTACTCATTCTACTTTGCAACTGAGCAGATTGAATATTTCATTTCAGTGCATTGAAGAGTTGTTTCAATATATTGAGCTCTGATGTGAAGAGTAATACACCATTCCATCTGTAGTACGAAGAGTAGTTCTAGTTGCAGAAGCCTCTTAATACCTCTTTATTGTTTGCCTGATAGTTATGTCAAAAGCATTTCTCAAGCAAAGAACCAATCCTTGTGACACACTAAACCCATTTTGTTCGAGAAGCTCTTTGCATCTGCGATGTGTATCAGACAAATTTATGAGTGTAATCAGTTAAACAGGTACATATTGTGGGCAGTTGTTGTGATTGTTTGCAATGAACATTGGGAACAAGGCATACAGATAGAGTCTGTGAGATGACATGCAATACAAAGTTGTTTTCCTTGTAGCCCTAATCAGTGTCAACACCATCTGAATCATATCCATATACCTTGCCCAGAACTGAGCTGTTTCACAGTGACTGTCTTTCAGAACTTCCAATTTGAATGCATGGTATCTATACTGCAAACAGCGAAGGTTGATAGATCACATTATATTATTAGTTTAAGTCACCATAAATTCATAAGGAACTGCATTTTATTTCAGCCATGTAAATTTTCTAAATTCTCTGACAGACTTTATACATGTATAGTCAACAACTTCTATACAGATACTCAGAATAACTTATGTATCATTTGGTAACACACATAACAGTTAAAGCTCAAGACATTTATTAGATGCATACTTAAAATAGGTAAACCTTGTTAAAAGAAGTACAGAAACCTGTGCAAGCATGCAAATAAGTATAAACAGGGCTTATTAGAGACATTAACTTAAATGTTTAATGTTATTTTGAAGGTAACATACATAACATGGACCTGAAAAATAGTGTAAGCGACCATAAGTAAGAACTTTGAATCATTTAAGTAGCAGCCTTATAGGTTTACTATATTCTGTGACAGATGTAATACACGTATAGTCAATAAATACCATACTGATACTCGTAAATAACGCAGGAAACACTAAGTAACGTATACAACAGTAATTACTCAAGACATTTATAAAATTAATACTAAAAATATGTAACTGTGTTATAAGAAGTTCATAAACCTGTGTCAGCATGCAAATATGTTCGAACATGTCATGGTTGAGACATTATCAGGGACGTTTAATGCTATTTTGGGGGGTAACGTATATAACGTGCTGTTACACGTTAACGCTGCCACTCTCAGAGGGCTAACATCTTTTATTTTGTGTCTTATATAATGTAGTTTTAGAAAATCATAGTGTACAAAATTCCCCCTGGGGGGGGAGGGGGGTCTATAGCCAGCTCAAGGCCTATTAATCTTCTAATACAGCAATATGCTAGATGTAAAATATGTGATCTACAGGACTACCTGAAACAGTGTAGTTTTAAACTGATGAAAACATTACTGGAAAAGACAATTCATTGGTAGCTGTTGTATATTTTACAGAGAAACATGCCCATAGCTTCAACAAATTGCAAAAAATTATGCATACGTGTGACTGAACAAGTGACAACAATACAACAAAGTTAATTCTTAAGAAAAGACAAAATGCATAACGCTTCCAGCATTTTTTTAAAAAATGCTTAAAATTACTGCGCTCTGCCTTCACATTTTTTATGGTTATCTTACATTAGCTCATACGTGAAATTTAAGATTTCTTTTTAAAAACATATATTTCTAACAGACATATTTGAAATACAAATTTTCAAAAATTAACAAATCTGAAATGACACGGCATAACGTTGAAAAACGCCTAATTTTTAGGTGTATTTAGGATTGTAATTTTGCTATATCAAATCAAAACATTGTAATGTTATACATTTTTGGAAAGCTTAGAAAAAGCTCTCAACAGTGGTTTATATTGTATTTTATTTCCTCTAAGCAGGAAAATGCTTTAGGGGTATAACATAAGCTCATTTCAAAATCCCTATCTGATCTTGTTTTAGCCGTTATATAAGAGTCATTCTGGTGCAAGAGGTAGGTATAGACATATTGGTCTGAGGATGAATACAGCTCAAGATGTCACAGACATTACTTGTATGGTCTAATTCTTATGTTCTAACTTATCTTGCTAAATTTAAAGGTTTATTAATCAAAATAAAGGTTATTAAAGGTTTTTCAGCCAAATTATAGGTTTTAAAGGATTGCAACCAAATTAAAGGTTTCTAAAGGTTTTAAAGGTTCCACTAGGGGGCCTGCATGTATCAAAAGTATTGACCTTACCCTCAGTCACACCATTGAGCTTGTACTAAGATATATTCCATCAAGTCAACTTAAAATGAAATCCATCAAAGGGTGTTGATAATACATGTAATGTCTCTTTTTTACTCTTAAAGATGAAACTTCTAAGTGTATGAGGCTGACTGCCAGGGCATGCTCAGTGGTCGGGATGAACCTGACTAAAATGTTAGATCTACATTTACTATCATTTCTAACACAAATGAAATTCATGAAGGGACTCGATAATATATAGCCATGTATACTTAACTGCAAAAAATGACTTTTATATGAAATTTCTCAGATCTATGACCTTGATCTTAAGGTCAAAGTTCAGAGTAGTTTGAGTTAACAATATTTCAGTCATGTGGGGATGCCTCACGGAGAGGGAAATATAAAAGAATGGAATAGACTAAAAGGCCAAGACTCCCACCCAAATTTGCCTCAAGTGAAGCAAATTTTATCCTGCCAACAAGGCAAATTCGACGAATTTATATCCCCCGACGAAGGGTTATTTGAGAGAAACATGTAAATCACAAAACATAAATCCCATTTATCTAACCCTTAGTTCACCTACAGTATCATTCAGATCATAACAAATGCATGTCAAGTATGTTTTAGTGCTTAGTTCAATAAAAATATACTTACATCTGCACAATTTCAATATCTGACCTTTAAACCAAACCTCAGAGGTCAAAATTGTGTGTAAATTCAAAGTGTTACCTTGCATGTAGGTCTACACTTCTTCCACTTTACTTTGATATGCAACATGACCACTTTTAGAAAAGAACAAAAAATGACCTTTGACCCCACCCCAGGGGTTGTTGGTGTGTGTAATGACAGCATACTTGCTTTCATGGTGCTCTGTGCTCAATTCCCTTTAATTTGATATGCAACATGACTACTTTCAGTAAAAGATATAGTTTGACCTTTTGACCCCACCCCCTGGGTCAAGGGTGTGTCTGTGGGCAAAATATTTGCTACCATGTTGCTGCCAGCGTCGTCAGCTTTAATTTGATATGCAACATGACTACTTTCAGAAAAATATATAGTTTGACCTTTTGACCCACCCCCTGGGTCAAGGGTGTGTCTGTGGGCAAAATATTTGCTACCATGTTGCTGGCAGCGTCGTCAGCTTTAATTTGATATGCAACATGACCATATTCTGAAAAAGTTTAATTTTGGCCTCGGCCCCACCCCCTAAGTCCACCCATGGGGCTTGGAATCAGGCCTTCAAACTAAAATCCCGTTTGATATGTTCCATATCTATTGCTGCCATGCTTGCATGCAAAATTTCAGCAAAAAATATTAATAATTGCCTTAGTTATTGCGAAATTTAAATATTTGACCTTTGACCCCTTAGGTGGGGTCAAAGGGGATGGGGTAAAACTTTGACACTGCCATTCTTATCTACAGGCACTTGGCAATCATGGTCTATAGAGAGAAGTTGTTAAATATAATAGCTTTGATGAAATGTGAAGATCATCACACAAAAAAGCTAATATAGGTTTTGCCTTATAATTGCATATACTTAAACAAGGGCAATAACTCAATTGTTAAGGGGTCGATTTTGACCAAACTTATAGGATATCGAGAGTTCATGGTACTAACCATTTGTACCAAGAATGAAATAAATCTGACCAATAGGTACTGAGATATGGTTCCGGACAGACAAAAAGTGTGGACGGACGGAATGGACGGACGGACGCACGGACGACGCCAAAACTATATCCCTCCGACTTCGTCGGAGGATAACAAGTCAATATGACTTGGCCAACTCTCTGATAGCTGCAGCAGAGAGTGCATCACACTACCACCCACACTTCGCGGAATGGCCAGAAAGTAACACTGAACCTATATCTGCCATCATGCAAAACATAAATGAAAAATCAAAAGTATTTTGACAATATAGCTATACGAGGGCTGTTCAAATATGAATGCAAGTGGCTTCATAACTTTCTTCACATATATGCTACGACAAAATGGAAAGCGTTTCTATAAAGGACTGTATGTCACCTTTAAACTGGCACCATACCTAAAAACAAACACAGTATACTTATCGAGTTATAGACCTTGGAATAAGGGTCACGTTTGTATATTAACAAACTTAATGCTTTGAACATTTACCAGTGATAGACGAGCGTATAATTCTTCGATAAACAGGTGAAATTTCTTGAAATTTTGAAGGAAGTATCCCCATATTCTTATATAATGATTCTGTGAAGGTTGCGAAAATCAGACATGCTTTTGTTAGATTAAAACGATTTTTTTTCATTAAAGTCTCCTTATGTTTGCAGATAAATGGTAAACAAAACATCACCTTGCAGTTTTCAGTTAATCGTATCACTAATAAAATGCACGAAGCAACAGTTAAACTTGTTTGAACTCAAAGACAATATGTTGATCGCTCATACTGAGTTGTTGCTACAAATTATTGATGGATAATGGGTAATTTTTTAACGCTTAAAAGCATTTTTATTAAGTAAAAAATGCCTAAAGTGAAGGGGTTATAGAATTTATTCTTAATTTTGTTTTCATAATATTGCGACTTTATTCTAAATTTGGACGTGAACTTTGAGTTTGACCTCTATAGACCTTATTTACAATAAAATTACTCACCTGGTCTTGAGAAGTAGACAGATTGACCCTATTTTAATTAATGTAAACACGTCATTAAGAAGCAGAAAAATGCTTGAAAAATGATATAAGATATGATAACTCTGTAAATAGAGGACGGTGCGTTTTGAAAACTCCCTTATGACATATTTAACATGTTTTCAGCAAAATGCAAAGAAAAAAACACAGCGATGTTCATTGTTACATCAACAGCAGATAACTCAAAATGACGTTGATCATAAAATTAATGACGTCACAAACGTACCTGTTTACTCGAGATAGAAACAGGATTATATAAAGTTTTTCCAACAAGCATCTTTGGGATTGTTACTTAGACTTGCAGCTAAAATTTGGTGTCATTTTATCTCATATTAACAAAGATATGACACTATATCCGCACAAGTACCAAAACGTGTGTTGCAATTTGATTCAGAAAAACTTCAGTATACTAGAGCGGCCTTTATATAAGGGTCTGTAACTCGAGAAAAATAGTGAGTGTTTCTTTATGTTTGGTGCCATTTGAAAGGCGAGAAACAGTTCTTTCGAGAAAGGTATGCCATTTTGTCGTAGCATATACGTGAAGAAAGTTATGAAGCTACTTGCATTCATATTTGAACAGCCCTCGTATAAGCTTAAATTTAGCAAACGATTTTATTCAGTCTTCTTATGCCAAAAGTAATTCAGAAGCTTTCAAAATGATTTTAGAAGCTTGTATCCAAAATACTAAGCCATAGCCATTTTCCCTGACATTTCCCTGACATTTGATCAAAAGTTCATTTTTCCCTGACACAACATAAAATTCCCTGACAATTCCCTGACCTTGAAAAAATTTAAATTTCCCTGACATTTCCCTGACGCGTATGAACCCTGTCGAATGGAATATTCAAGCGACTAGCAAAGGCTCTGATCAGACTGCGCGTATGCGCAGGCTGATCTGAGGCTTTGCTGGTCGCACATACCATATTGTTGAAAATTTTATGCAGCGGCTCAAATGGCCCTGGATTGAGCAAATGACAAAGGCAATAACTCAGTGCTGTGCCAAGGTCAAGATTTCTGGGGGACACCACTTTAATCCTTAATGCGCCAATCACAATAATAGTTGTCTGCTTTTCTCGTCTGCTGAAATGTTTAAGAAGCCTCTATGGCAAACAGTGTGGACCCAGATCAGACTGCTCCTATAGGAGCAGTCTGTTCTGGGTCCACGCTGTTTGCTTCTATTCTTAATTCATCAGTAATGTTAGGCAGTTGTTCGCAGCAGACCACTTCAGCAGACAACATTTTCAGATGCATGTTTTATTTGGCGCTTTAAGGGTTAATTTCAAGGGGACATTTGCAAATTCACGGTTACACACTAAATTTAGCCTATTTTCACCTGTCTGCCACTTTATCTGACCAATTGATTCTTTAGCTACAATGAATATAGATATGTAATGTTATAGTTGCTACTAGACATAACCCTTACCCTAACCTAACCCTAACCATCATTATGGATAGTATTTTTTTCTATTCAGGACTTTAGTTAAGAATGCATAACGAAAATTTAATTTTCTTATTTCTCAACCAAAACATGTTGTGGGTACTCAAAAGAACCGTCTCAATGAGACAGTTCTTTTGAGCACCCAAAACATATGTTAAAATTGAGGGGTAAGAAAATATTTACAATTTTACGCTGAAACCTCTGTCTATCATCACTTTCACGTATTGGAAGTTCAAGCATATTCTACCAATGAACACGACAAATAGTGGCGGACAGATTCTAAAGTCTAGCAGCCTTTACCTGTAAAATTGAATACAGATTTCAGTCATAATTTCGGTAAAGGTTCTGTTCGGTTTTTTACTTAATTTTGAGCTTGAAGTCAAGATGGGGTGTAGATGACAGTGCAATAGGTTCTGACATTGCCATGTTTTTTTTATTTCGCCTGCTAGTTTTCTATTTCTATATTTAATAGCTTTCCTGAGTAAAATCTGTCAAACAATTCATTTTTCAGGCATTGTTGTAGCAGTAGTCTGGTTCAGAAATCAATATGTGATGTGACATAGCCCGGGAACAGTCTAAATTGTGCTTTTTTACTTCCTTGGTGGCGCGCACAAGGCCCGTGCTGGGCCTGTTTTTAAGGGACACCCAAGGTAAAATCACAGGAATCCCACCCTCTTGACACAACACAGATAACTACTTTGCTAGTGACAGTTATTACAAAATTTCAGGTGCATCATCCAAAATTGGGCGTACAAAAATAGAAGTTTCAGTGATTTCCATCAGTTGGTTTTCAAGTTATGGCTGAGGATGAATGAAGGGACAGATATACAATGCCAAAACAATATCCCTACTCCTTTGGAAGGGGATAAAGGTGCATAGCTATAAGTATTTGAAGATCTACCTTGAGACTTTGGTGTTGAAGTCAACACCATCATACAGTGACTCCACAGCACATTGAGCTTGATCTAATTTGGACAATGTATGTTTACATTTCTCAGCCCCTCTCCATAGCTTGGCCATGGATCTTTTGTTCTCTCTAACATCATGACGGTTTTGCCTGAAATTATAAAAAGCATGTCAATTCTTGGTATGTTGATATAATTTTGTATGCTCTAGATTCTTTAACCGGCTTCATCTTTGAATGTTAAACAAATTTATGACAAACTGCTTAGGTTTAAAAATTTAAAAAAGCTTTTAAACTCCAAATTATGGGCAGCTGTGGTGTAGTGGATGAACTACTCGCCTTGTGATTATGGGTTTCTACAACCAAACCACGTTGTGGGTACTCAAAACAGCTGGCTTGATGAGATATTTTTAGAGCATCCAAAAAACCTGTTTAGGTTGATCGATAATAATTTAATAGAAAAAATATTTTGTTTTATATCTGGTACTGTCTTCTTTATAGATGAATCAAACCATTAAACGTTTTTTTGATGTTCTTTCTTTTCTATTTGTGATACAAATTGTGCTCTCTTCAAATAAATCACCACAGGTAATTTGCAAAAAGAAAACATTTACAGTTTTTTGGAAAGAATGCTTTTAGAAAAAAAAACAGGCTTGGTACCAGTAAAATGCATTTAAGCCCCCCGGTGGCTTAGGCTGCTGTCAGTTCTAAGGCGGTGGTTCTGTTGTTGTTGACTTTTTGTTTATTGTTACTCCCATTGTGGGAGACTGTAATTGTTCTATGTTTTGTTGTACGTTGCTTTGTGTCCGTTCTAGTATTGAAATCATTTTGATGGGGAAGAGAGAGCTGGTTGCTTTGCTTAATTTGTCTTCCTGGTGTCTCGTGATGGTTGAGCGGCTCTTCCTCGCGGTGCCACAGGGTTGTCTGTGGTTTGTGATTGTGGTATTTCCTGATCATACTCACTTACTATTTTTGGTATTTTATGTAGATTGTCTGCAAGCAAATAATTAAAAATGAAATATCAAACCTTATTTGTTCCATAAATCAAGGAAAATATCACAAAAATTGTTGTCTGCTGGTCGTGATTGGGAGTGCAAAGGAAAAAAATTGGTTTGGGGATATAAGATTTAGTGATACCTCTGAAAGTCCTGAGCTAGAAAGTTAACTAGCACCTCTGTGAATCCATCTCCACCAAAACTGTGGTCCGTGTTTGATGCTACAATTCTGTACATTCCATTCTGTACCTTCACAACAGATGCCTCAGTAGATATCCCTCCTAGACGGAATACCATCACCTGACTGGCAGAACAGAAATAGTGGCATGAATATATGAGCCAAGAAATGACATTTCCAACAATGTGGTGTGTGGGACCACAAAGGCTCGGATCAGCCTGCGTATATGTGCAGTCTGATCAGAGCCTTTGCTGGTCGCTTGAGTATTCTATGACTGCTATAAATGCTCATGCTTTTATCGAGCACTATCTGTTAGGCCAATTCCATATCTATCATACCTTTCTAAAGCTGGGGGCACTCAAATTATCAGAGGGCAATGACTAAAAAAATGGATTTTTTTTAATTTTCACCAAGTAATCTACTCATTATCTTCTATCAGTTGACCAAGTTTAAAGTTCCTAGCTGTAATAGTTTTTGCGATATCTTGATTGAAAAAAAATCATTAATACCCTTTAAAAGGGGCATAACTCAAGGAAGGGAGATAATTCAGAATTTTAAAAAATATGAGCCAGTTATTTTTTGACGAGGAATCCATTTATAAAAGAATCTATTTATGAATTTTAAAAATCCATAACTTTTTTTGAATTGACGGAAGCACAGATGGACAAGCCCAAAGCAATAAGCCCCTTCAAGCTTTTTCAAAGTTGGGTGCATAAATAGTCAGGGCCGTCCGTCGTCTTCGAAAAATCAAGTAGTTTCAGATAATTGACGTTCAGATAACTGAGATTTGACTGTATAATACACCGGATATATTTTACCTTTCTAGAGTATTATCTGTCTGGCCAATATCATAGGCCATTACACATGCCACTGGTTCACTTATCACTCGTAACACGTTGAAACCTGCCTCCGTCGCTGCATTGCTGAAAAAAAAAAAAAAACTTTTTTCAAATGGCTTGATATTGCATGTGAACCACTTACTGGCAGATAATTTATAGAGCTGGGTATAACCCCCAAAAAGTATTGTAATTCTCTCACGATACCAGACTGGTGATATGATACAGTATCACAATACTTTATTGGTGAATATTTGCTTTGTATTACTTTTAAAGTAAATCTGATTTTTGTTGTACAATATTATTTCTATGGATGAAAATGAAAGTTACCTGTTCAATAAAGAAAGTTTTGGTTTATCATGCATATCCATGACATGCATCTTTGCTTAGGAAATAAGCATAATCAGGCCTCCAGATAAGAGTGCATATTGGAAAATTATTTTCTCTATATCTCATCCAAAACATATGTTGTGGGTACTCAACAGAACCATCTCAATGAGATGGTTCTTTTGAGCACCCAAAACACATGCTTAAATTAATGGGTAAGAAATTAATTAAAATTTTACGCAAATAAAATTTCCTTATCTGGACAAATGATAATACGAGACTGTTCTCATGGTAGCAACACTGACTCACGAATATCAAGCACTCAGATCTAAGTTACAAATCTCATCACTTACCATATAGCTTTTCTTTGTTCTGAGGCAAAGTAGAGAGGAACTGTTAGGACAGAGTCTTGTATCCCACTGCCTCCATGGCTCTGTGCAGTTTCTGAAAACAGGGAAACATTCCATCTAAAAACTCACTGAGTGCCATAACCAAGTTAATCAGACAGGAAAACACATGCAAACAAAATAGCCTCAGATCAGATTGGTCCTGAAGTAGCAGTCTGACCAGGAACTTATTGATGGCCAGATCAGATTAGTTCAGCTCATCATCTGGTATATTCAATTTCCATTTCAGAAATTAGCACTTAAAAAAAGTTGTAGTATGGCCGATGCTATTTATTTTGATCTTTGCTGATGTTTAAATCGGACACCCTAGAATAATGAAGAAGGTGGAGCTTAAAACCGTACTCTAACTTCCAATTTATTTAAATAGCTATGTAGGCGAGAACTTCCTAAATAGCGACAAATTAACCCTTATGTAAATGTAAAATTATTGACAGCTTCGGCCGGATGCAGGGAGGTAAATTTCGCCAGGTGACAGTAACACATGTTTATTTGCACCTGCGCAAAACTACAAGCAAAATAAAGGATTTTTCCTTGGCTTTCTGTTTAAACCGCTCGGTGGGCTATGCCCTACTTGCGATTTAAACGAGAAAGCCTAAAAAAAGTATCCTTTATTTATTACTTAACGATGGAAAATTCAACAATATCTCATTTTCAACCTTGACCTTTGACTGCAAGGTAAAATATTTAGAAATTTGCATATATTTGAATGGAAAATGAGCCATTGGCATTTAAAGGGCCCATAATCATTTTAATGATCACTTTACATCAACCAATGAAACTGTTAGCAATATTTAAATTGTTTTGGATACAGTTAAATTGAAAGTTTTTTGGCAAAATCTACATACTAGATTATACATTTTGTATTGGCGATAATTACACATTTTGCAATGAACACATTTTTTTCTGTTCTTTTTCTGTTTGTATGAATAGCTAACAGGGAACACTGATCAGATGGTTCTGGAAGCAGTCTGATCTAGGTATGCGCTGTTTGTCTGGGCTGTTTTGGTAAGCAACTTGCATTCAAATTTTAAAACATTTACCGTATGTAAATTGAGACAAAAGTAGATTATCTACTCATTTGCCCTAAAAGAGGAACCATCAAGTAAATCCATTTATTGGTAAACCACTATTGAACAGTGTATTTACAAATTGTTGTTTGTTTGTGCTGATATTTTAGGTCCCAAACAACAATTTTACAGCAATGTTGGGGCCATTTCCTGTATTTCTAGGTTGAACCAGTGGATGGCAGAGGATAGTGTCTTGCTCAAGGACATAACACAAAGCCTACTAGTATGGATCTCAAGTCTAACACTACCACTGACTTGTTTGTTTTGATGCTTTACGCCCCAGTCAACAAGTTTTCAGTCATGTCAGGACTTTTTCCCTTCTTCCTGGGTTGAACCGTTACTAAGCAGCGGATAAAGTGTCTTGCTCAAGGACACAACACGGTGAATCCGCCAGGGCTAAGTCTAAAACAAGCACCCCTTTGATGTCTTAGCAGTCTAACATTCTACTGTGCTCCATACACTACCACTGCGATCCTCTATTTACACAATCTACAAATGATTTCAAACAATGTGACATTTTGACAAGTGTAGACTCAGATGAGCCTGTGCAGTTTAGAAATTCTAAATGATGTTCAGTCAGTAGTTTAACAGTCATAGAATATTCAAGCGACTAGCAAAGGCTCTGATCAGACTGCGCGTATGTGCAGGCTGATCTGAACCTTAGCTGGTCGCACATACCACATTGTTGGAAATCCCATGCCACGGCTCAAATATACTCACCTAACATCTTTTTATAAATAGTAACAGCTATCTGAGACGGAGAGAATATCTTCTTGGCTTCCTTGTACACAACTTCAAAGAATGGCACTCCATTTTTGTCAATCACCTAGACAACAAGACAGGTCTCAAGATTAGAATGCAGTATTAGTCAGTGTACTACGACTATTTGGGGCCATAGACTTCAGTGATTTTATTCAGGATTTTAGGAAGCTACCTTCTCCTTCACTTTGGGAAAATATTTCATTAAATTTGGGAAAATAAGTGCTATAATACACGAAATTGGGAAAATAAGGGCTATTTTTGGATTGGGAATGACTCCCATATAAGGCCTTAAAAAAGGCCAACTAAAATCACTGGACTTGATGTGGGTAAACAACTCAAACTGAAAGCCACCTTATCATGATAATTATCATAAGTATGTCAAATCAGATCTCTCCTGTATATTTCCAATTTGAATAAGGTTACAGCTACTTTTTTTAATGAGAAATTTTCTTTGGCACGATTAACAATTTTTCAGTCATAGCATTAGAGTCAATTATCACACTGTCCCTCATCAATTAACCCTTGTTATGCTGAATATTTTTATATGCTACACATCCCCCGATTTCTACACTGCTAGCCTGCAGTATTCCAGTTGTAAGCAATTAGCATGCATTTTCAGTAAGAGTGGAAAACAATGAGTATCCTGATCAGATGGCTTCTGATCTGGCTGGATCTATGGTGTTGGTTACGCACACATTTTTTTAATGTATTTTTTTCTGGAAAAAATATAATTTTATTCATTTTGAAAGGTGAAATGCCTTTCAAAATGCACAAAATTATATTTTTTCCATTTTAAATTGATGAAATATTCTTTCCTGAATACCATTCGGGTGGGTCTGATCTGGATCCAAACCATTTTTGCAAATGTAAATAGAGAGAGTAAGAGAGAGAGACTGGTGCATGCAAATAAAAGTAAACAATGCATCGGCGGATGGACAAGTAGAGAGAGAGGGAGATGTGTGTGTGTGTCCTTTTTATTTAAGTTTTTTTCTCTGGGAACTTGTCTGCGTATTTCAAAGTTTCCTGTAGATCTTTGCAAAAATATCTGATCATGAGTGACTGTATTACAATATTAACTAGAAGTCGAAATCAGAATTTGCCCAAATGGAGAGCGAGCAAAAGCGTTTTGGTTTTCTGAAGAAGTGATTCATTGGTAGTGACAGGAGTGAACATAGGAGACCCGGCTTATCAAATAGTTAAATCAGTGGACTTTTACAACTTGTTAGTAAATTGAGTGACATAACATGCACATGCCTGGCTCTCGACTTGGCGAATATCGCACATGCTGGTCATTTTACTGACTCAGTCCGCAAGAATTTAGCGGCGGTTTTAATAAGATTAAAGAAAAGAAAAATGAACAGATAGCGCAGAATCATATCGCTGTGTTTTCAACACTTTTCTGCCACATTTTGACATGCTAATATACCGTTTTTGCTCATGATAAAGACCAAAATCTAAAATTTCGAACAGTAGCACTTTTTCTGAAATGTACTTTCTAAATTACAAACCGCAGAAAATATAACTAGAGCGCGCAGTCCATGGGGCACCATCGCAAATCCCCAGGCTAAAGTTTTTAACTTGAAACTGACATGGTAACCGGAATTAAATATTAGACCTTTGACCTCACCCCAAGGTCACTGGTTTGACCCTAGGATGAAATTTTTTACTTGCATTCTGTTATGCTCGTCATCCTCGTCCATTTGATATGGCACATGACCATGTTTGAAAATTACTTTTTTTGACCACCTGGGCACCCCCAGCGCCCCAAAGTGCCACCCCTGGTGCATGACCCAGGCTACATAATGAAAATCCTGTCTGATATGTTTTGTATCTTTCATTTGTGAGAACACACACAAAGTTTGGAATAAAAATCTTTGAAATCGACTTTGTAATTGAAATTAAATGATATTTGACCCCTCCCCAGGGCCCCAGGAGGCGTAGCCAAATATTTTTTTTACGTTGCACACCCCATTCATGTGAGTAACTCACACACCAAATTTGGTTGAATTTCGTCAAATGGTTTAGGAGGAGATAGCATAACGGACAGACAGCAGAACGGAATCTGATTTTGTCCCCTAAGTACCCCCAAGTCCAACCCCTAGGGCATGACCCCGGCAACAGAACAAAAAAAAAACCCGTCTGATTTGTTTTGTATCTTTCATTTGTGAGAACACAAACAAAGTTTGGAATAAAAATCTTTGAAATTGACTTTGTAATTGAAATTAAATATTTGACCTTTTGACCCCTCCCCAGGGCCCCAGGGGGCGGTGCCAAATTTTTTTTTACGCTGCACACCCAATTCATGTGAGTAACTCACACACCAAATTTGGTTGAATTTCGTCCAATGGTTTAGGAGATAGCATAACGGACAGACAGCAGGACGGAATTCGATTTTGGCCCCTAAGTACCCCCAAGTCCCACTCCTAGGGCATGACCAAGGCGACATAATAAAAAACCTGTCTGATATGTTTTGTATCTTTCATTTGTGAGAGCACACACAAAGTTTGGAATAAAAATCTTTGAAATTGACTTTGTAATTGAAATTAAATTATATTTGACCTTTTGACCCCTCCCCAGGGCCCCAGGGGGCTGGGCCAAAAATATTTTTACGTTGCGCGCCCCATTCATGTGAGTAACTCACACACCAAATTTGGTTGAATTTCATCCAGTGGTTTAGGAGGAGATAGCATAACGGACAGACAGCAGGATGGAATTTGATTTTGGCCCCTAAGTACCACAAGTCCCACCCCTCGGGCATGACCCAGGCCACAGAATAAAAAACCCGTCTGATATGTTTTGTATCTTTCATTTGTGAGAACACACACAAAGTTTGTAATAAAAAATTTTGAAATTGACTTTGTCATTGAAATTAAATATATTTGACCTTTTGACCCCTCCCCAGGGCCCCAGGGGGCGGGGCAGAATTTTTTTTTACGTTACGGGCCCAATTCATTTGAGTAACTCACATACCAAATTTGGTTGAATTTCATCCAATGGTTTAGGAGGAGATAGCATAACAGACAGACAGCAGGACGGAATTTGATTTTGGCCCCTAAGTACCCCCAAGTTCCACCCCTAGGGCATGACCCAGCCGACAGAATAAAAAACCTGTCTGTATGTTTTGTATCTTTCATTTGTGAGAACACACACAAAGTTTGGAATAAAAATCTTTGAAATTGACTTTGTAATTGAAATTAAAGGATATTTGACCTTTTGACCCCTCCCTAGGGCCCCAGGGGGCGGGGCCAAAAATATTTTGCGTTGCGCGCCCCATTCATGTGAGTAACTCACACACCAAATTTGGTTGAATTTCGTCCAATGGTTTAGGAGGAGATAGCATAACGGACGGACGGACGAAGGCGATAGCAATATCCCCTTCGCTTTTTTAAAAAAGCGTGGGGATAATTATTTTTTTGTGTTCGAACTTTTAACATTTACCGTACTTTCTTTGTTTCATTGAAATGAGCATGTAAAAATGAACAAGTTTTCACGTAGTTTGTCACGCACTTTATGCTTTTGACAGCAAATCTGAAGACGTTTTATTGGAATACATGGCTAAATTGGTAGTTAAGTGGTTGTAACATTCTTGATCCTCATACTTGAAAACCTGATCTACCATACAATACTTACAGTTACTGCACTTTTTCTCTTGTGGTCTGTCACAAAGGCATCATCGAAAGTTCTTCCTAGCACTTGCTTCACGTGACACACAGAATTCTGGGCATTGCGAATAATCCCCTGCTTCGCTGCTGCACCCACAGCCTACAATCATACGTCAAAATGAAAGACAAGAACTTTTTTCAATTAAATGAAAATGTTTGGTTTATTATTTAAAAGCCTTTTTATGTGAATCCAATATATACAGAAAAAAATGAACATTTTCTTTTTATTTTCTATCTCAGAGCCTTAGTTACTGTATTTACATTCTGATTTATTTCCTTGTCAAGCTTGCATGTACTAAAATTGGGCCAGGGAAGAGACCATAATTATGAGCCATGACATGGGATTTCAAACAATGTGGTATGTGTGACCAGCAAAGGCTCAGACCAGCATGCGTGTATACACAGTCTGATCAGAGCCTTTGCTAGTCACTTAATTATTCTATAACTGTTAAGCTACTGACCGAACATCATTTTGAGTTTCTAAGCTCAATTGAGTCTACACTTGTCAAAATGCCACATGTTGAAACATGTTGAAAATCACATGTCGTGGCTCAATTATTATAATCTGATCAAGCATGTTAAGGACAGTGATTGGCAAATAGTACAAACCCTGATCAGACTGCTTCTTAAGGAGCTGTCTAATATAGGTTTTCACTATTTGCTGAGACATCAGACTCCAGATTGCTCTTTAGAAATTGATATGTTATGAATATTCATAGAAAGGCTCTCAAAGATGCTTTCAATGAGCACAACAAAAATCGATCAATATCATAATGAGGTTGACATTCCAGTTAAGTGCGTAGTTTTGAGCTTTTATTTGGTGGGATTAATTATTTACCAACAGTCCACCTGTGAACATGGACTTGAACTTGAAATTGCACCCAATGGCTTCAAAAATGTGACAAAATGCACAAAGAAGCTCTAGCGATAAGGCGTATATTTTCCCTAGTTGACATGATTACAAGTGAAGAGCTAAATTTTCAAATAGCCCTAATGATTTTAAAATTCGTCTGTTTGGGTAGTAAAATATGTATACCATAGATAGCATCAAAATAAGTTTCAAAGTGATTCATCATTTACAAAGCCTTAAAAACTTGCGCTTTCTACTCCCACCCCTCATTTTACGTCTTTATACTGGGTGTTGTTTAGACCAGAATTTTAGTAAATCCATTACGAGTTTTCAAAAAGTTAAAGTACTAAATTATTAAGGATATAAATGCCCTTTGTTTCCAAAACTTTGCAGTATTCCTTCTGCGTATGCATGCATACGAAATATACTTAAAATTGTGATGTTTGTCATTGAAAAGATGAAACTGGTGTCTTTCAGTTTGTTTTTAGATGCTTTCCCCCCCCCCCCCCCCCCCCCCCCCCCCTAGACCCAAGATGCCCTTTGGACAATTGGACGTCATTATATAAATATACATCATGTGTAAAAGGCGTCTTGGGTCTAGGGGGGAAAGGGGTTGTATAAGCGAAAGAAGACATCAATCATCTGACAAAAATTGACCACTTTGCAAGATGGTACATTGTACATCAACTGTATAAATCTATCGTGATAGGATGATTGTTTACCTTAGTTTAATGGTCTATTTCCCCCACATGTTACTGAATAGCGAGCACAGTTGATGATCAAAATAAATTGTCATTCAAAACGAAGTAGAGTTATTACTTGCCTTAAGGAAAATTCGTTATAGATATATGAACTAGCGGGCAAGGGTGCATAGACGGCTCGTCTTTATGTATTTGTTGAGTGTGCCTAGTGTCTCCAGTTGTTATTTCAACAAAATAAAACGAATGATCTTATTTAGGGAAATAGCCCGCCTTATCGCTAGAAATTCTTTGTGTGCCAGTGAAAACCCTCCCCTACCATTTAACACTCACATTTTCTCTGATACATAGAATACAAGAGTGTTTGTACCTGATCATGGTCTGTGAAGGCAACAATACAAGGGGTTGTTCTTTCCCCAGAATCATTGGCAATAACATCTGTCTTCCCATCCTGAAAAAATAAACAAGAATGGTAAATGTTCTAATTTGAGCCATAACATGAGATTTCCAACAATGTGGTATGTGCGACCAGCAAATGCTCAGACCAGCCTGCGCATACGTGCAGACTGATCAGAGCCTTTGCTAGTCGTTTGGATATTCTATGACTGTTAAGCTACTGCCCAAACTTCCTTTGGAGTTTCTAAGCTTAAAAGGATGATGCACAGGCTTGCCTATGTCTACACTTGTCAAAATGCCACATTGTTGGAAATCACATAACGTGGCTCATTTGTCTTTATGTTCTCAATTAAAATGTTGTTATCAGGGCTGGAACTGACAAAATGCCTGTGAGAATAGCAAACAGAGAAGAGGCAAGTCTAAGGCTGACCTTATAAAAATGTTGGTTTGCCCTGCTCCTACCTACTAGCCACCCAAAACATGCCCTACCCATAATATTTTATTGCCCTTTCAGCGCCCTAGATAAGCTTTTGGGTCAATTGGGTATTTACGCAACCTGGCTATCCTCAATTGCGTACTTGCAAAAACAATTTTGTTTTTTATATTTGTTTATGCAACATATTTGACATGTTTTCTTATTGAACTATCGCGAATGTGCCTGCATATTTACTCTCATCGTCTGCCTTTTTAGAGTATCAAACTAGCGGATTTTTATTGTACATGAAGCAAATCTCGTCCCTTTGTTGACATCGCTTGCATACACTTTGTAAAGTTTCATTTTCCGCTAAAATACTTGACTGGATGCCGATATTCTATTCATAAAATTGGAATTATACTGTGCGCTCGCTGGTAAAAAATCAATACCCGACTTGCATTTGTTTATTACCCAAACGGAAACAAAATGGACTAAATGGTACGCAATGCAATCGCATGCTATTGCAAACCGATTGACAGAATTGCTTTTCCTTACGCACACATTTAATTTTGATGATTTTAATTGCGTATTTACGCAAATAAGCTGCTTATCTAGGCTGCTGCCTTCTGAGAATCTTCTTTTTAGATTTTTCTCTAATTCTGTTAACAAACCCTTCTTTAAAATCATTAAAAGCTGTATTTTAATTATAGAAACTGTTACAGAGGCTGTTATTATATGCATTCTTACCTTATTTACAGCATTTGAAGGTCACAAAATTATGCTGAATTTCTCAACAACAAAAAAAGACCTACCTACCTACCTACCCAAACTGAATTTGATGGGTAGGAGCATGGCAAACAAATATGTTTATAAGGATGGCCTAATCAGGGTCTGCACAGTTTGTCTAGGCCTTTTGTGGGTATTTCTCAAAGTAGACTGCAAAAAGCCCACGACTGAACTGGGCCTGGATTGTATAATAAGCGCTGCCATTTTTAACAGCAACAGAAAAGTACTGAAAACAACCGAATATTGGACAAGTTTCTGTGACGAACACATTTTACGTGATGGTTATTAAAATTTATGTGACTTATTTATCACAACTTGTCAGAAGCTAAAATAATTTTTTTTAGTTTTTGGTGAAAAAAACTAGTGAGCTCATATTTTGACTGGTTGGTCAGGAAATCCGAAACATAACTTTTTAGGACTCATTAAAACGACTTTCTCAATTTACTTTCTTCTTTCTCTATATACTGCCTGATGATGCGCGACACAGTCAAGAGCATTATCGGCAGGTGTTCTTTGTACTATCTATCTATCTTCTTTTACTCAGGCGATCATATATGATCATTATCTGAGGTGAGTGTTTTAGAATTTTGAAAAAAAAACAAAAAACTTTTGGCTGAGTCATCTAAATGAGTGCCCTGAACTCCTCTGTGGTCTCAGCTGCGACCACAGATGGAGCCAGACTATAGCTGATTTCACAGGCCTTCCGTACTTTTCCGGAATTCTTTCGGCACTCAAGTCACATGGACTTGTATCACATGACTACATCAGCCAATCAACATAACTACCGTTACCACGAGAGCCATGTGCTCGAGGCGTGCATCAAAATACAAAAGTAAATTCTGTTTTGTGAGCAAATAGGCTTGTATAAATTGTATGCGAAGTGAAGATTAGTTGTAAGGGGCACTTAGCGCCGTTTTGTACTTTTTTTTTCTTACCTGGAAAACCAATTTTAATGATTTTTCAAACAGCGCTGTTGTGTTTACAATCCGAGGTCAGTATTGAGAACATCACAGGACCGGTGACACGTGACTGAGACGGTGTAAACATTTCACCGTTTGAAGAATGACTCAAAATCTCCCCAAAAACATCATTAGCAGTGTGGCATCCATCTATCAAGCCAATCTAGTGATAGAAATTCCTAATATAACCGAAAATTACGTAAATTCGCACCTTTTCACTTGTCGACATTGGGTAGCTGCATGCTTATTTAAATATATGTCACGTTGTTGGGAAGTTTTTTTGATTGGCCAGATATTTTTCTATTCGGAAGGGCACGGAGCTAAACGGAATGCGTCAGGGAAAACTCGGTATGAAATTAGCTATTCCAATGAGGAATAGTCCTTGGGAAAAAAGAATACTTCAGGGCATCACTATAAGTCTGGGACCTGCAATACTGTGAGTTGTGTGATGACCTGGTAGATCTTGTACTCTGAGACGCGGTCGAGTACTTGTCTTTATCAATAGACATAGTCCCACAATGAATCTTGTGGAAGAAAAGCAGAGAGGACTGATCCCTCCGGGCCTCCAGAGTTGGCCATTGCAGCTCATCAAGCATTTCTCCAACGCTACTAGTGTTGCGCCACCTCCTGCAGGTCCAGTGGGCTGCCGTCCTCTGTACCTTTTCCACTTGTTGAATCTGAGTTTTACAATAAGGGCTCCAAATGGGGGCTGCATACTCCAATTTAGGGCATACCAAAGTTTTGTCTGCAACCTCCTTTGTACTCCTGGGTGCGAAAGCCAAGTTTCTTCGAAGGAAACCTAAAGTCTTAGTTGCTTTAGACGAGATACCAGAGATATGTTGACCCCAATCCATGTTCTCTGTGGTTGACTGGTTGTTATACCAAGATATGCTACAGGTACACTACAAGTTGCATGAAGAAAGCCTACAAGTAATTAGGCCCTATATCTAAACAAGACATGTTAAGTTTCTGAAAAAAAATGGGGGACAACGCGCGGAACTACTTGTTTTTTACCTCAAATTTTGCACGCCCGCGATTTGCCAAAATATGTATAAAGCAAGATTGGAATCTTTTCAAGATAATGTTTAGGATTCTTAAAGAAGCCATCACTTTTGTTGTTTTATGAATTTTATTTTTGTAATACATTTATATGAATTTTAAAACTACATACTTTATCATTCTATCCAGTGAGCTAGAATTTGATGAAACGTAATACTTTGTCACTTGGTTAGTGCTCTTTCTAGCGTTGAACAGTTCTAAATGCTTTTTGCCTTCCCCATGTCTACGGACGTCGTCAATCCTGCTGTGAGAGACGCTGAAATGCTTACTGCAAACCTTGCAGTACGCCTGCTGCTTGCTGGCCATAACCCAGTTAAACGTTCTTGTATATTTTGCATTAAAATTTGACCCGCTTCTATACCGTATTCGTTTTTTTGCTGGGCTAATCCCTGGCGATGATTCGCGTTTTTCCATCTTTGTTGGGTTTATCAAGTTATACAGCCGCTTGGATTGTTTGTACCTGTATTATTCGGTTTACATTCAAGCCCTTAATTGATATCGATTTTTCAGTGACTTTGAGATGCTTTACCTGACAGCTATTTGAAACTACCAAGCTTCCTTACGATATCAATATTGATTTTTCTCGGCCATTTCCGCCAAATTATCACAAGAAATGGCTTTTATTTAAACAAAAAAAACGGTAAGACTATGAACGTATTTTTGAAAATCTGTGATTTTTTTAAAAAAATCTGTCTTGCGGAAAACAGCAGAGTTTTCAGTTAGTGACACGGGAGATGTGTTAATCTTAACATGTCTGTCTAAACCACTGTAGGGGACTTTCCCTGCACAGAGGAAATCCAGTTAATGTCCCGATACAATGGACGGTGCACTTATTAAGTGTCATCCCTGAAAATGACACTAAGCAAAGCTTGTTCGAACACAGAAACTTTCATTGTAGTGAGCGGGGATCAAACTTGGGACCTCTTGCACCAGAGGCAAGTGCGCTAACCACTGAGCTACGACGCTCTCTGGCAATCAATGAATTACAATTGAAGCTGTACATTTTATCCAGAAACTATCTTTTTGGAGTGAGTGACCTTTGTATTGGAAGTTTAAGGTTTGAGTGATAATTTGGGTGATGGATTTCCGAGATTTCCCAAACCTGATAGGCACATTTCATTTTGACGAATATTCAGGGACGCTTTGGCTTGGGGACATTTCAACTCCAAAGGTGGTGCCCGAGGACCTTTACAATCGCTCTCACAGTAGCACAGCATAGACTTAAGCCACAATGGCTATAAGATCAATCACAGCTTAGACAACAATGGAGATACACTGAGGAACGAAAGAGTTGTCACATGTTTTCGTGGTGTTTTTTTTTCGATATTGGATTGGTGCCTTTTTATCCTTTCATTTTTACCCCATTTATTTATAATTCAATAAATCTTTATCCAGTTAAATAAATTACACAAACGAACATACTTTATTTACAGCTAAGCAAGCTGAAGTACATCCAAAGTGCACTCCGAATGCTGCCGACATGTTTTTAATTGGGGCGCATTTGATTCAACTGTTCTATCTTGTTCCAGAACATCGGTGCAGTAATAGAGTAAGGAACCAAAGATCAGGAATCGATACAATCAAGTACCACACCTGACCCAGGATACCAATGGAAAGGTGACAACCCCACAAACACACATTTTCCTGGGCTCATGCTGTCCGGGGGGGGGGGGGGGGGAGGGGGTATTCTGATAGTTTAGTATACACGTCGGCTCGGACCGTTTTTGGGGGTTCAAAACTTTAGATTTCAATACTTCTTAGGAATTTCAGAAAAATTGTTTTAAGGGGGTATGGAGAAATTGTGAATATCTTTTAGGGGGTCTATCCAAATTGAACTATTCTGGGTGTCATCTCTATACATTATATGCCTGATATTCTTGATTTTTTTTTTTTTTTGGGGGGGGGGGGGGTTGAGGGCTAAACAGTAGATGCTGGGCCCAAGCCTACGTATGAAGTATATACATGCACGATAGCCCTTGCATCTGGGCAAGTCAATCTGGCATTGGATAGTAATATGATATGGGGACTCGGTTAAAAGTATCATCCAACAGACAGAAGGAACTGGGGATCAGACTTGCAATCCCAATACGAAAAAGAATAGATGTAAAAATCAAGAACAAAACGTATTAAAATACATTGTTGATTGGGAGATTATAACTTGATCAAAGAGATTTTTGTTTGTTTGTTTTGATTCTTTACGTCCTATCCACAATCTTTCAGTTTGTATGGACGGGCCTTCCTGGGTTCAACCAGTACTTTAAGCTAGGATTAGTGTGTCTTGCTCAAGAGCATAGCACAGTTACGCCGGTGAGGTTCAACCCGCGGTCCATCAGTCTTGAGTCGAGCACTCTACCACTGAGCCACTGCGCTCCGATCAAAGAGATTATCATGCGTTTGATAAATTGGAGTGAGCGCGAGATAATCTGTCTTCAGAGCCAAACCATGAGGACTCCAACCAACCTGCTCAGTTCCTGGGACTAGCTAGAAGGCTGAAATATTGTAGCAAGTATACCCAGCAAGCATCCTATCTCTGACCATTGTTGGCCTGCCACGAAACGTCACTATGATGGTTTTTCGCTGGCAGGCTGATATCGGCCCAATTTTACGTGCTTAGCTTACTGGGTATCAATTATACTTTCCAGGGTGTGAATTTCATTTTAGCTCCCCTGTACAAATTTACTGATAGAGTGGCATTGGCAGCGGCGGCTTGGAGAAAATGTTTTGCAAACTTAATCAGCAGACGCCACTAGTAAACAAAAGGTTAAAAGTTGAAAAGGTAATATAAAAAGTGCATGGTCAGTCAAGCAAAAAAACTTGGCTGAGAGGTTTCGATCAGGGAAGATACAAAAGAGCCTGCGACATATGCTAGCTATGAAGGTTCTTGAATGTTTGGATATATGAGTTTTGGGCCCAAAGGCAATCCAGTGGTCAAAATGGGCTGGTTCCAGCGAAGTGACGTGACAACGGCGCCACATTCTAGTACATCTGACGTCACATTTTTTAAACTTTAATTTTTAGTCTAGAATAAAAGTTCGTATTTGTGAATTTTCATTGCAATCGATAAAGGTAATTTGATTTAATAGTACTTTTTCTCTAACTTTCTGATCACCCTCATAATAATTCAGGCCCTCATTTAGGAGTGCATTTTCGAAAATTAACATTTTATTTCTCAACTTAAACATGTTTAGGATTCTCAAAAGAACCGTCTCCGTGAGACAGATCATTTGAGCATCCAAATCATGTTATAACCTAGAAAGCTTTGCGGTTCAGTCAACAATTTTTCAGTTATGACGAGACCAGTCTTCCTGGGTTGAAACAGAGAGAGAGAGAGAGAGAGAGAGAGAGAGCATTATAGGATCATGTTCACAGCAGTGCTCCTGAGCCAATACAAGTTAGTAAGGGTGCAATGATCAGGAATCGATACAATCAAGTATAGTGCGACCAGCTAACAGAGACTGGGCGTGTCAGACAGAGCGCTGTCATACACTGTCAAATAAGGCTAGCCTACAGTAAATCGGGTGTAATAGCCTATGTACGCTTTACTCTTGCAACCAACTGAAGCGCAGACGACAATGGTGACCAACTTATACGTCAGCATGCCTGGTACGTTTATCTTTAGTATGCTGCTGGGGACCTGCTGCATTTCATTTTCCGGGATGGATATGTTTTGAAAGTTTTGGGGGAGGGTAGGTTTGCACTTTCTTCAAATTCTGTCTGTATGGCAAAACTGGTTTGATTTTTAAGCCTGATACAATATAATCAGTCACCAATTAAAACTCAGCGGGACAAGGGTTAAGTATCTTGATCATGAAAAAAGGGCATCTAAACATGAGACTTGGTCTTACAGAATATCCGAAAAAGCCTCTAATAATCGCTCATTCTGACGTGTCCAGAGCGACTAGATGTCTAAAAATTGTTTGAAGTCTTCTTCAACTTGCATACTTTGTTTATGCGAGAATTGAAAGCCCTGGCGAGGTCATGCGTACATTGCAGGCTCGTCGGAGCCTTCGCCACATGCCGATGTAATAAGAACCATCATTTCGTGTGTTGACCAATTTATAGTATTAATTTTTCATTGCGGACCATTATTTTATTTTCACATTCAGTATTATAATTTGAATAGTTAAAATTTCGAAACATTGTCAGAGCGCATATATCTAGACTAGTCAGCTCCTTGTTATCCAAATTAATTCGAGATGCCTTTTTCTCACGATGAGCTCAAAACTACTACAGGTATATACAGGTATTTTCACAGGTGAATAAATACACTCTGTCTTACCGATTTTTAAATGGAAATGTCCACGGGTGTGTCTTTGCTAAGAACCGCCCAGTCTCTCTTAACTGGACGGACTATACCACACCTGACCCAGGATATAGTCCGACCAGTTAAGAGAGACTAGGCGGTTCTTAGCAAAAACACACGCGTGGACATTTCCATTTAAAAATCGGTAAGACAGAGTGTATTTATTCACCCGTGAAACGCTTTACAGCTGTAAACCTGTATATACTTGTTGTAGTTTTAAGAGCATTGTGAGAAAAAGGCATCTCGAATTTGGATAACAAGGAAACTGACTAGTCTAGATATATGCACTCTGACACTGGTTCGAAATTTTAACTATTCAAATTATAATACTGAATAAGAAAATAAAATAATGGTCCGCAATGAAAAATTAATACTATAAATTGGTCAGCACACGAAATGATGGTTCTTATTACATCAGCGTGTGGATAAAGGCTCCGACGAGCCTGCATGTATGCATGACCTCGCCAGGGCTTTTACTTCTCGCATAAACAAAGTATGCAAGTGGAAGAAGACTCCGAACAACTTTTAGACATCTAGTCTCTCTGGACATGCCAGAATGAGCGATTATAAGAGGCTTTTTCGGATATGCGATAAGACCAATGTTTGTATGCCCTTTCTCATGATCCAGATACTTAACCCTTGTCCCGCTTAATTATAATTGATGATTTATCATTATTGTATCAGGCTTAAAAATCAAACTAGTTTTGCCATACAGACAGAATTTGAAGAGAGTGCAAACCTACCCTCCCCCAAAACTCTCACACCATATTCATCCCGGAAAATTTAATGCAGCAGGTCCCCAGCAGCATACTAAAGATACACGTTTACCAGGCATGCTAACGTATAAAGTTGGTCACCCTTGTCGTCTGCGCTTCAGTTGGTTGCACGAGTAAAGCGTACATAGGCTATTACACCCGATTTACTGTAGACTAGTCTTATTTGACAGTGTATGACAGCTCTCTATCTGAAACGCCCAGTCTCTATTAGCTGGACGCACTATACCTATTGGAAAGTGACAAACTGACAGCTAGACACCACAAACGAGAGCCAAGAGGTCAGCCCTTTCCCAGCAGGTGACCACAAGACACATATAAACAGACGCGCACAAAGGTAGAGCAAACACAAGACAGAAAAAAAAACATAAAAGATCCACAAAAGAAGTACCGCCTTGGAACGGTCAGTAAAACATTTTACTGGAGGGCTTAAACCAGTTTCACGGCGCCGACCTCACCCTTAATTCTGATGTGGACCAGGACACATATGGGAAAGTGACAAAACACAAGAAAACACAACACACACGACAGCCAAGAGGTCAGCCCTTTCCCAGCAAGTGACAACAAGGCTGCAAGGAACAGACTACAACACACACCAACATGAAGCATTACTGGCAAAAAGATCCACAAAATCAAGTGTGTTGTAGAAAAAAAATAATTAAAAATTTAACCCAACAAATAAGCTTTTGACAAATAAATTAAACGCTCTCATCCATTGGTGCCTCTACCATATTATAAGACAGGCAAGAGAGAGATCTGTTTTGAATTTTTGCTGGTATAGAACACGCACCTTCATCCGGGACATCCACACCTACTATTTCGAAGATTGCACCGATCACTACACCTATGACTTGATTGGAAGGTGTACACCGAACAGTGAATCAAGTGCGCCATTGGTTCCCGAATCAAATTAAGGAGGATCCGAATGGGACCATAAATAACCGCGTTTCTCCGAGACAAACCGAAACGTAAACGGAGCACTTGCGATTTCGAGAGGTTGCCTGCTGAATCCATCCATCCATCCATTCATCCATCCCATCCCATCCTGTCCAGCCTATCTAGCCATCCATCAAAAATAGTAAGTGAGTATGATCAGAAAATACCACAATCACAAACCGCAGACAACCCAATGACACAGCGAGGAAGAGCCACTCAACCATCACGATACACAATGAAGACATATTAAGCAAAGCAACCAGCTCAACCTTCCCCATCAAGATGATTGCAATACTAGAATGGACATAAAGTAACGGACAACAAAACATAGAACAATTACAGACTTCCACAATGGGAGTAACAATAAACAAAAAGTCAACAACAACAGAACCACCGCCTTAGAACGGACAACACCCAAAGCCACTGGGGGGGGGGGGGGCTTTAATGCATTAACTGGTACCATATCGCCGACCTAAAATCTGCTGTTGTTGATGTACAATCATGTTAAGCTCACATGAAGGATTCCTAACTATTGCAGTGTATCATGATAGAGAAACAATATAATCAAATTAACGCACTATGATGAAACAGAGAAAAGGACTCACGACTCTCAGATAGTCAGAGCTAAAGGAAACCTCAAGTTGGGCCACGGTGGGCCCAGCTACAGCCAAGCATCAGGCACCAACCCACGGATTAAAGCTTTACGCCAGAGCCGTCATTGAGTCTGAGGCCTGACCCTCCGTCGTGTAATAAAAGAAGAAACCATAGCTATAAACCATGATTGGGGTTACAAACAAGCATGCAGACTGCTCATGATATTAAAGTTATATCCAACTTTTTTTAACGTTTGATAATCTTTTTGAATTGATCACAAAATTATGTTTTCCAATAATTCTTTATATGTGCCTTGTGGTCACCTGCTGGGAATGGGCTGCTCTCTTGGCTCTCGTTTGTGTTGTCTAACTGTGAGTTTGTCACTTTACCATTGGTATCCTGGGTCAGGTGTGGTACTTGATTGTATCGATTCTTGATCTTTGCACGCTTACTTACTTTCGTGTATAAACATTTAAACTATAAACTGTACAATACTTCGTCGATGAAACAACTCAACCGAGACAATTTCTCACTTTTGCACGTGGGGTAGGCATCGTTATATAACTTTTTTTGCACGAGAAATATTTGCTGCATGAAAAAATTCGATATGTTTGCCAATGCGTTTTTCTAGACAGAAAACTAGGCTTAAAAACAGACTTTAAGCACAATTGGCAAACTACAGGCTTGACATTCTCTTAGACGGGTATGTATAAGTTTATATAAAACATAATCATAAAAAAGTAAATATTAACTATCATCGATTCACTATGAATCATAACCGGAAAAAGTAATGTTATACTTAAATGTAAGTGCATAATTTTGTTTAATTTCAGATATATCGAATATTATTTTACTTCCAATGTGATATTCTGTAAAATTGACGCCATTTTGTGACTTTTACTTATAATGTGATATTTTTATTTGCTGTGATTTATTAGTCAATCGATTAAAAGAAATTTCTGCCAGGTATATGCCATGTGTTGAATTATTCTTATCCCAATTTGAAAGCAATCCGTCCACACATTCTCAAATTATATAAAATATAGTAAGTGTTGCGATAGCTGTGAGGCCCCCAGGGGGTGTAGGGGGTCTGTGCTCCCTAAAACAATGATTTGATCTCCCCAAATCCCCGAAAGAAAATTGCTCGGCTCCCTGAAAGTATGTTACCCTTCGTGAAGCGTTTGATAAACAAACATGGCAAGTCTCCAGAATCCTCAATCAGATAGGTCAGCATTTGAAGAATGCTGCCTATCAGAAAATAATGTTTATAAGAAAACTAAATATGAATATAAAATTATATGGCAATGCAATAGTATTGACTGATATTTTCCCCTGCTTGCTTCCTTTTAAAGGCAGAGTTTTGAGTAATGCTCACTGTGTAATAATATTAACATGAACAGGATAGTGATGCGTCATAGCAGACAGCTCGATCTTCAAAGAATATTACATGCGCAGATAATGCTTTTATTAATTATTTACAATAGTCAGAAGCTAGGGCGAAGATATTGCCTGTAAAATATAGTCTCATCCCCCGGCGGCTGTGGCTGATGTCCGTTCTGTCGACAGTTCATTAATTGTTTGTTGCAGTTCCCATTGTGCGTGTAGGCTTTGAGTTCGGTTCTGACATCGTGGTGTTGTTCTTGGTGTCATCATAGAGAGTGCTACTGATTTTATTTTGACCATGTTCTTGTTTTTGTGTGTGTTTGTCTATGTTTTAATGTCTTTTTCTAATAGTGCCATGGGATGGTACGTTGTGGTATTTCTTTGTCATACTAACTCATTTTTGTCAAGTTTCAGTCGCATCTAACCAAATATTATAGAATTATAATAACTCTATAATCATTCGAATCCGTTTAACAAATGCCTTTGTAGTACTTTTTAAACTGCGTATTGTGGGTGAGTGATCAAAGCTACGATTTGCACAGAAAGGTAAATTCAGCCAGCTTGTGAGGTACATGTAGTTGGTAACTTGGTAGTAATCGCATTTGCGAGCAGCGAAGGTTCAAACGAGCCTCTGCAAATGCGTAGTCTCACCAGAGCATTCGATGCTTACTCGCAAAAGTAGGGACCTTGATATGAAGCCTCAAGACAATATTTAGGCCTCTATCAACGCTATGGGATATGAACCAATTTAAACTGTCATGATATGGCAAATCAAATATTGCAATTTGGCGTCGATATAGTTGTATCTTTTAACATTGCCGAATATCTATGCTTAAATGTATGTTAATAGTATACTAAATCAATGCTACTGTGCAAGGCATAAAACTAGGGCTCATGCATGTTTTATCATTTGTGAAAAATATTATGTGACGTTTGCCAGAGATGTTTCTTGAAGTATGAAGTTGTATAAATGTCACCGTTGCACCATTTGCTCGCAAGTAGTAAACTGAATACCTCAAACGGCTATGTATATATTGGCGTGTGGGTTCTTAAACTATGATGAACAAGCATGCAACAACTATATTTCAACATTATATTTTAATGATAAATATACAGTATGTAATTGTAGTGAAAATACAAGGATATTATTATGCAATACAATAATATGAATGTGAGTTGAGGGGCAATAGTATCCGTATAAAGGTAAATAGCTACAGTTACCTGCCAAAATTGGGCAACTAATAACTAACATTACAAATAAAGGCCAATATTGGATATACATGTAGGTATGGGGCGTTATATGGAATGTACAAAGTAGTCTATGACATTAACAAGATACATCAACAATGCTTTCAAAATCTTTCAATATTGGATATACATGTAGGTATGGGGCGTTATATGGAATGTACAAAGTAGTCTATGACATAAACAAGATACATCAACAATGCTTTCAAAATCTTTCAAGGAGCAGGCATATTGTCAAATTATTACTACAGTTGCTAAGCAATCTGGTCAGCGCCTTTTTCGGTCTCTGGAACGTATATATAGTGACCCACACTTCTAACGCAAATTGTTTAATGAGTATGATTTTAATTAGAAAACAGAGTCGCACCCTTTGGAGGTTATGGCAGACGTTCAGTCAATTAGTAAGTAAGATTAAAAACAAATAATTGACTGAAAAATAACTGCTTTCAGATTTATAATCTATTGATACGAGGGCTGTTTAAATATGAATGCAAGTAGCTCCATAACTTTCTTCACATATATGCTACGACAAAATGGTAAACGTTTCTATAAAGGACTATATGTCACCTATAAACTGTCACCAGACCTTAAGAAACATACAGTATACTTATCGAGCTATAGCCCTTTGAATGAGGGTCACGTAAGTATACTAACAAACTCAATGCTTCAAACATATACCAGTGATCTAGACGAGCGTATAATTCTTCGATAAACAGGTGAAATTTCTTGAAATTTTGAAGGAAGTATCCCCATATTCTTATATAACGATTCTGTGAAAGTTGCGAAAATCTGACACGCTTTTGTTAAATTACAACGAATCGTTTTCACCCATGGTCTCCTTATGTTTGCAAATAAATGGTAAATAAAACACCACCTTAACTTATCTCTAACAAAATGCACGAAGCAACATTTAAACTAGTTTTAACTCAAAGACAATATGTTGCTTGCTCATACCGAGTTGTTGCTACAAATTATTGATGGATAGTGGGTAAATTTTAAACGCTGAAAAACATTTTTATTAAAAGTAAGAAAGAGGGCAAAGATCAGGAATCGATACAATCAAACACCACACCTGACCCCAGATACCAATGGAAAAGTGACATCGTCACAATTAGACATCACAAACGAGTCAAAAATGCCTTAAGTGAAGGGGTTATAGAATTTATACTTATTTTTTTTTGTCATAACATTGCATCTTTATTCTAAACTTGAACGTAAACTTTAAGTTAGACCACTACAGGCATTATTTACAATAGAATTACCCACCTGGTCTTGAGGACTAGACAGATTGAACATATATTAAGTAATGTAAACAAGTCTTTAAGAAGCATAAAAATGCCTGAAAATGATATAAAATGTGATCTCTCTTAAAATAGAGGATGGCGCGTTTTTAAAACTCCCTTATGTTTTCAGCAAAAAGCAAACTAAACGACACAGCGATGTTCATTATGACATCACCAGTAGATAACTAAAACTGACGTTTATCATAAGATTAATGACGTCAAAAATGTGACTGTTTACTCGAGATTGAAACAGGATTATATAAACTTTTTCCTGCAGGCAACTTTTGGATTGTTACTTAAATTTGCATCTAAAATTTGGTGCCATTTGTTTTAAACTTACAAAGATATGACACTATGTCCGCACATGTACCAAATCGTGCATTGCAATTTGCTTCAGAAAAAATCAGCATACAGAAAAGGCCTTAATATAATGGTATGTAACTCGAGAAATATAGTAGGGGTTTCTTTATGTTTGGTGCTATTTTAAAGGCGACAAATAGTTATTTCCAGAAAGGTATGCCATTTGTCGTATCATATATGTGAAGAAAGTTATGAAGCTCCTTGCACTCATATTTGAACAGCCCTTGTAAAATTGTGTTACGATGAATGATGAAATATATCAAATATTTAAGGCTTAACCTGAGTTTGCGTTTGAAGTGTGGTTCAGTATATGATAGCTTATCTAAGTACATGAAAACTTTAAATAGTCTAGTAGTTGAGCAGGCAATGGTGATTCTTAACTGGTCACAAAGCCCAGAGACCCGACTTCTCATGATGAGGTCCAATTACTATATATGCCAATTACTAACTAACCAAAGGACCTCAGACTTAATGAAGGATTACCCATAAAAATGGCCAGAGATAAGTTTCAAAGAAAATGATACTTTTCCATGAAAAAGATAGTAGGTTCAACTCTCAAATTATCTGCAAAAACGTTTTTCTCATTGGACAAGTACCAAATAAAAAATATGGGTTGAAAACACTGTTTTTGCTATTCAACATATAGGAAATAGAAAAAAGCTTTACTGAAGTGCTCCCCCCCGTGACCAAACTAATCCTTTTGCATACAGTTGTAGTGTTACATTTCACACGTCATATACGAAAAGGCATGATTGGTCACGGGGGGGGGGGGGGGCGTTGTCAAAATGCTCAAAAACTTTTCATTATAAAAACTTATTAGGTACTAATTTTGTACAAACCTGTAGGTAAACATCAATTTACAATGGCATGTATCAGGGCTTTAGTTATGATTGTGTACCAAGTAATAAATTGTGTTATTCCTCAACCAAAACATATGTTGTAGGTATGTGGGTACTCAATGAGACAGTTCTTTTGAACACCAAATTATTGGTTTAATCGATTGAGTAAGTAAACAGTTACAATTTAATGCTAAAAAAACTGTGTTTATCTAGAATAGTAAGTGAGTATGATCAGGAAATACCACAATCACAAACTGCAGACAACCCCGAGGCACCGCGAGGAAGAGCCGCCCAACCACTACGAGACACCAGGAAGACAAATTAAGCAAATCAATCAGCTCTCTCTTCCCCATCAAGATGATTGCAATACTAGAATGGGCATAAAGTAACGTACAACAAAACATAGAACAATTACAGACTCTCACAATGGGAGTAACAATAAACAAAAAGTCAACAACAACAGAACCACCGCCTTAGAACGGACAGCAGCCTAAGCCACCGGGGGGCTTAAATGCATTTTACTGGTACCAAATCTTCGCCCTAGATTCTGCTGTTGTTGAAGTACAAGAAATGTTCAGCTCGCATTGAGGCCATCTAACTAATGCAGTATGCAGGTATGATACACCTCAGTGAACAGGCCAAACTGATTGAACTTGAAACATAACAGGTAATAGTCAAAAGTCATGGTCTGTATACTTATTTAGAAGAAAGATGAAATCTTCTCAACCTCAATTTTATGCAAACTGATCATTTTAGTCTTAAGTTTATGCTGCAAACATTATATATCCATGTATTTAGCTGAGTACCTGGCAAAACGTTGACTTTCTGTGAAATAAAAATTGGTCACAAAATATACCCCACCCCCTAAACATGAAGTCCTGGCAAATATATGCAATATTTTTCAAATATTCTTATCTTTCTAGTTGCACTAAATGTAAGAGTTTGATTTAAGCACAAACATATATAGTTGTCGATAATGCATTATCCTAGCCACAGGGTGTCAAAATTTGGGCAGATTGAATAGGAGAGTGTCCGAGGTCCTTTCAATATAGGACACACTTCACATTTACTGTTCTACACGTTAACGTTTTAATTAAATTATCAAATGAAAAAGTTTTCCGTTTAAGTTCCATACACCTCAGGGCGAGGTCAGGGTTGGTGCATCTTCATGGCGCCGAAACAAGCTGCATCGTTTCATTGAACAGAGTAAGTGTCCTAAAAGAGGCTGAAATGCTGCCACGACGAATTGTGACTATCTGGGCTTATGATCGCTAGAAAACTTGTCTTCCGGATTAGCAACCAGGTAATGGTTCAGCTACAAAGACTATCTAGCATATTGGAATTTTGCATATTGCAAGTTAAGCTATAATGCGTTCTGGAGAGCGAATATACAAAGGCGCTGATCTGCCTGCGCTGGTCTGTGCCTTTGTTTTTAGCATGCAGCAAAATCAGGTTTGCTCGCAACGAGACCCATATGCAATAGTTGACAAAGGTTTACACGCAGGCACGCTAGTGCTTGCTGACAAATGACCTCTGCTCATATTGCTGAAGAGTTGCAGCTTAATCTGTCGGAACATAGCAATCAGCTCTCTCCTGAACAAGCGTCCACTGAGACAATAAATGAAGAAATTGAAAGTGTTGTTGCAATAAAGAAAGAAAGCTGTTATAGTCCAAAAGAGTAGCTGTCTGGCAATGTTATGAGGTGTTCTATCAAACAGATATGGTGATAAAATAATATAAAAACAGAAAGGAATTATAACTAATATGAAAAATACACAAACAAATATGAGCATCTTTGTTATAGATGCGTCTCCATTTCTGATGCTTTTCCTTCCGCTTCCACGCCCTGAATATGGAAAATTTCTGTGTCGTTTGGCCAGCTTTCTGTATAGGAGTATATTACAAACAGCCAGACATATGATTGGAGTAATGCCGTACAGAATAAGGACACAGACAGGCCACACTTTAAACCAAAAAATGGCGAATTGTGACGATGTGGTACACGTGACTTGCAATACTATGGTGGCATTGGTAGTGTTGGAATGGACAAAATCTTCTTGAACGTTTAAAATCCAAAGCATGTGTGAATTCAACAGTAATATAATGGCTGTCATAATTGTGCCAACCACAAGCGCGGATACTTTACTACAATGAGTTTTTGCCCAGAGAGGGTATTTAATTGCTACTAGTCTATCTATTGCAATAGCGCACAGCAACCAACAGGATAAACCTGATGCATTGTAGTAAAGCCAAGACTGAACCTTACAAGTGCTGTCGTCCAGATCCCTGAGGTCAAAGTTAAAGTAATTGATGATGAATGAACGGAGAACCGATATGAGTAACACTATTGAGTCGACAACTGCGAGCAAACGAAGATACACTGATGTAGTTGTGCCACACATTCGCCGTCTGGACAGAACTACCACCGCCAGAGCGTTTCCAACTAGTCCTATCAATATAAATATCGGCGAGAATGTCTTCCACAAGATGACTGAGAAATGGCACTCGAAGAAGTCGAGAATATCACATGGACCAGCCATCGTAAGCTTCTACTGAAACCTGAAAATACATTTAGAAAGTACAAACATTAAGAGAAAGTTCACTGTAAAATTTTAAAATAAGTGAAAGTTGACACCAAAACTAACACTTATTTTAGTAGGCTACTAAAATATCTTGAGGCTAAAATTTCTACAGTGATAAAATTAAAGGTAACATATTTCTAGTTGTCTTTGTTATAGTTATTCTCTGGATCAAAACAAACGAACAGAACATGTTTTTAAAGCAGGCGGAAGCCAACACCAAATCAGTGGCAGTTCAGCTGCCACCAAATTTGGTACTATGACAAAAGTAACACTTATTTTTTTTACAGTATTTGCTGATTTGAGTCAGGTAATGAGTTTTATCGCGTAATATGAGAGCAGCGGATGCTCTGATGAGCCTGCGCAAATTCGAAATATCGCCATATTATTTGCTACTTGCCACACCCAGAATATGTACGAAGCTGAAGCCTCATTGAGACGCTTCTTTTGAGTACCCACAAAATATGTTTTGGTTGAGAAATAAGAATATCAATTTTTTCGTTAAGCGCTCTTAACTAAGGTCCTGTGCAGCAGCAGCAGCAGCAGCAGCAGCATGCATGTTTATGCATATACGATGTTTACCAAAATCTCACGAGTTGGCCTTACCATAGGGGACTACATAATGTGGATAAATTGCACACAGAGTTCACCATTAAAAGTGTCAGTTGGGATCGTCTGATCATACCGCCTGAATATGTCCTTTACAGAGTATGTAAACTGAAATAAACATCCTGTACCCGTTCCTCCTAGCTCTCGCCTTATAAACATGAATACCAGCACTCGTGCATAACCAGTAGTCGGAAAAATGCGTGTTTTTAGGTTCATGTACACGTTTCGATTTATATTGTTAGCGATACAGACAATACACATTCAAACAAGGTAAGAAAAGCCATTTTATCTATTTTATTCCGTTTTATTCCATGATTTTAACGGTTTCCTCCTTTGCATTTTGCTTTGTTAAAAAACGACTTACTCGCAATCAGAGCCGTTCTGTGTCGAAAAACGAGCTTAAATGCCAGTTTGCATGGTTTTAGTGGAATTGGCAATCACATACATACATGATTACATGGTTGTAACTGTAACAGTTACTAAGATCTATGGAAAATGAATTTTAATAGGTGGGCCCTCGCAAATACAGCTGTACCAACAACTCTCACATCACGATTTCCGACAACTGGTTACGCACGAGTGCTGTAATTCATAATGTATAAGGTGAGAGCTAGGAGGAACGGGTACAGGATGTTTATTTCAGTTTACATACTGTGCTTAAGTAGGCTTGGTTAATCACCCTGACATCGCCAAACACGAGGGCAATTTCGATGACGCATATTGCAGCATATCATTTCTCAGGCAGCTGGGTCGTTTGTGTGGCTCGGTTGTTTAGACTAGTTGCAGAATGCGCTGCCTTCAACCAGTCGTTCTGACTATCACTTACTGGTGGTTTCTATAACTCTTGAGGTCAGTGTCTACACTATTTATTGCGAATTTCTTTGTTGTTCTCAATTATGTTACATTGTCCGACGGACGGTATATAAAGATAGCAAACATAAGCTGAAAGTTGACTTTCAGGGTGTCCTGAATTATTATTTTTTTTATTCTCTCGTTTAAACATAGCATTCAATAAACATGAAATATAATTGTACTTGCATGCCAATCAGTCGATAAAGAAATATAATAAGCAATCTGTTTACCCACCCTATTTGATTCCAATGAAGTCAATAGATTGACACCAAAATTCACCAATTCATCAACTAATCAAATAATATTAGGCAGGTGACGACCCTATTCCAAGTCATCAGAATATAATACATGTATATTGATAACAACATAAATATAGTTTTCATTAATGCCTCATTTCCAAATATAGTCTAAGACAGTTCAACGTCAAAAACTAGTTTTCATGTCGACATCAGTAGACAGAATAAACTGATAAAATGATACTTCTCTATTGAAATCATTCGCTTTTTCAATCACAATGTCTTAAGAAAACATGTCTCGCGACTCTCTACCAGTTAAGTGGACAAGCTCGAATCTTTTAAATTGGAATTTGGCAAAACTAACTTTTTATACTCTATCCTCAGCAAACATAGATTCTGTTCACCATACATAGATTCCGTTGACCAGCTTGCGCATCGCACAATATGATTATCAAATTTGCTATTTGCACATGCGAAAATGTTTTTGCAATGAAGTGGCTTGTTCGATATTTACTTTCTCTGACTATTAAACATTGACCACGATAAACAGGTGAAAATGTCCTTTACAAAGTGTATGGCTCACAAACACCAACATCAGGACCAACTGTAGTAGATCTGAAGGTAGTTCCACTAACATAACTGTGCAGTGTGAGAACAATGTTCTTCAAGAAAGGAAAATAAAAACACACACTACCGCTTCTGAATCAGAACATTTACTTTTGGATATTGTCAAACATTTGGGGTAATATGGACCGCCCATAGTGTATGCTTTTCTTACTTCAGCTCCTCAACTAAGTTATCGAAAGAAATATTTTATGATAGCATACTTTAATTGGCTAACTAAGGCCAGAATTTTTATCAGTTGATTTACGGGAATTTTTTTCAGACTTAGGGTGGCGAAAATAAAGCTCTGAATTGAAGGGTAAATCACATTACCTTGACCTGTGATCTTGACCTTTGAGTCTAGGTAGCTGGGTCATGTGCTCTGCACATCGTCTCACTGGGAGGACCATTTGAGTAAAGTTTAATGAAAATCGCCTTAATGATTCCAGAGATATATAGCGGACACGAAATTCAAGGGTAAATCCAATGACCTTGACCTGTGACCTTGAGTCTAGGTAGCTGGATCATGTGCTCTGCACCGTCTCACTGAGAGGAACGTTTGATTGAAGTTCAATGAAAATCGTTCTAAGGAATTCAGGAGATACGGAGCGGACACAAATTGAAGGGTAAATCACATGACATTGACCTGTGACCTTGACCTTGAGTCTAGGTAGCTGGGTCATGTCCTCTGCACATCGTCTCAATGAGAGGAAAATTTGGGTAAAGTTTAATAAAAAATCGCCCTAAGGGTTCATGAGATATGAAGCGGACACGAAATTCAAGGGTAAATCCCTTGACTTTGACCGGTGACCTTGACATTGAGTCTAGGTAGCTGGGCTATGTGCTTTGCACACCGTGTCACTGAGAGAAACGTATCAGTGAAGTTTAATGAAAATCGTTCAAAGGGTTCAGGAGATATGAAGCAGACACGAAAGTGTTGCGGACAGAATGACAGAGACTAACAGACGAATGTCTTTCCAATAATCCCCTTCCGAATCGCGGCGGGGGATCAACAAGCTAAATCACTTTATTTGACATTTGAAAAGCCAACGCATCTTACAAATCGTCGGTCATGGTCAGTATATGAAAATGCTCATAACTCTTGAGCAACATGGTATATTTTGATCAAATTACCGTATACTGATTAGTCTACGTTTACCACGGCTCGTGCTCATTACGGTCGTCATACGTACTGACTACCTGGTGAAAATCTGCGTAATGCTACATCAGGAGGGGGCTGATCTGAGTTTACGCTGCTGTGTTCAATATTTACAATAATGTGACAGTAGGTCTTCCATTTGCATCTTAGTATAAATCTTAAGCAGGCGGCTAAATTTGGCATGGTATGTCGCTTGTTCCGATGGTCAAACTCATTTCATGGGCTATCAGAAATACTACAACAAGCAAAATCAGAAGTATTAAGCACAAGATTTATGTCCATGTACATCAATTAAACTGCCAGAACTTAGTAAATTGTCATTACTAATTACAAAAGAGTAGGTTTTTGGTTTCTCAGTAAATCTGCCATTAATGTACTTTATTGATTCCATTTTATTTTCATTCGAGTCAGCACATGGGTTTCGGGTACTATCGTATCGACGAGCAGCCAGTGCTCAGACAAGTATGCGCATTTGCGCAGTCTTGCCCGATCATTCCCTACCATAGCTCAGACCAAATATTACAGATGATGCGCGTTTAGATTTAAACACTGACCTGACTATTATTCAATAAATACCATTATCGCATGATCATGAGCTGGCCAATATATTTTTTCAAGAAAGCACTCAATCCATCACAGACGATTAGAAGAGCAAATAAAAAAGCATTAAAGCCTCATGACCATCTCTCGGGAATGACACATTTATCCGTCCTTAACCTGCTAACCGAAGCAGCACATCTGAAAATAGTACTTATCGTTACTGTGTAAAAATGTATATGACCAGGCCCCAAGTTTATAAAAACTTTTTCATGCTCAACTCAACTGAGCACGCAATTTTTCATGCTCATGGATGTTAAAATGCCAAAAAGTGTTGACATTTTGTTTTAACATGATAAATACAGCATTATTAGAGTTTGAAAGCAAGAAAAGTCTTCATTTTTCAGTGTTTTAGTTTTTATGAGCATTTGAAATTTCATGCCCAGTTGAGTCGAACATGAAAAGTTTTACATCCTTAGGGACAGGCTTCGAGATTGCCATGTTCAACTCAGCTAAGCGTGGAATTTATCCTGCTCATAAATGTTAAAATGTCAACAATTGTTACACCATCTGAGAAGATTATAGGAAGAAGTCCATTATTTTTAATACATATTACATGTACTTCAACCCACATTTACTCTGGATGAACACATACATTCTTTTGCTCGCATGGAGACTTTGTATCTTACACAATTTTTCAAAACATTTATCTAATGGAATTAGATGATCTATTTTGATACAAAAGCAAACATACATACAAACCTCCTAAAGGCATAACTCACTTTTATCAGCCATGAATTTAAGGCGTGGACTTAGATATGATTGGTCTACTAGATACTATCTTATTATATTACTCTGGTTAGAATCTTTGGTTTAACCTAGTCGTTTATGACAGTGAGCGTTTGAACCTAGTCTAATATATTCAAAGAAGTCTTTGTTAAAACGTTTAGAATCAGATTGTTTATATAGAAAATCCGCAGTGGCATGGGAATTTTCACTTCAAACTATTTATAGTATAAGTATCTTATGAAGCAAGTGGAATTTGGGGGTTATTTAATCAGTTGTGATTTGTTGCCCTGGGTTATAAAGTTCTGTGTATCGTAGTTACTTATTCGGTCTCATAAACTTCAGTAAGGACCCACAATCTTCACGCTATGGTGTTAACACATATGCACGGTGTTTAGCTATCACATCTATAATTTTTTTAGTTTTGTAGTAGGCTCAGGCTGGGTCGGGCTAGGATTGAGCGTCTAGCCTCGGACTGTCAGCCAGGCTTGTATATAGTTTACCACAGACCCTGGGGAAACATGAGAATGAGACTTCAGGCTTTGTTTTGTACTTAACTATGACTGTTTTACCCAAGAGCTGTGGTAACGGTGTGTTTTAAGTGCTGAGTGGTCGGTTTTTGGCTTCGCGTTGTGTTTTAGAATTATTTTTGGCTTTCTGTCAAGCTCATACTAGTCTGGCGTTCTGTCAAACTTGTATGAACAGACAGACAGACAGAGGGGTGGTCAGAAAGATGGACAGTCTTGCACGGTTTGTGTAGCTGGGTTCGAATCTCTGGATGTGGGGTGATGGTCAGAAGAACACAAGTTTGATTAATATGAATTTATTTACAAATGAACTTTGAGAGTATTCTTAATTGCTTTTTCAGTAAGAAATTGATTCCTTAGTCCAATGTACCTTAATTTTGAAATGCACCACTATTTGTACCTGACTGTCAAGATTATGTAATTTTGACAGTATGAATTGCCCACCTTGTAGGATATACCGACTGTCCCAGAAGGACAATGACATTGATCGCTGACAAAATGTATTGGCTTAGTCTCCCTTTATGTTTCACTGGAACATTAATTTATTTGGGTTTAGCTTTAATATTCTTTATCACTGAATGAACGTATATATTACGTATATGCACTGCACTAATCTTCCTAAGAATTTGAATACTTCCTCCACAGAATACTGAATAATTAAATATATTTTCACATGTTGACACTCTTTTCACAATTTTAAAAACAATGAAAGGCAGCAAAAACGGAAATTATAACCTTATTTTCATTGCTTAAGGGAGACTACTACAGCCGGCAAGGAGTGATCTCCCTTAGACCATAAAAATAGTAATTATTTGTAAATGGAATCCTATGTACCAGAAATGAACCAAAATAGTATTAATCATCTAAGCTGCCTGTCACTAAAGAACCAGTTTTATTACATACCTCCCCCCATATTTAAAATATTATGTGAAGTAAAATAGTTTATTTCACATAATATTTTACAGAAAAATGAGAAAATGATTAAGTTAGATTACTTTTTCCAAGAATAAAACTGGTTAATTGTTTTCCACCGAATGAAGTTTGAGCCTTTTGCTGTGTTTATCCCATAGATTGGTGTCTCTGTATAGCTGGCCATTTCGTTCCACTACCCGCTCATCCCTGCAAATTCCATCTCCATAATAGGGGATTTTCGAGAAATCATTCTCCTTAACCGCCAAATCTGCTTTCTTTTTCTGACTAGCAGAATATCTTTGTATCGTCCTCATTTCCTCCCTCTTCTCTTTGGTTCCCAAATGGTAAGGTAAACTGTCCTGTGGGTTTATAAATTCCTCATTCTTAACCTCCATGTATTTAATTGTAATGGATTGCCCTTTATGTATTTTGGATTTTGTATGGGCTTTGGCATGTTTATTGTTAGAAAACTTCTTTCCGCAGCTCTGGCATTTGTAAAATGATGAAACTTCAGTGTGCTTTTTGCTCCAATGTTCTTGGAAATCTTTAAAAGAGCTGAAAGGACCGGAAATCCTGCACACAGGAACAGTGCACTGTGTTGGTACCATGGGCCAGTAGGGTCTTTCTTGTTGTAAAAATTGGTTATGCTCATCTTTGTCAACAGTAATGTCAAACTCAGCCATAGTAGTCGCTGAAATGTAGAGAAAGAGGCAATGCAGAAATCGTCTGCAGTGGGCATCTTGATCTTTGATGAAGTATGAGTGGTGATCTTATGACGTTAGATGATCTTCATGAAGTTAAACATCTGACATTATTGATGAAATGGCCAGCATAATTTCAGGTGGGCATGAAAATAATGAAGATAGATGATAATGAAAGATTTGCAGGATACATGTAGTAGTGCATTCCATTTTTAGAGATATTTATATGAACTATTTTAATTTTTAGAAAACAAATGTATTATTTTGCTTGCTCAGTGAAACAAAATGTCACATTTTTATCTAAGTATACTTTTTTTTATTATTTTATTTTTAATTTTAATATGCTTGATTTTTATAGAATTATATTTATATACATAGAACTGATACAGTTTTGCTCTAAATCCTCTCTGAATACTTATGATATACTTATGATGGTGACCACCTTTGACGTGGTTTTACCACGCGCTCCCACCGAGTTCTGATTATCGGTATCCCGGGGATATGAGTTTGTGTACTTTGAGTTGGGTTTTGAGATTGATCAATTTCTCTACCTTGTGCTGCAGAAATTTCTTGTGAAATTAGATCCTCATTCCCAAGAGTGACCGAGTTTTCATTGGGGACTGAATTGTAGTTCTCTGAAGTCTGTATGGAAATATCTTGAGAAATTAAATCTTCATTCTCCAAAGTGACTGCATTTTCATTGGGGACTGAATTGCTGTTTCTGAGGTCTGCATTAAATCTAACTGAGGACCTAAGGAATTGTTCAGAGGCCCTTCAGCAATTGTATCATCTAAATCATGTAACCAACTTTGTGGCTGATTTCTGCCCTCATATGGTTTCATATCGTCTACACTGATATTCAGTACTGGTGAATTTGCTGACTTTTGAAGTGAATACGTGAGGCTTGAAAGTTTTCCCACAACAAGATATGGCCCAGTCCATCCACAGCCAAGTTTAAGACCAGCTGTTGGAGGATAGTAACGCCAGACCCAGTTACCAACTTCATATGACCTAGGCTTAAGATTTTTGTCATAATATTCTTTCTGCCTGGTCGCAACTACCCCAAGATGTTTAAAAACAAAGTCATGTGTCACATTCATTGTGGATTTAATCCATTCTATGTACTGGAAGGGACACACGCTTTCCTCTATTGTATTTGGTGGGGGCCCTACCATTAGGTCTAGTGGACAGAAAATTTCTTGCTGGAGAAAGATTAAATTTGGCGTACAGCCAGTATTCTTATGTGGTGAAGCTCGGTAAGCCATGAGAAGGAAAGGTAAATGGTCATCCCAATCTTTTGGATTTTCGGAAGCAAATATTTTTAACATCTGTTTGAGAGTGCGTTTAAATCGTTCTACGAGACCATCTGATTGTGGTCTATATGGTACTGTACGAGTCTGGTTAATTCCAAACTTTTGACAAACAAGTCTAAATAATTCAGACTGAAATTCTCTCCCTTGATCGGTGTGTATTTGTGTTGGACACCCAAACTTTGTCAAGAATTCTACTACTAATTTATCCGCAACGGTTTGAGCTTTGTGATTAGGGACAGCCCAACCATCAATCCATTTTGAGAAGTAGCCACCAAGAGCTATAATGTATTCATTTCCTTTTTCGGATAATGGTAGAGGACCAAATATATCCACGGCAACGCAGCGCATAACCTCATTTATGCGGAACTGATGGAGAGGTGATTTCCCTAATCCAGGACCAGGTTTCACCCTTGCGCATGGGTCACATTCCTTAATCCATCGTGCTACATCTGCGTTCATTCCAGGCCAGTAATATCCGTGCTTTATACGTTCAATGGTGCGATCACGACCAAAATGCCCTGCTGTCTTTGCTGAATGTAGATTATCAAATATAATCAAGCGCATATCTTCAGGAACAACAATTTGATATACAGTTTCACCCTTGTTGTCTTTCCATTTACGATAGAGAATGTCTTTTCTTACTTCTAAACAGTCCCATTGATACCAGAGAGTCTTAATGAGGGAATTGGCCTGCTGGATTTTATTTAGAATTGGCTTCTGACCCTTTAATTTATTTGCTATGATGAAATCAATTGACTGATCATCTTTTTGCATTTGACGGAGTTCAGCTGTGCTCCATGTGGGGAGCCAATTTGGTGTGCTATCCGGTATGTCATCAGGTTGAATGTCAGGAAAAATTGGGCTGATAGTTGACTGGTAGTTGCAATCTGCCCCTGTAGTCACGGAATATGCCTTCCTATCATTATGTCCCGACACGGGACTAGAAGGAGTAACAGGAGACAGGTAGGAGAAATTATCCTGGGTCTCATCGGTCACTGTGACCCATTGCCCGTTATCGACTCCTTCATCTTTGTCCAGACCTACTGGAATGGTACCCGGATAGCAGTCGGCGCATGCGGTGTTATGACATTTTCGTTTGGGTACTCTGGACAGGGCATCTGCGTTTTGGTGGTGTCTGCCAGGCCTGTATTGTATTTCATAGTCATATGTTTCTATAATACTAATCCAGCGGGCAATCAAGCCTTCTGGTTCTTTGAAGTAACGAAGCCATATCAAAGGTGCATGATCAGTCCTTATAAGGAACTTTTGTCCAAGAAGAAAGTGCTTGAAGTGTTTCATGAATGTGACTACGGCTAGGAGTTCTCTTTTGGTTGTACAATATATTGCTGTTGTGCTTTATTTAGTGTATGACTTGCATAGGCTATGACCTTTTCTTCACTGTTTTGAACCTGTGATAGCACTCCTCCTATTCCTAATTGGCTAGCATCACAGTCTAATACAAACATGTCCTTGCTATTTGGAAAGCCTAGAATGGGGCTGTTGACCAGACAATTCTTCAGATCTTGAAAAGCCATTTCACAATCTTCATTCCATTCAAACCTGGCTCTCTTTCGTGTCAACTTTGTTAAAGGACTGGCACGTGCAGAAAAGTTTACAATGAACTTCCGATAGTAGCTTATCAAACCAAGTATGGAACGTACTTCTGATTTGTTAACAGGTGTTGGCCAATTTTCAACTGCTTCTATCTTTGCAGGATCACAACTAATGCCACTTTCAGAAACAAAGTGTACTAAGTAGGTCACTTTTGGTTGAAATAGAAAGCATTTCTTTGGTTTGAGTTTAAGGTTTGCTTCCCTTAAGCGTTGAAATACAAGTTGTAAGTTCTCAAGGGCTTCCTCAAATGTTCTTCCAATTATGATGATATCATCTAGATAGCAAAGACATTTCTCTGGTGTTAAACCAAATAATGCTTTCGCAATTAATATCTGGAAGGTTGCAGGAGCATTAGTAAGCCCAAATGGCATCACTTTGAAATGAAATAGACCACGGTGAGGGGTAACAAATGCAGACTTTTTCTTGCTTCTGTCTGAAAATTTAATTTGCCAGTATCCACTTGCCAGGTCTAACGTATTGAACCACAATGAACCTGACAGAGCATCTAGGGTATCATCAATCCTTGGCAGAAGATACGCATCTTTGATGGTGACAAAATTAAGACGCCGAAAGTCAATACTAAAACGGCAATTTCCATCCTTCTTCTTGACTAAACAGATTGGAGCAGACCATGGACTGTCACTTGGCTCTACTATTACCTGGGATATCATTTTCTCTAACTCTTCATCCACTTGATTGCGCTTAAATATTGGGATGCGTCGTGGTGGTATTTTGATTGGTTTGCTGTCTCCAGTTTCAATGTCGTGTTCTACAAGATCAGTTTGGCCTAAGATCCCATCTGGTTTTATGAAGATGTCTTCATATTTCATCAATAACTCTGAAAGTTGCTGTTTTTCAGTTACAGAAAGTTGTGCTGATGAGTTTTCAAGAAGAACTTGCAAATGATCAGGCAGTTTATGTTGATATGATGAGTTTTCATTTGTTATTTCATCACCAGAGCATATTTCTTCAACATCCTCTAGTTGTCCAAGAACTGAGTGTTGATTTATCTTCACTGTTTGATCACTAAGATTCACAAGAGACATGACCACATCATCACAATCTGGATCAACTAAAGTTCGGGCTACAAAACAACCTTTGCTTGTGAGGTAGTTAGCAGGCTCAACTGAACACATGTTTTCTTTCCTTATGATGGGTTGATCTACCGTACAGTGCAAGAATTTTTCTGTGTTAGCTGGTATTGCAGTACTGTCTGCTTTGTTTGACAATGCGAGCACAGGCATTGGAAGTCTGTTTGTACATTCTTAGTCTTCCACTGGAAGTTTTCAGGATTTGCTTCTTTACCTTTACATCACCATCATTTGTCATGAGGAAATCCATTCCTAATATGCCTACGATGCCTTGAATGTTTGCAATGATGAATTCCTGCTCAAAGGTAAGATTTTCTGATTGGAATTGCAATTTTACTTTACCCCTTATTTGCAAGTGACTCCCGTCAGCTGCAGTGAGTTTAATGGTTTCTTTGGATAGTTTTATGTCATGGCTGGCTTGCAGTTTTTCAAAGAACTTTTGAGAAAGAATTGAATAAGGGGATCCTGTATCTAGTAGTATCTTCAGAGGTGTTTGGAATATTTTGGCATTCAGATAAAGGCAGGAAGCTGCCTTAAGGTTGGTATAAACCTCATTGTCATCGATGATTTGGCTTGTAAGAACAGGTTGAAGCACTTGTGCTGTAGTGGTATGAGACTTATTGTTCATAGTTGGTGGCCAAATGTAGTTAGTATTTTCATGTGACTGGATTTGCTCTGCTACTGCAGGTGTAATCACTATTTCTGGAATAACAATTGGCTCGGACTCTGGCTTAATAACATATGCAGCATCATTGTGTGGCTGATGATTCTGTTGTTCTGCACGTCATCTTTCATGGTATTTCCGAGTTCTGCATTCATCAATTGTATGGTAACTTCTTTTACAGTATGTGCAGTAATTTTTCAGACCTTGAAATCTGTTTATCTGGACTGCGTTGTTTGCTAGCTGAAGACACTACTTCGCCTTCTATGGTTGCATCAGGTGCAGGACTTTTGTTTCTTTGCCTCGTGCTTAAGGAAAATGAACTCAATTTCTTTTCAATTAGACTGTCAAGCTGCTCCAAAGTCAGGTTTGCTGGTGATTGACTAGGTTTGGTTTGTGACACAATAGGCGCAATGTTTTCTGATTCTACTTTTGGCTTCTTTATTCTGTCAACGGATCCCTCAAGGGCTTCATATTCTGTTGCCAAGCCAATAGCTTCATAGAGTGACTTAGGATGGCCAAACTGGACATGTTTCTGTAACTCATAATTGTTTAGTCCTGTAATAAACTGGTCAATAACATGTACTTCTAGTTGACTTAATGTAAGGTTGGGGTATGCTTTTTGTGCTAATCTATTTAGATGATATCCATAGTCTGAATACCTTTCTCTTTTTTCCCGTTTGCGGTATCTAAACTGACAGCTGTACATCACATCCTTTTGCTTTGGCTCATACCTGTCTGAAATTATTTGCTTTATTGCATCGTAGTTTCCCAGTTGTGCCACTGTTAAGCCACTAAGTAACCACTGAGCTTCTCCCCGAAGATGGATACTTAACATTTGTGCTTTCTGTGCGTCTGACCATTGATTCCATTTTGCGCATTGCTCGAAATGTACCAGGTAATCGGACCATTCTGTTTTTCCAGTGCCGTCAAAATTGTCTGGATGCACCTCCTTCTTATAGGATGTAGACTGGCTTTGTTGGGTAATGGGCTGATTAAGCGGCATACCAGAAGGACGGTTGGTTAATATGCTTTGTGCAGGAGCTGCTGACGGTAATCTACTTGGTTGTGTATATGCCATGGCTGGTACTTGAACGGTTTGAATGGTTGTTGTTGGAAATCAATTGGCACGAATTGGCGCAGTCCATATAGGCATAGCAGCTGGTACATTCGCCTGCTGGCCATAAATAGGGTTTTGTTTTTGCACTGTTTGTAATGGTGCTCCCATCTGAGTGCCAACCAACTTATTTGAGCCAACATTATTATGCATAGCCTGTGCAAAACTTGTCTGTCTGGTGCTTGTATCAAAGGGCACAGACATAGATGGCAGTTGCCCATGCTCTGATGTTTGTGTACCATAGCTTTGTGTAAAAGGTAAAGTAGTCTGTGTTGAGCATGGCTGCATATAGTTTTGTGTCTGGGTGCTAAAGCTTTGCATAATTGTGGGCAAGCGGGGAGTTTCCAGACTTTGAACTTGGCTATATGTTGCAGTTGTTTGATTGAAAGGGTGTTGCATTTGTGGCTCCTTTATTTTCGCATCAGTATTGTGCCTTTGTAAGGTTGGGGAGAAAGGGCGAATAGAATGTAGTTGTGCATTCTGTGTAAGCTTGTTGGATACTACTGCTTTATTTGTCACGGTTTCTGTAGTGGGTATTTGGGCAGAATGGGATAAGTCCGTGTAGCTTCCATACTGTTCTCCAGGGAGTATTAGTAACTGCTTTTGGGTCAGCATTTGTTGTTGCTGTTGTAGGCTAGCAATTTTCTGTAATTCTGTATGCACATAATTCAGTTGCTGGTGTAACTGGTTACTAATTTGTAAAAGATTGTTTGGGCTTTCTTCTTCAGTAAGATTGAATGATCCCTGTGAATATGGTGCTGATATAGATGTGCCTATATAAATGCCACTATCTTGAGTAGGCTGTGTTTGTGTCAATAATGCAGTATTTGGAATAGCTGCATGTTCAATAGTTTGGTGATACATAGAGTCAGGAGCTTGTTGTGCACTTAAACTGCCTGGCAGCAGAAGACTACTGCTAAAACCATTATCAACTTGTCTTGCTTGTGAGGTGTTTCTCTGAAGCATACAGCTTTGTGAGAGTGGTGGTGTGTGTAACCTTAATGGTTCTAACGAAAAAGAGCTGCAAGCTGATTCTAATGGTCCCTCACTTAAGTAACTTTCATTTGATCCATCATCTAATAAAGGAAACCATGTAGACAGTTCCTTTGTGTTTGCATGCGTTGATGCTGCTAGAGGCTCAGTATGAACATCCCCAAACAGCCCTGGTTGTGTTGTGTATGAAAAACTATCAGATACATGACTGATTGGAGGGTTCAAACCTTGAGTTGCACTAATTGTGCCTGGGTCATGACTTATTTGTTGGGCCAGACTAGTGACTGTATTTATTGTGTCAGGGATATAACTAATCTGTGGACCCAAGCTATAGTCTGTGCTAAATGTCACTGTTTTACTTTCCGAGGTTTTACTTTGATTTGTATCCATTTCTCATGCAATCAGTGTTTTGATTTTATATTTTATCTTAATTTTTAATATAATTGATTTAAAGTTCTAATGACCATCATTTATCCACATCCTGGTCACGGATCACCAATTCTGTAGTAGGCTCAGGCTGGGTCGGGCTAGGATTGAGCGTCTAGCCTCGGACTGTCAGCTAGGCTTGTATATAGTTTACCACAGACCCTGGGGAAACATGAGAATGAGACTTCAGGCTTTGTTTTGTACTTAACTATGACTGTTTTACCAAAGACCTGTGGTAACGGGGTGTTTTCAGTGCTGGGTCGGTTTTTGGCTTCGCGTTGTGTTTTAGAATTATTTTTTGCTTTCTGTCAAGTTCATACTAGTCTGGCATTCTGTCAAACTTGTATGAACAGACAGACAGACAGAGGGGTGGTCAGAAGGATGGACAGTCTTGAACGGTTTGTGTAGCTGGGTTCGAATCTCTGGATGTGGGGTGATGGTCAGAAGAACACAAGTTTGATTAATATGAATTTATTTACAAATGAACTTTGAGAGTATTCTTAATTGCTTTTTCAGTAAGAAATTGATTCCTTAGTCCAATGTACCTTAATTTTGAAATGCACCACTATTTGTACCTGACTGTCAAGATTATGTAATTTTGACAGTATGAATTGCCCACCTTGTAGGATATACCGGCTGTCCCAGAAGGACAATGGCATTGATCGCTGACAAAATGTATTGGCTTAGTCTCCCTTTATGTGTCACTGGAACATTAATTTATTTGGGTTTAGCTTTAATATTCTTTATCACTGAATGAACGTTTTATAACGTATATGCACTGCACTAATCTTCCTAAGAATTTGGATACTTCCTCCACAGAATACTGAATAATTAAATATATTTTCACATGTTGACACTCTTTTCAGAATTTTAAAGACAATGAAAGGCAGCAAAAACGGAAATTATAACCTTATTTTCATTGCTTAAGGGAGACTACTACAGCCGGCAAGGAGTGATCTCCCTTAGACCATAAAAATAATAATTATTTGTAAATGGAATCCTATGTACCAGAAATGAACCAAAATAGTATTAATCATCTAAACTGCCTGTCACTAAAGAACCAGTTTTATTACAGTTTCAAGACCTTTAACTCTATACATTAGACCAAGCGTTCATGCGTTCCGCTATCTTATCTACATGTGATTCAAGTAAGTTCATAAATAATAATAAGTCAAGCATCACCTTGGCTAATGCAAGGGCAAGCTTAGACAAAAGCTTTCCTACATTTAAAAATGTTTCATCAAACTTTTTTCAAAAAATAAGAATTTGTATAATCCAAGGCTACTTCTGCGTTATGGATAATCATTTGGCCAATATGGTGTGGTGGCTGAAATCTGCGGGTGCTTTGAATTTTGAGCTGTAACAAGGCTAATGTGCTCTTTTGCTCCAAATTTCAGAAATAATCATAAGAGTTGCATAATATAGTTTATATTTTTGTTACTGAATGAAATAAAAAAAAAAAAAAAAAAATAAGTCTAATATTACCTTGAAGTTAGCCAATTTTTGCCTATCCACTCTCTCATTTATCTCCATCATAAGTTTAAGCTTTTTGCACGAACATGTAGTGTAATATGTGATCTAGCAAACACGGAATATAACATTTCCAAAATTCATTTCACAATGTCACTATTCTTGCTGATGCGATAGCACCTAAATCCCCATATGAAAGCCATTGGCAATAATATACATGTCAGTTATACAGGTAAGTTCACACACACACACACACACACACACACACACACACACACACACACACACACACACACACACACACACACACACACACACACACACACACACACACACACACACACACACACACACACACACGTCTACTTATCTTTCTACTTCATAGGGAAATACAAAGAATACAAAAACGCGTGAGGGCTAAGCGGGTCTCGATTTGTGCATATATCATCGTATTCTCTGGTGTCACTATCTATAACATATATAGCATTTTGGTAGAGATGTACAGGCTTGTCTGAGCTTCCGTTGCTTGATAATGCGATAGGTGCCATAATCTCATGTTCTTGCTAATATATGGCTTGTGAGTTTTACAGTGCTTTTATAGTGCTGGCTAAATTCCACTTTTGAGGCCCTGTCACATTACATACCATAGGTCCAGATAGGCAAGTTTTTTTCAGCGTAGAACTATGAATATTTTCTTATCTAAAGGTCCAAACATTTGTTTTGGTGGTCAAATGAATCATCTTCTTGAGACGGCTCTTTTGAGAAGCCACGACTAATGTTTTCTTTTGAAATGAGAAAAATAAGTTGTGATATCGCATTATTATTTAGAGGTCTGCTCAATGTGAGTCTGCGTTCCCTGATTTGATTCTTACCTACCTGTACATCCTCACAGTCATATCAGAATGCAAGTGAGGATGACCAGTAAATACCACAACCACAGACCCATCCACAACACTATGTTGAAGAGGCACAAAACAATAGCTGCCACACGATAGCAAATGCACAATTGGAGATAAGCAGCTCTATCTTCCTCAGCCAGATGATTGCAAAAGTGGATAGTGCATTACAGAACAAGGACACCTATTTTGTGTCTTAGGTCCTATTTTACTTCAATAGTCGACAGAGACTCTATCAGACTGGACATATTGGGTCATTGTTGGTTGCACCATTGGCATGAAAAGTTCTGCTATTATAGCTCTTTTTTCATGTGTGTGAGCTGCTTGTAACCATGTTTCTGTATTATTATATTTCCACCATACAACCACTGTCATGATGCGTTGTGTGTGTTCTATTAATGTGCTTGTTATAGTCTAAAATCAGCCTGCGCACCAATACAGTAAATGGGTAGTGTGAGCTGGCAAAAGAGTGCCTACGTGTACGCAAAAAGGCATGTGCATACAAATTGGCGCAACCAATATAGTTTCTTAAGCCACTGACTTTGATTTTCTGAAGAATAAAATGGTAATAATAGTGTTAACTCTTGCCCCCCATGGAAATTTTTATGATACTTTTTTGTCGCCTGCTGTTTTTTTTTCAAAATCAACTTTTTCAAAACAATTCTTTTAGGAATAACATCTGAGGGTCAAACAGATTGGATCCAGATTAGGCCCAACTTATTGTCTGACCTGATCTGGGTCCAATCTATTTGCAAATGCTATCAGCAGATGCCACTCAGAAGGCAATGAAACCATTGCGTGTCTTGGGAGCTAGTTTAAGCCATGTCAATGCTCTAAACCAGGGCTTTGTCCCCTGGCCCCAATCTAGAGTGCATATTCTATAAAATGCCTCAGGTTATTTTATTTTCTATTCATAGTAAAAATCAATACAACTTAATGGACCACTAAAAGCTTTTATCAAGGCATTTAAAAAGTAACAAAGTAAGTAAGGTTGCAAAGATCAGGAATCGATACAATCAAGTACCACACCTGACCCAGGATACCAATGGGAAAGTGACAAACTCACAGAAGACACCACAAACGAGAGCCAAGAGGTCAGCCCTTTCCCAGCAGGTGACCACGAAGCACATATAAACAGACGCGCACAAAACATAGCAAACACAAGACAGAACAAAAACATAAAAGATCCACAAAAGAAGTACCGCCTTGGAACGGTCAGTAAAATATTTTACTGGAGGGCTTAAACCAGTTTAACGGCGCCAACTTCACCCTTAATTCAGATGTGGATCGAAACACATAGAAAGTCAAAAGTATTGCAGAATGCCAACCTTAAAAGTAAGTAATGGTGCAAAGATCAGGAATCGATACAATCAAGTACCACACCTGACCCAGGATACCAATGGGAAAGTGACAAACTCACAGAAGACACCACAAACGAGAGCCAAGAGGTCAGCCCTTTCCCAGCAGGTGACCACAAAGCACATATAAACAGACGCGCACAAAACATAGCAAACACAAGACAGAACAAAAACATAAAAGATCCACAAGAGAATAACCGCCTTGGAACGGTCAGTAAAAAATTTACTGGAGGGCTTAAACCGGTTTAACGGCGCCAACCTCACCCTTTATTCAGATGTGGATCAAGACACATAGATATTTGGTTTGCATGAAAGACCCCTAACTTATCAATGCATCATCTCCTACTCTACTAGTATCAGCTCAATTTTTACTCTAGTGTTTTCAGTGCATGGAATGAATTACTCATACATTTTTCAGTGTGTTGCACTATGGGGATGGCTGTCTGGTGGTTTGCTTGTTACTGGCCATGATTTTTGTTTTACTTCATTGTCATCCAGCAACTTAAAAGCTTTGTCCCCTTTTTTTTTCTTTTCCCCATTTAATCGTGATATATATAGTGCATATCACGTATTCATATTAAAATGTTTATTTCTGGGCCTAAGCAGGCTTTCAACTAACTTATCTTGCCACGGACGATCTATTGGTATGAGAGAGAAGCTAAGTGGCCCTCCGATTTTTGAAACATCTTATAAAATGGGAGTGTAATAGGTAGCAACAAGAAATATCCTTTAAAAACATATTCAACGAAGTGAAGGATCAGTAACGTGAGAATTAAAAAAATATGGGGGAGGGGCATGGAGTTCATGGTTGCTGTAGATACATGTACATTGCTATTTTTTCGGTCAGTTAAACTCAGTTAAGCGTTCGGTTTGGTACTTAATTATCTGGCAGTGATGAATTTTGGGTGCATGATTGCGGGAAACCCGTGAAAACTCAAGTCAGAATGCAAAGAATTATGCCCCTGCGGCCAAACTTTGCATGTATTTTTTTTAAATAGCGACACGCATTTTTCGCTGTTTGTCACGCCTCGTACGAACTTATTTGTTTAGTTGACTGTAACCTATAATTATGGCATTCCATCGATGAAAATGATTAAAAAAAATAAAGTCACAGTTCTCCAAATAATCAAAAATATAGGACGAAAGCTATAACAGTCGGGTAGACAGAGAGAGGGACCATGCATTAAATTACATTGTAGACCACCATTTTTGGGTTCAAACTACCATTCATTCAGTGCCAACGCAACCGCACTATTTCATGACATGTATTTTCTTCCATGCAGAGATCATGCTAGCTTTTCACGACCATGAAATGATAACAACTCCCTCCAATAAGACAGAACCCAATGTTGTCTGTACGAATCGGCTTCTGCTTGTTCATAATAGCAATTTCTGCTCATAATTATCTCGAAGCAAATATTTTTTGGAGTAAATAGGTATTCTTTGTATTTTTTGTATGAAAGAAGTGGATTGGTAGCCCTGTTCACAGGTGTTGATATTCATGTACATTACACCTGGCCGGCTATTTTATGAGTGTTAGGTGCTATCGAATCAGGAGCCTTGTGAAATAAATTCTGGAAATTTTATCAATTAGATTTGCTAGATTACATATCACACTACATGTTCGTGTAAAAAACTTAAATTTATGATGGAGATAAATGGGAGAGCGGGTAGGCAAAAAATGGCTAACTTCAAGGTAATATTTGACTTATTTATTTTTTGTTTTGATTTCATTCAGCAACAAAAGTATAAACTATGTTATGTAACTCTTATGATTATTTCTGAAATTCAGAGCAAAAGAGCACATAAGTCTTGTTACAGCTCAAAATTCAAAGTACCCGCAGATTTTAGCCACCACGCCATATTGGCCAAATGATCATCCTTAAAATGGCGAAGAGTCAGCAAGAAATATCAACAGAGCATTCCTCCTGTCAGTAGGGGGCATTTATTCTAAAATCTGGAAATTCTTTTTCATGCCTTTGTCCCCAAGCTTTACCCACTGACACCAGTTAGCTAAAAAGGCTGTCTGACAAGTTCCCTGTTTCTGTTACAAATGCAACTGCTGGCTTACCTATATCTAGCCATCTTGTAATCACCGGACTAACCACAATCTCGCACTGGGTCTGAGTAACAATTCAGACATTAAAACTTATCTGTTCTAAATAATATTGATTCAATAACTTCGTATCTGTAGTTCTCACAATATTCTACCCAATCACTAGAATGTGGTCTTCCACAGTCTATTTTCTGTAAGTTTCTTCTTTACTTCGGCATCAGAACTCACTATCTAGCATTGATTCATATACACATGTAAAAAGTTCAGCATCACCTCGGTTAATGCAAATGTTTTTGTTTGTTTGTTTGATTTGATTCTTACGTCTCAGTCAACAATTTTTCAGTTATGTTGGGACGGGTCTTCCTGGGTTGATTGTGGTATTTTCTGATTATACTCACTTACTTTTTGAACCAGTACTAAGCAAGGATAAATGCGTCTTGCTCAAGGAAACAACACAGTGACGTTAGTGAGGCTCAAACCAACGGCCCCTAAGTCTCGAGTCATGCACTCTACCACTAAGCCACTGTGCTCCCTCAACGCAAGGCTAAACATTAGATTAAGAATTTTCCTTTATTTTACAAATGTTTTATCATTTTTTTTTCAATTAATCAGAATAATGTATTATCTAAGATTACTTCTACGTGAAAATAATGAAGATTCAGCAATACCTACAGTCAACAAAGGTCATCTCTGATACAGAAATTATGTTTCTTATTTTAGGACCACATTGATATCTCTTGCGATATATTTCCTTCCATGAGGTGTAATTGTCTTATTTTTACAAGCTTAAAGTATGCAGTCTGTTTGTCAAACTTTGACCACCATTATTTAGTTTTCTGACCTACTGTTGTAAGTACTTTACCGATGGCAGGTTTCCATGCCACATTTCCTTCTTTGTCAATACATTTTGCAAGATGTTAAATTTGGGCCGGGAATTGAATATGTTCTTTTATGACTTTCATATAACATATCCTGGTCATAGAGTCACAGCAGAATTATCCAGTTAAGGCTTAATTTGGAATTTATAAAAAAAAGTTTCCATAGAAATCAGTGCAAAATGCAGACAATGTATGGTAATGTCGTTCATTTTTAAGACCAAACTCGTATATGCATTGGAAATGCTCCATTCTTTCATTGCATGGTGTTTTGCTCTATAAAATTGTTTTCTTTAGGGTGCAGAAGCAAAGGGGCAATTTAATTTTCAGGAAAATTGGGATTATTCTAGTGTGGCAAATTGTATCCTCCGTAGCCCAAAAACTAAATCATGTGGGCTTCAATCATTCAAGCTGTAAATAGATGTTGCTTTGAAAAATATGCCATAAAAATGCAGTGTCACCAGGCTACAGAAAATTGGAATTGTATTACATTCGTGAAAATGTTTTCCCAAACATTGTTTTTGTATCTAATATAACAGCCAAACATTACCCAATGAAGCTACTGTACTTGGTCAACCCTTAAATTATCAACCTATGATGTATCATCCAATGCCATATCAACCGGAGAGATTACCTAAAATTAATCAACAGCTTGCTAGAAACTAGCTAGTCTGGCCCAGAATATTTGCACACTCTAGTTTCAGTTATTTGGTGCATTCTTTGCTTCCAAAGGAAAACCTTTTTAGCAACATATTTGACTTCACTACAGCTGGTGATTGGGACTGTGTGGCGGCGGTAGAACGTCTCCCTGCCCTTCACTATAGGGTAGATTTTATTTTCTTGTCCTTTGGGATCATGGGTTTCATAATGAACTGTGAGACTATAAGGGGGTCACTGATGAGGCCTAAATAGCTGAAACTAGCTAGTCTGGCCCAGAAAATTTGCACACTCTAGTTTCGGTTCTTTGGTGCATTCTTTGCTTCCAAAGGATAACATTTTTAAGAACATATTTGCATATCTTCAGCTGACAGTAACTATACATAACCCCATGAGCACTTACAAAAGAATACAGCCATTACATTGTAATAACAGAGCAGCTATAAACTATCAAACGAAATCATTAGGTCGAAAAGTAGATTTGGATACATCTAATACTTACTTGAATCAACAAACACAGTAAATGAAGAGAGAAAGTGTGAAGAAAGACAGTTATCATATTTTGGTGGTATGCCCAGACCAAATAGACTTAAAATAACACCTAGTGAAATCAAGAAGGAGCAGTGTCTTAATATTGTGTCTCATTATTGCATAAATATAAAGACAGCTAGTAACACAATTTTAGAACTTTTTAAAAAGTATATTATTTTAATTCAGGAACACTGGTTATATGAATGTCAAGTGTCAATGCTGGGAGAAATCAGTGACAAAATAGGGTATGCAGGAAAAGGGGTGGACATTAACAATCAAATTGAACCCATTCAAATGCAGAGAGGCTATGGTTGGGTAGCAATACTTTGGAGAAAGGAAATTGACAACATTATAAGGCCTTTAACACATTGTCGAGAAATGATTCAATGTATTGAACTCACTTTGAAAAATTAAAGGAAAATTTTGCTTATCTCAGCATATTTGCCATAAACTAGCAGTAAAGACAGTGTTTTAGAATACTATTAAGCAATTGATCAACTCAATGAAATACTTCAAATACCAGGACACACTCACCATTGTTATCAGAGGTGACCTCAACGAAGATCTGACTAAAGAAACTGTTAGCAACAAGCGTAAAAAGTAGCTGGTTGATTTTATCAAAGACTTTAATCTCAATTCTCAGCAGCAGGCAAACCCTTTATCAATACAGCAGGGCAGGAATGTTCAGAGATTGAATATTTTCTACACCAGGCTCAGAGTGGTTTCAATATGTTGGAGAAGAAAGTATTAAGAAATATTGACAGTAACACACCAGATCACTTACAAATTCATATGGGCATAGTTTGTGAATTCCAAGAATCCGATATTCATCAGAATACAAATAAAAGTAAAAATAAAAGTGAAAATTAAGTGGGAGAAAACAGATATAGGACTATTATAGTGCACTAGTTGGGGGAAAATTATGGACATGAGTAAAGGATTTGCTTTGAGGTATAAATGTAATCTTGAACTGACTATTCAGGGATTCACAGATATTCTGACAGAAACTGCACAGCAAACTACCAAAAGCGGCAGGAAATTATCCAGAAACCCTAAGCTGAAGGTATGGACAGTTGAGATTAACAATGCCCCTTGAAAAGTACGAGATATAAACAAGCAGGTCCAAAACATGGACAAATTGAATATTAAAAAAGTAAGCTTTTTCAAGAAATGAAACTCTATGACCTTTATGTAGGTGACAGTGTTTATTCTGGAAGTCAGGGGATACTGGACGGTTTCAGACAAGCATTTTGAACAGTTAGCAGTTGACAGAAATGATGTGTCGTTTGACGACCAATATCACAAGACGAACTCATACGAAGTAAGCATTATAACAGAACTTGTCAAAGATGAGGAAATTCCAGAGGTGACTATTACTGAATTGACAAAAGCTATTAAGACATTTAATAAGGCTAAAGCTCCAGATTTCTATGGAATGCAGACAGAACATATATTGAATGCACGTGATGCAGCTATACCGTTTTTACTAGAAATAGTCAACCAAATTTTGGGTTGGCCTTTAGTCTGTGATTGTGGCATTTTCTGATCACACTTTTTGATTAGGCTGTAATTGTTAGTTGTTTCTACCGTTGTGTTTGATGTTTTGTGTGGGTCCTAGTTGATACAGTGTAACGCCATGTTGTCCTTTTAATTGCACGACAGTAGGTCTTACTAAGACTGAATGACGACCCTGACCTAAAATCATCTGTGGGTGGGTGCCTAATGCTTGTCTTTATTTGGTCCACTGTGGCTCAACTTAGTGTTTTTCTTTAGCATTGTCTATGAGTTAGGAGCACCCTTTCTTTGTCTCATCGCAGTATTGATTGTTCCCCTGTGATGGTACACTGCATAAGTCATAAGGTTGGAAATCTCCTGAACAATATTTGTTTTAACAGCAGCAGCATCTAGGGTGATAGAATGACCAGTAAAATATACTTAAACCCCCAGCTTTTTCTCGTAAAAAATACTTTACAGAATTCACTGTTTTGAAGTTCTCAAGCCAAATTTTAAGGCTTGAAAAAGGAGCTCATTCAGCCAGTGGGGCTGATTAAATATATATTTAAGCTTCCCCCCCCCCCAGCTTCTACTGCTGTCTGTTCTAAGGTAGTGCTCTTGTTAATTGACGATTCTTTTTTATTGTCGTTGCTTCAAATGTGTGCGAGGGTTTAGTGTTTGGTACTGGTTTTGTTGTGTAGTACTTCCATGTCCTTTATAGTTTTGCAATTATCTTGCTGAGGAAGAGAGAGACGGTTGCTTTATCTTGTGTTCTTGCTGTAATGTGGCTGTTAATGTTATGTTTCTCTTCTTCCTAGGGAGTGCAATGGCTCAGTGGTAGAGTACTTGACTCGAGGCCGAGGGGCCGTGGGTTCGAGCCTTACCAGCGTCACTGCGTTGTGTCATTGAGCAAGACACATTTATCCAAGCTTAGTACTGGTTCAACCCAGGAAGTCCCGTCCCTACATAACTAAAAGATTGTTGATGGGATGTAAAGAATCAAATCAAACAAACAAAATCTTCCTCCCAGTGATGTGGGTTGGTCTGATTGTGGCATTTCCTGGTCATACTCACTTGTTTTATCAAGGTATGAATGTTTTAAGAAATTATTTCATGATCAATCTAAGGAGAATGATCAGCAATTCTGAACCTCCATGTTGCCCTGATAACTCCATAAATTTCAGCTCGATCTAACTTCTGGTTCAGGAGATGTCGAAAATGTGAAAAGGGCATGACAGGCAGACAACAGACTACAGGCCATACATAAGCTCCAGGTTGGTAAATTATTTAAGTACACTATGCCTAATCATAAAGTGCTGGCACATTAATAAGAAACGCGAAAAATCGACTTTAAGTGCATCTCTTCACGTTATTTTCTCTAGAACTTTTCGATATGCGCATAGAAAAAGCTGCAGCATTTTTTGACAACATTTTCAACCTGATGTTTTTGCTGTGTTTTTCTGTAATTAGATGGAATTTTGGCATATTTTTGGTTCTTTTCAACGGGGAGTACTACTGTTGGTAGAATGGACATAAACTGACCCAGTTTATTAATAATATGCAACGGTTGACAAAATAATTCGATGTCATTTCACGTCAGTGATCCCCGTGTAGGTTATATACTAAACAAAAGTGAAAACGCTACACCTGAATTGTTTGCCATTTATATGCAAAATAATGCAATCCAGTAAAGCAAATGAAAGTGTATCTGACTGTTCAAAGACTGGGCTATACATAAAGTAAAAGGTTTACGAAAGTTGTCCCGAGGAAACACATGAAATAAGAAAGAGGGCAAAGATCAGGAATCTATACAATCAAGCCCACACCTGACCCAGGAAACCAATTGGAAAGTGACAACTTCACAATTAGACATCACAAACGAGAGCCAAGAGGTCAGCCCTTTCCAAGCAGGGGACCACAAGGCATCGATAAACAGACGCGCACGAAAGCATAACAAAAACAGGACAGAAAAATGTCATTTAAATGTGACAGGGGTCCAAATTTTCAGGTTACAAATTTGAACAGAAATCTCACACAGTTTAGGCCTTCAGAAATCCACTGCCAACCAGATCCGACTGAACGAAATTGTAGTCTTAGACATGTGACAACCAAAAATATGCGTTGATCGTTTAGAAAAGCACCCCAAGAAAGCGGGTTTTTCATCAAACTGGCCAGGCTTGAAATTTTACCACTGAAATCTCCATAGGAAAATCAATGTGTTTTTGCCTCTTAATCTGAGCACATTACTGGTCGAGAAATGGTAGCAACAATGCGCTGATAGGTCTACCTGATTTGGCAAATGGAAGAAAGTTATCGAAAATCGTGGTACATCAAAGAATACCAAATATTTAATATTTAATATTTGTTTTTGTCAAAGGGAGACATGTTACATTTTTTTTACAAATTTGATGAATTCGAAATTGATTTCTGAGCTTGTTTCAAGTGGTAATACAGTTTTCTTGAGTATTAATGCAACACAAGTATGACGAATTCTGATAAGCCTAATAACCTTTTTTGCGCATATGCTATTGCAAAATTCGGTGAATAAAGTTTTAAACACAAAAAGGAATTAACTCAGACATCAAACGAGACAGATTGGTGGAGCTTCGACGAATCGCATGCTGGATGTCTTGAAAATATTTTTAAGCTTTAGTAAATACTTTTCGTCCAATGCTTTTATTCAAAATATAGTAGTGTAGCATTTTCACTATTGTTCAGTATAGCATAAAGTGTATCATACATATAAAGTAGTGCTGCATAAATAGAATCGCGAATAAATGACTTTAGATATACATTTTCAATTTACATCGCATTGAGCATTCAATAATCGTGAATCATTTCAGGCAGTATTTTGACAAAAGATATTAGCTGGTATTACGGCTATTTTTGCTCTAATAATTCTGATGGTAGAATTTGGGCATTTTATTCCACTTGACACTTGGCAGGGATAACCCTGGGATAGGCCTACTCCATTTTGCTAGAAAACTATTATTTCTGCTAAAATGGACGTTATTTATAGCTGGGCATCATATATAAGTTATTCAAAGCTCATGTCAGTTATGCTCCAATATAGACATGAAGGACTCTTGGGCCCATCAAATTTTGCAAAGGGCCCATAGAAAATTCAAAAGACCAATTAAAATTATGTAATCTGCATGTACACTTAAACAAACTTATAAACGAACACTTTACAAACTCTTTCTTCTGACTAAGGCACCAGTAATATTGAATGAATTTTTTGACCTAATCGTGAGCATTTCAATGGACCAAAGTTTAGAAGTGTTTCGGGATAGTTTTCATTCATTTTATATTTTTGGGATTCAAAAATGTAAAAATCAACGTTTTTGGGAAAAAATATTTTTGGGTGCATTTTTATCAAATCGAAGTGCATGTGTTTACGAACAGGTCCAGGTGACTTTAAAAACACCAAACATTTGAAATTTGATATATGGCGGATTTTTTACGCATTTTTTAAAAAATGAAAAAAAAAAAATCACATTTTCCGAGAATTTTGAAAGTCATCAATAGCACACGTTAAAATCGTTGTATGCTTTTATTTCTATCTGAACTTGGTAGGCAAAAACCAACAAAACTCGATTAGACTTTTCTGCGGCGGTAAATCTTTCACGACTTTTCCACACATCCGGTTTCATTGTGAATTTTTAACAATTAATTTGATGGCATTTGTCAAAGATTTTTTTACTTTTCTAAAGAACAACAGTGATTTCTACTATAAATGAATAATCGCTGAAAATGTCAATGATGTACAGCAGATAATAAAGTGTACAGAGCAATACAAAGTTTGTACCAAAAGTGCATGCTTAAAGCCAAATTTTTTAGATTAAGCTGCTGACAGTGCCTGTCTTCATGTTATTACGGAAAAGAAATGACGATTTTGATTGTGTCAAAACTTTTGATTTAATTTCATCTTAAATCATTGCAGTCAGTAATATCTTCAAACAATCAAATATGCAAATGGGTAATGTTTCTGTGGAATATTTAATATTGTTATGAGAAGTGTTATTTTTTAAATGAGGGTACCTTTACTCAGATGTCGTCTGTGCAAGACAAACAAGACAATTTGAAATGAAATGACTTGTAGAGTTTCGGCAAATCCTTGGTTTATTTATAGAATTAAAATGTTGCACGACAAATATCTACTTTCTGAGCTAGCATAAAAAAAATTAATGTGTTCGTTTATAACTTTGCTTCAGTGTATTTGAATAGGATATGGGTCATTGGCCCATTTTGAGGGTCCATCCGCATTTTGGTCCAGGATTATCCCCGACTTGAATGTTACCATTGAAAGAATGTATTTAAGCAGCTCAAATTAACTAATTACAGACTATAGTCATGTACATGTAGTATTGTATAATACTACATATGTAGTTGATAATGTTTAGGCGGTTTACCACTGTAAAAGTTGTTTTATGAAACAGTCCATAATAGCCACATCACGCTGCTTAAGTAGAAAATGTCCTTACAAACATAGCAAACAGTATTTGCCCGGATCAATCTGATAGTATAGGATCAGTTGGATTTGTGTCTACGCTGATTGAATCGATACTATCAACTGAATGGCAGTGCTTAAAACCTAATGCTGGCATGTACAAAGCAATCACAATTTTAAAATGTGTGATGCTTTTGACACTTACCTTTAGAAATTTAAGTACAGATATCTAGGCCATCACATGGCTGTTACACCGTTTAAATTGCCCCCGCTTTTCAGAGAGCCTAAAAATGTCGAAATTCCCAAGAGACTAGGGGTCAGGGCAGTGGTAGTAGATTCTTCAAACTATTTTCTTCTGACACTGCAGGATATTCTAAATCCAGATTTGAGCTTAACGTTCGGAAAAATGCAAGTAATAAAATAATATTCCAGATTTTCGCGTTTCTGATTATTGCAGCAGGACTATAGTGTCAAAATCGTGTATCTATTCACCTTAAATCAGTGAAATAAAAAATTTACAATATATTCCTGACTAGATATTTATTTCAATAAATATCAAAACAACATAAATATACCATTAGTAGAAATGTACAATACTTGAAATTATCAGGAAAAAGATTTCATAGAAAATACGACTTTCAACATACAAATTTACAAACATTAATGTTAACTGTAATCACAATAATTAATACAAATGCTCAAATAATCCCTAAAGGCAAGTCTTTTTCCAAGAACAATTTCAAATTTTCAATTCAATGTTGTTGTTGTTTTGTGGTACTTTTAGCTATGTTTCAGCAAGGACTATCTATTTAGTTGGTTTCAGGCATACCATAACAGTCATTTGTCCTATCACAGTTTCCCCAAGCATGCTTCTAAGCAACAAACTTTTTCCTTGCTAGTGGTGACTGTTGTCTGTTGAAAACTATTGAAAACAGTTTGGACCCAGATCAGGACTGAGAACTGTTTTACACTGTAATAGTGTTCCTGGGTTTTTTGGGGGATAAAAACTAATTTTTGATAAAAGTCAGCTGACGACAACAAATGAATGAAAAATTACCAAGCATGCTCCTAAACAATGCAACAGTAAATGTACTTAGTGTATGAATACTTTCTCAAGTAGCTGATAATTGTCTTACTTCAATCATCGGTAGAGAATAATTTCTATTCTATTCAATAACTCTGAATGTGCACACAGAATGGTCAAAACTCCACTTCTCAATACTGGATGCTACAAAATTCAGTGCATGTGTTTTTGACAAAGACACAAATTTTATACAAAACTATGTCCTTATCAGAATGTCTTTTCAAGGCAGTACTTGGCCAAGAGTCATTGTCTATAAAAACTATGATGTTGCTGTTGATTCATTATTTATTGCTGCTCCCATTGTTTGTGAGGTTTCTTAGTTTGGTCCTTGCTTTATTATGTAGTATTTAGTGTCCTTTCTAGTTTAGCAATTGTCTTGATTGGGAAGAGAGAGATAGTTGCTTTACTTTAATTGTCTTCCTGACGTCAAATGACTGTTTGTGTTCTGTGACTCTTCGTCACGGTGCCGTAGGTTGGTAAGTAGCATGTGATTGTGGTATTTCCTGATCATACCCACTTCCTTTTTTAACAAAATGAATTCCAGTGCAGATTTTTATCAGGAAAAATACTCTTCAAAGAACACTGTGCATATTATTAAGCTAAATACAGTATTGTTGTACAGACACAAGACAATTCACAAAAACCTCTTCTTTTACGAACATATATACATGTATTTAATATGTATGAACAAAGACATATAAAAATGGTGTAAAAATGAAAAGATGAATCTATTCTCAGATGTTTTAGTGGTTTTGTTGAGTTGATGCTATATCATCTGTCCCAGCCAACCATTTTGAAGTCATGTTGAACTGGTTGAACAGATAAAGTGTCTTGCTCAAGGACTCATCACAGTGCCTCCAATAAGACTTCAACCAGCAATCCCTCAATCTCAAGGAGAGCTCTCTACTACTGAGCCACTGCACTCTTATTTTGATATTGGTCAGTGCCAACACTGAGGGCCATGATGCACTGGATCGCTCAGGTTATACATGCACATGTTTAGATAAACAAAAATTTTCAGCGTAAAATTGTAAATATTTTCTTACCCATAATTTTAGCATATGTTTTGGGTGCTCAAAAGAACCGTCTCATTGAGACGGTTCTTTTGAATACCCACACCATGTTTTGGTTGAGAAATAAGAAAATCATTTTTCTGTTACACACTCTTAACTTAAGTCCTGTACATGTAAGCAGATGACAATAGCAAGTTCAGGGAATGTATGTCCTCCACCTCAAAAAAACATCTGTAAAGTTCCAGAAATATCAGCATTAAACTGAGGAGTTGTGCACATACTGTACCCACTATATATACACCTTGAAAGTATCAAATATTACAAAATGGCTTTGTCTTGAAAAAGTGACAAATATTAATCTGGTGGTAATATCCTAACTATTTGAACCATGTCAAAAAAATTTGTAAAGTTTCAGAAAGATCAGCACAAAATAAGTAGGAGGCGTTACAGGCTGGTAGTGATTGAGTTTGATCAATGACTAAGTTTGTAATGAATAAAAAAGTTATCTGAATATTAAAATCTAAATACATGCATACAAAACGCATGCAAAAGAAAATTTCAAAGTATTCACATTAAAATGTAGAAGTTGCCCAAATAAGGTAACCTCTATATGTGGGCCTCATCGCTACAAAACATGACTTTGTTGTATGCTTACAACAAAAGTTCAGACCAGCCTGCATATCTGTGCAGTATGATCAGCACCATAGTTATTTGCTTTCTCAAAAGTATTACAACTAAACTAGCTACATGCAAAATTCTTGCTAGTCTCTGTTGCTAAGTAGCACACTGGATATGTGGCAATCGAAAATGTTAATACTATCGAGGAACATCGATCATAATTGCAAGAAACAGGTTTCGATTGCCATTTGTCGACTGACTGGCGACATATGGCATTCAAAAACACTGTTTCAAGCAATTTTTGATATGTGTTCGCCGATTATAAAGAGCGCTTTCGATTGCCACCTATCACGTGTGAGTTGGCTAGTTTGAAACTTGCCTGGTCGAAAACCCCAAAGACAGATTCTCTAACATCAAGACATATAATTACTTTGATAGCATTCAAGCCTGAAAATCGACTATTAGATCATAATGCAGAATAGGCGACAAAAATTTATATCAGGATTACAAAGAGGTATTGTACTACTGAATGTATTAAACATGTTGAGGAAAAGAGATCAAATGTGAGGCTATGCTGAGTTTTACCTCTTTTTTGCAACATGTTTAATAAATTTGAAAATACAAGAGTAAAAATGTAAGAATGACATTAAAATTGTGTTGAAAATGCATTTTGGTGAAAAAACGCCAAGGTTTTGCCATATACAATAATACATGCCACGTTGCTATGGGTGTCATTTCAAAACATTAACAAAATATGTAATCAACTAATGGATTATTGCATGGCATTATATGACACCCAGGCACTACCTCATATGATAAATACATTTTACATGAACATCATTCTTTAGACTATGCCAAAAGCATCTGCAAACTTTCAAGATGCAAAAGTGAGAATTCAGCCTAGGTTGGACATTTTTTGTGGAATCAAATGGCTATCAGGAAGGAATGTTTGGCTGTCTCATCATGTAAAGTAGTCTTTGTCCAAATGACGAAGATATAACAATTGAATACTCATCCCTTTCAGACATCAAAATAGTTTAACATACGAGGAATACCTTTAAAAGCATCTATAGTGATACACAATGGGACTAAGCTCACTAATAACTCACATATAAGTGCATTAAAGGAAACCACTTAACCCTTTCCTTCATGAATATTCATGCTAAGCTCCACCACTGTGAATAATTATATAAATAAACTTTCATGTTTATATATAAAACAAAGAAATGACTTGTCAGGTCCACTAGTGTAGGATCATATCCAATCATATTTCCACAAACAAACAGAGTAGACCCTGATCAGGCAGCTCTTACCAGAGCTGCCTGATCGGGGTCTGCTCTTTTTGCAAAAGTGTCAAAAGGCGTCTCTATGAGGTAAAGGATTAATTAATGGACTCTTTGGCCTAATGAGCTTATGATAGTGGGTGTAGAAATAATTCCATCTTTTACAAATTAATTTTAACATGAAAATGTGTGAGCAGCCTATGTACAATGCTGTAAAAAGCTTAATGATGATCAATGATACTATTTATATTTTGTGTAAAATGTTGACAAACATTCAACATTAAATATTCATATCCATTTATTCCAATATGATTAGCAATTAGTTACAAGCCCTTGAGGTCTGTTTAAACCATGGCACAAGAAAGCCTCCAGACTAGTAACCCTCAAACAAAACTTCTCAGCTACAATGACCAGCTAAAATCTCATAAATACTAATGCCACCAAATTATAAAGTAAATTCCAAATTATAAAGTGAATATTTGAAAGATCTTGTTTTTAGTTAGATTTAAAACTTTCTAATTCTTCAATCTAAACCTGTCTTGTGTGCTCAAATGAACTGTTTGATTGAGACTGTTCTTTTGAGCACCCAAAACATATTTTAAGTTGAAATATAAGCAAAATAATTCATAACTGTATGTACCCCTTCTAAATGGAAGTCTGATATTTCTTCAGATATTAGATAGTAGTTTACTCAACCAAAAATCATCCTAAATATGTAAAACAGACTTCTCTAATTTAGCCGACCAAGGCGATGAGATTTTGGAACTTTGCGTTTAGTCACTCTTTAAACACACATCCACTGCTATCTAGTGTGGCTACAGGTCTTACTTCTTCTACTTTCATTCTATGTGAGCAGTCTGAGCCGTCACTGCTTGCATATGTGACAAGACTACCAGTATCTCATGAACTTGCCCAATTGTTTTTCTCTCCAAAAATAATTTGAAAAATCTACTTTTTGTCAGGTACAACTGATATACTTTCTTTTGGAGAGGAAAAGGAAAGAAATGAAACATATGTACAATTTCAAGTTTAAATGGTCAATTGTCTTTTAATATGTAAAAAACAATAACAAATCAGAGAAGCTATTATCATCTGCCTAATTCAGCATTTTGAGGCTGACTTTCTACGGACTTTCTATGGAAAGCCAGCCTCAAAATCCTGAAAACTTTCACTGAAGAACAGCCAACTTGGTTTGAGACCTTCATACACTACAACATTACATGTAATACTAACCAAACTGTATACTCAATAATGCGGAATTAAGGAATGGTTTTAAGTTAACATGATTAATGGCCAAATTAGTTACATACAATGAAAAATTATCAACACTGTGCATACATTCCTACTAAGCCAAAGATCAAAATAGATTTCTGGCAAACCTATTCAAAATTAACAACACATGTATATCTGAACTATCTAAACATGACATCTATAATCCATTACTAACCAGTAAAGTTACAAAAATGAACCTATGGACAGGTACATCAGATTTTGGTGCATATCCCATCAGCGAGCAGAGATGGATTCTCACAAACACAAAGTACAGAAAGACTCTAATCAAATATCAGGCCCAGAGGTTATAAAACTTTTTTTGCGCTAAACTCAACTGAGCATGAAATTTCAACTGCTCATAAAAACTAAAATACCGACAAATAAAGAAGTTTCTTGCCTTAAGTCTCTCAGATGTTGTATTAATCATGCTAATAAATGTTAAAATGCCAACAATTGTTGGCATTTTAACATTTATGAGCAGGATAAATTTCATGCTCAGCTGAGTATGAAAAAAACTTTTATAACCTCTCGGGCCAGACCTCTAGCCCCGCTGGATACATCAACATGAGCGTTTGTGCATATGCAATAATTACAAAAATCTCATGTTTCTGCCCATATTGCTCTTATAGAGACCAAACTGCCATAGAGCCACTTTAGCTAAAATTTGAGTGTAAACATTTTGATATTTTTTTGTTACTCATTATAAAAAACAAACATTGTGGGTACTCAAAAGAAAGTCTCAGTGATATGAATGTTTTAATACACCAATTAATTCTTCAATCTTTTCATTTGTGGATTAAGACCAGCGAATACCGTAGCTATTGTTTCTATTCAGATTATAACATTCTTGGATTTTATAGTATTAGATTCTGTTGGAATAATGTGACCATAGGATTACCATACTGATTCTAGGTGGATTATTTTCGAGTGAGTGAAAACACCTTTGGGTTCTGTTAAATTCTGTTTAAAATTTGTGGTAAGATTGTGATAAGATGCAGAAAATATTAGACAGCTTTTTCTTTAGAGTGAACTCAGTTGAAGAGACAATTCCAAAGGCATGGAAAGAAAACCCAATACCAAGGGCTCCCGTTACCCCCAAGCGACCTGTTGGGTGACCAAAAAAGCGGATAGAAGATGAAGAGCTAGAAAAATTGGCCATGATGATAGAGATGCCATCCGTTGTATCAACACCATCCCCCAAGAGAGGCAAATATACGTATGACGGTCTGAGCTAATCTCGCGGTAACTAAGCTATTTGGCTTGAGACAAGATTGGCCATGTTTGAAAAATATTTATAAATTCATTATTTTCCTTCATCAATATCTGGATGACCCTTATGAGCAAAAATAATATGATTCCAATCACTCAGATTGATTGTATCTTGTTGCAAACATGTTTACCCCACCGTCGCCATTTCGGTTCAGAGGTCGATGTGATCTTGCGTTAGCTTGTTAATTTTGCGGGAAACTTGTCACGTGACCATACACCAGCAAAACAAATATCTGCGATTTTGGAATAATCCTTTGTTGGCCTAATGATGACACTTGAACACATGATTGATCATCCTTCTTTCTGAAAATTTGATTTTAATGGGTGGGGTATGTGATTGTTAAGGATTTCTGCCAAGTAAAAACATGTCATGAATTTTTCATGAAACTAGGTCAGTCATGTAAGTCAACCTTTGTTTTCTGAATTAGGCCATTGTTCATGAAAAAATTATAGAAAGTAGGTGGCCCTGCAATATACTATAACAGAGAAACCAGACTAACATGAGAACAAATTTAACACGAAAACACCTTCAGGCAATATACTATCCACCTAAGGAGAAGACGGATATTATGGAAGCAGACTTGTGTGGGCTAAGGGGGACAGCCCAAAAGTGGAACCTGTCACCAAGTACAGTAAAACCTGTCTAAAGCGGCCACTCAGAAATAGACAAAACAAAGATCTTAATGACAAATGGTAGCTTAATGAAGGTCAAAAGTATTGCAGAATGCTCCCCTTGGAGAATTCTGCAATACTTTTGACCTGCATTAAGCAATAATCGATCTTGAAAGCCAAGTTTGGTCTTCTTTTTAGTGGCTGCTTAAGACTGGTTTTACTGTACTATTCACCTAAGGAGAAGGAGGATATCATGGAAGAAGCAGAGCTGTGCCACAGCCCTAAAGTGGAACCTTACACCAAGTACGCTGTCTTCGTGGAAGAAACAGGATCCAAATAAGTCGCCACAAGAGTGGATGACGGGACAGCGGCGAGAGAAGTTTGACGTATGACGAGGATATTGAAAAGGAAATTGTAGCTTGGATACAGACACAGCGCGGGCGTCAACTATCTGTAAGCCGACACAGTATTAGAAGATACACCCTTGCTCTGACGAAGGTCAACTACCCTGACTTAAAGGCATCAGATGTATGGCTTGCCATCTATATGACAAGGAATAATTTTAGTCTTAGAAGTCACATGTCTTTGTCCCAGAAACTACCAGCTGATCTAGAAGTTCGACTCGCAGCTTTTTACCAACATCTGCGGGAGCTAAGGACCGAGCATGAATTAAATGAGGACTGTCTTTTACTGAATATGGACGAGGTTCCTATGGTCTTCGATGCTGTTCCTTTGAAAATGGTGCATGTAAGAGGGGAGAAGGATGTGCGCATCAACACCACAGACGGAGAGAAGAAGCATGTCACTGCAGTACTGACTGTCACAGCAGCCGGACAATACCTTCCTACCATGTGCATTTTAAAGGGTAAGCGTGAACCCAAATACGTCGTGTTGTCCAAAGGCTGGGTTTTACAGATGAATGACCGAGCGTGGATGAACGAGGAAGTTATGTTGAAATGGGTCAGAGTGATCTACGTCCTTACACACAAAGGCGCCCTGCATTGTTGGTGATGGATTCAATCTCTGCAAACACAGCTTTGGAAGGTCAAGACGGAGCTAGCCAAGATAAACACCTATCCAGGGATTATACTTGGAAACTGCACTTCATATACTGTAAATGCGGAAATTTTCGCGAGAATTTTTTTTTTGGCGAATAGCGTTAAAACACATATTTGCGACATTGAAATTCACGACAATGGGGTGATTTACCTATATCAGTAAACGACAGAGTGATTTCGCCAATTCATGAGGATTTTATTTTCATGAAACTTCGCGAAAATACAATCCTCGTGAAAATTTCTGAATTTACAGTAGGCTGCACTTCATATACATTTGATATGATTGCATGAAACTGAAATATATCAACGATGAATTTCTTTTTAAAACATGAAATTATAACTAAATGTCTGACATCACATTTTTGTCACTTTTTGTTCATACTATATTGAGATAAATATCATCCAGTTGTGTTGTATATATTTGTTTCAATCATGACCTTTCTTTGATACAAGGGGACAGAGGCATCTCATTTTAAGCTGATAATACTATTGACATGTGATTTAACTTCTGTTACTTTGTGAATTGGGTTATTTTGAGTTAGTAATGATATCTCAGTTAAACTAAGTACATTCTAGTTGGTATAAAATATTTAAGAACTAAGTTCTGTAATAGACATGCTTTTGAAATAAAAAATCATTGTTATTCTCCTTTGACTTCTAAATTATTCTGCCTTTCCTTATCGCTAAAAATGAGCACACAGTTGAATGTAAATTGCACATCTGAGCAGTGGTGACATAGAAAAATTTTCCATCTGCTGTCGTGGCGCAGAGAGAGAAAGGTTTGATCAACATTTTTGGACATTATTGATATAGAAGGATATCTTGAGAATTGAAGAATTGATTGTGTCTCCATTCAGCTTTCAACAGAGTTTATCTACTTTCATTTTATAATTCAATATCTTGAGCTGGAACTCCAAATGAACGTGTGAATATTTATCACGAAAGTGTATTTGACTCTGTGAGATTTAAACAGTGCTTTATAAATATTTCTGACACTGGTTGTATCAGCTATTTCACATATATATCATGTCTAAGGAAGATGGCACTGAGGCCAGAGCAAAAACCCCTGGATAGTTGGGGGTAACTTCTCTGCCAGGTAGATCATTATGGAACAGACTTCCAATGCATAGATTACAGTAGGCTGAATGATGGTAACTTTTACCACTATATAGGGGATGAATTTGACTCAAAACCAGATCTCTATACGGATACACAGAGGGAATTTTCATGCGAGTATGATAGAAACCAGTGGGGAGCCTCAAATATGAAATAGCCAGCATACCTTGGAGATGGTCCCGTAGCCATGGAGGAGGAGGCAGAAATTTCATAGGAACCTATTTAGTATAGCTCATTAAGTGACAACAAAGCAAATCCTTATCAGGCTTATAAGCACTCAGATTGAATAATTAAGCATTTTAATAATTAAAATTTAACTTCCGGCAACTTAGTGTACATCAAAGCGCGGAATGACTGAATTATGCTAAATTTGAACAAAGTGGCTTTACCAATAAATAATGTTTCCAAAAGAAGATGGAATGGCAAACAGACCCTGCTCTGTTTAGATTGCTTTGATCTGAGTCAACACTATTGATATTGAGCCGCGACATGTGATTTCCAACAATGTGGCATTTTGACAAGTGTAGACTCAGGCGTGCCTGTGCAGCCTCCTGTTAAGCTTAGAAACTCCAAATACTGTTCGGTAAGTAGCCTACGAGTAATAGAATATTCAAGCGACATGCAAAGGCTGGGATCAGACTGTGCATATGCGCAGGCTGATCTGAGGCTTTGCTTGTCGCACATACCACATTGTTGGAAATCTCATGCACTGGCTCATATGATAAAATCTGCTTTCTGTTTTAAAATTTCCGAGCCGCCACTTCTATAGAAAAGCTTATAGGAGGTGTGTCTCTAGATAAACATTAAGTTAATAAGCTGACAGTAATACAGGACAGCTATCTGCCTGCACAATTTCGACAGGCGTGTAGAAACATGAGTTTAAGATATTTTTAAAAAGAGTTTGACTGTATCTACTACATGTGAAAACCCAGGATGTGTGGACACATTTGGAATGCTTGAAGAGTGCATAGACCATAGGTTTATCAATGTCTGTAATTAAGTTTTGTCAGAAAAGGAGAAAACTATCCATCATATCATGATGACAGTATATGCTTCAACAAACTGCAACCAGTAGGAATTAGACCTGAGGTGACATTAGAACCATCATTTAGCATGAAAGAAAATATGAAATTATCCTTTGCTTGCTATGAACAAAATGCATTTGAAAATGTTGAAGTCATTTGCTGCATGTAAATGCTTACATCAAGGACTAATTTCAACATACAGACAATTTGACTATTCCCGTGGTGACCAGGCGAAAAGCTTACTGTAGACACGGCCTCAGAGTCAATAAAAAATCAAAAGACATGGCATTCTGTATCAGGTAAACAATTGACTATGAAATGGAATTAAGGGTGAGGTTGGCGCGCCATAAAACCGGTTCAAGCCCTCAAGTAAAATACTTTACTGACCGTTCCAAGGCGGTACTTCTTTTGTGGATTCTTTATGTTTTTTTCTGTCTTGTGTTTGCTATGCCTTTGTGATCGTCTGTTTATATATTCCTTGTGGTCCCCTGCTGGGAAAGGGCTGACCTCTTGGCTCTCATTTGTGGTGTCTAACTGTGAGTTTGTCACTTTCCCATTGGTATCCTGGGTCAGGTGTGGTACTTGATTGTATCAATTCCTGGTCTTTGCACCCTTACTTACTATAAGGGCTGGTTGGCACTGAATTCTGATAAGCCTGCATGTGATTTGAAAATGGATGCTGACAAAAGCATAAAAGAACAGGCATTGTTTGACTGTTTTGAAGACCATGACGTTTGCTATTAAGGCTTTTGGTAAGCAAAAATAAGTCAACGCGCAGTTTTCTGTTGGTAATTCAAAATCAACAAAAGTAGCCAACAAACAGATTTCCGAGAATTGCAAGAAATTCTACAGAAAAACAGTGTGGACCCTGATCTGACTAGAGCAGTCTGTTCTTGGTCCATACTGTTTGCTACAGAGACATTTTAAAAGAACCAACAGACAACTCACAGCAGATGACATTTAGTTCTTATTAGCAGTCAAGGAGTTAAACATGAGATTAGCCATTAAATCAGAAAAGAAGTATTCAAGATTCAATGACAATCAGAAGGCCTACCTTAAAGAAACCTTTGATAAAGGAAAAAGGATGGGGTGAAAGCGTCTCACAAGAAACGAGGAAAGCGTAGATTTAGTTATGAGGAGCTGCTTGGTTGGAATACTCCTCAGCAGGTTGCAGGCTATTTGTGGAGTATTTCCAGAAGGAACACTTGAGGACAAAGATATATTGCTGAATAAACTGTCACAAATTTTTGAAGCCAGTGTTCCCCAATGGCTGTCAGGCTGTCAGACATTTCCGGTAATGATTGGTGCGGTTCATCATGTCCAAAGAAATTTTCGGAGCAAATCATGTTTTTTTTTGGACTGAAATTACCGATGACCGAATCCAGTATTGGAAAAAGCAATCGGGTAATGGACTGGTTACCGAAGTGTATTGTGCTCAAAATATTTAAATTGATAAAACCGGGTACCAGAGGAATATTGTAATCATATTTCACGCAGTGTTAGAATTTTCTCAAAAGAAACTTTAGTGATCATACAAGACAAAGACAGACCAGGTGTATTGGTTTCCTATTTGTTCAATTTTCTTTTAAATTCACCCATTAGGCGTAGCCTTGGAGCCGAGCTTTCGTCATGCTAAGTCAGTTGAGATACTTTAGTTTAAACAATATTTTATTTCTGAATTTACAAGCATAATACAATATATACAAAATGTTTAGTGGTACAGGATCTGACAGTAAGCTGAAGCTTATATTTAAGTCATTTCCTATCACAATGTGGATCATACAAAAATTATATGAGAATGGCACTGGCAATCAATGTTCGCTAAGTAATATCAACAGAGAACAGAAAATGCATGACAGCCATTCGTAAACCAGAAATTGAGATACCTTGAAGGGGCTAAAGTCGGTCTGAAACGTCTCAGGTTGAAGAAACAAACCAAATAAAACAAAAGTGCAGAGAATATGCCTAATAATGGCAGTGTTCAACCAACTTTTTGCATATGTGAACACAAAGCAGCACAAAGTGTGGTCATATAGTGAAATTGGGGTTCAACTAGATAATAATATGTCTATTCCTTATTTTTGCTCTAAAATATATTGTGGTACTCTTTAGAACTGTCTCAATGAGGGGTTTCTAACATACACCAACAATCTACGATTTGAGGTAAAATACGAAAAAAAAATTGTCCACTGAAAATGTCATTTCTACAGCTGTAAAAATTAGGGCTGTGACGATATATCGATACTTATCGATACGGATTTGGCCGATACTGTACCAATACGCTTGGGTGCTGTATTGCGATACTTTCCGAAATTTTACTAACAGCAAATTTTGTAATTTCTAACCTCAAAATATATATTCAAGTACATTCTATTCTTACAGTGTAAATGTTCACTACTTAAAACAAGATCTAATGGACAAATAGGCAAAAGTAATAATAGATTAAAAAAATCTATTGTGCCCTCATAGGGCAACTACATGCCAATTACTTGGTATTATTTAAATGCCTGTATAGAATTTTTTTAATTAAGGTTTTGGGCTTCCACAAAATAGGGTTAACTTTTAAGATTTAGCAGTAGCTGCATGGTACACAGGACCTGCTGAGATCTATCAATTAAGACAGTGCTCTCTTCATGTTTGCTGGTCTTAATAGTGTGTATTACATGTTTCACTAGACAAAGACATGTAAATTAAGTATACAACATAAATGTCAAATTAATGGTCTTTTCCAAAAAGAGTGACAATAAGATTTGTCTTATTGAATGATTTGCAAATGGAATAGAAAAAAAAGAGCAATTTTTTATCAATATACTACAGGAATAGTACTTCTAAGTATAGCTGTGTCGGAGTCGATATATCGTGATACATATCGTATCTCATTGCATGTATCGCGATCCTATCGGATGACAGCCGTATCGTCCCAGCCCTAGTAAAAATCAGACAGCCACCCCACTACCAGAGACAAGAAACATCCAGACCTTGCCGCCACAGCCATCAAAGGAACAGACAACCACCCCACTACCAGAGATAAGAAACATTAAGACCTTGCAACCACAGACATCAAAAGAACAGATATCCACCCCACTACCACAGACAACAGACATTCAGACCAGGCCGCCACAGACATCAAAAGACAGCAATCCCACTACCAAAGACAACGAACATTCAGACCTTGGAGCCACTGACAGCAAATGAACAGACATACACCCCACTACAATCAACCCAACAACCACATCAACAGACATGAAACAGACAACAACCACTACATCTAGACACTCAGCAAGAACAACAATCATCATGGGATCCGGACAATTTGTATAGCCACGATGTATCATCTTTCTTTCGCCATGAACTAGATCCTTTCACAGCCTTTTCATTTACAGATACTTGCATGCTGAGTCATTTGGACAATGCAATCCCAATACCACCAACATACTCGCGACAGCAACCATCTACACAAGGACCAAGACAGTTATTTGACAGCGATGTGACTTCACCTTGCGCCCCTTTCACGGATCTATTTAACTCTCCCAGCGTTCATGATAAAAGAGTGGCAAAATCATGGGATCGGAAGTTGGAGGCTGTGAACAGACGGATGGCATATAAATCGAGGCAGATGGGGAACATGAAACAGATGATGACTTTTATGATGCAAAAACTGAGTGACATTAGTGGGACTGGTAACACAACTAACAACACGGAGCAGGCACCTAGCCATAGTACAAATAATACATTGAGCAGCACCCTAGATAAGCAGCGTATTTGCGTAAATACGCAATTAAAATAATCAAAAAAGCAATTAAAATGAAATGTGTGCGTACCGAAAAGCAATTCTAACGATCGATATGCAATTACATGCGATGTCATTGCGTACCATTTGGTCCATTTCGTTTCCATTCGGCTAATAAATAAATGCCAGTCGGGTATTGATTTTATTTTTACTAGCGAGCGCGCAATATACTCCAGTTTTATGAAAATATCGGTGCCCAGTCCAGTATTTCGCAGAAAAACACTATCGAAGATGAAAGTGAAACTTTGCAAAGTATACACGCTCGAATGACAACAAGGGGATGAGATTTGCTTCAGGTACTATAAAATCCGCGAGTTTGATACTTTAGAAAGGCAGACGATGTGAGTGAATAAATATGCAAGCACATTCCCGATGGCTTTAGCAATAAGAAAAGGTAAAATCACAGAAAAAAAAACGTGGCGTAAAAAAATATGAAAATACGCAATTGTTTTTGCAAGTACGCAATTGAGGATAACCAGGTTGCGTAAATACCCAATTGACCCAAAAGCTTATCTAGGGCGCTGATTGAGTGAGAAATAAGACTTATGAGTGGTTCTGTAACTGCAACATATATGTTGACACTATATTGTCTTCATCATCTACTGCAGCCATCGATGAACAATTTAGCGACATTCCCTCTCATTGTAGAATCCCTACCAAGGACCTCATCAAAACAAAGAGACAGTCAAAGAGCATCAGAAACTTCGCAACGTTATTAACCATGAGATCATGTTCATTCAAGTTTTTTGAAGATTATGTTGTGCTTTTTGACAGGAAAAATAAGTAAGATAAACATATAAATGTATATGTCATTTTGGTTCTATTGTGCATGTTATTTAAGTATCAATTCATATGAGTCTAGTTTGGCAAACAACATTAATTTAAGGTTTTGAATATTCAAAGAAAACAAATAAAAATCTTGGTTGCCATGGAAATGGTGAGGGAAATTAAATAATTTACATTTTTATTTATCACTCAACATAATTTGAAATGGGCAAAGTCTCAGAAAAATCTCTTTTTTCTATTTCCAAGCTATACTGGAAGGTGTATGGTGATCTCAGATACATAGTGACTCTTAACTCTTGCCTACCAGTGTCGTCTGCTGGTAACTTTTGCAAACAGTTTGGAACCAGACCAGGCCCGACATTTTCAACAAAATGTCAGGCCAGATCTGGATACAAACTGTTTGACACTTTGATGGTTCTCTTGAAAGAATTTTTCGAAAAAGTTTATTTTGAAAAAATTCAGCAAACAACAAATATTAATGCAAAATTAACCAGTATGCAGAGTTTAAAAAATGTCTTAAATTTTAGATAGTGTTGATAATAAAGCATTGCCTAGCATTAATAGGATATTTTTCTATGGAAACTTTTGATATAAATCTAAATAGAATCATCTCGAAGAGACAATTCAATTGAGTACCAACCATTTAAGGATCCCATAGGTTACCATTTATGTACTAGGCATAGCAGACAGTTTCAGAATAAGAAAACATTAAATACAAATTGGGCTAAAAATTATTTTCCCAATTTTGTAAAATATTTACGGTATTGTATCTATCTACCCATACTGTAACACTCTCACAAGAATTGTGATGTGCATTCACTGCATTGTAGATTTACCTTTTACAAAACTACCCTCATCAAAAAATTTAAACAAATCTGTTCACGTTTTGACCAGTAAATTCTTTCGAGCTGGATTCTTGAAATTCCTAGTCTTTGATTAATACATGTACCATGCTTATCAGAAAAGCAAGCAGTGAAATGCCAGATTAGACTGCTCCTTCATCTTGGTCTTGACTGTTCATCTTTACCTATTTGTCAGGTCACACTGTATTGTTGGTAAATCTTGAAAATATCTGTAGAACCTATAAATCGAGCCTACGTTAACTATAAGGAGCCTCACATATCACAGTAGGAAAGTCTTTGTTTATCTTGGGGTAGGGTAGATCAATCTCTCCCTGAAATATTGAAAACAAATTCCAGCCTCTAGATAAAAGAGGGTAAATGAAAACTTACTTCTTTATTTTTAAACGAAAACACAAGTTGTGGGTACTCAAAAGAACCGTCTCAATGAGACGGTTCTTTTGAGTACCCAAAACACATGTTTAAACTGACGGGGGTAAAAAATAGTCACATTTTTATGCTTACATTTTTTTCATATCTGGACCTACGAAATTATTGAAATACATGCACAAGCACAATATATTTAAACCATTAGAATATACTTTCATGGGTAAAAAGTTCTAAAATGCAAGAATCACGATATCCATGGATGAAAGTCCTAAAATGCAAGAATCCTGATATCAGTGGATTCCTGAAAGCTACATCCTAGAATAACTACTATCTAAACGTGTAGTATGTCTAAATTTGTGAAATAAGATACATATACTAAGTCTATGGTAACTCATTAAACTTAAATCTTGGAACAATGGTATCAATATATAATGTTTTATTCAGGAATTTAAGCTAAGTCAGCTCCAAAATCCTTAATTTAGGCATAATGCTGAAACCTTCGGTCAAGGTCAAAGAATGTATCTTCTTGTAAATGCATCTTCTTAACCATTGGCTGTAGCAACTTCAAACTTTGCAGGTACATAGGTCACATGATGTAGAGGGCAATGCTTCATGTGACCTTGACCTTGGGTCAATGTCAAATAAAATATTTCTTGTAAATACATTTCCTCCTAAACTGTTGGACATAGCAACTTCAAACTTCATATGATGTAGAGGATACTGGGCAACGTTTTGTGTGTGTCTTTGACCTCAGGTCAAGGTCAAAGATGAAATAATGCACTTTCTTTTAAATGTGAGTATTTGCGGTGGTTTACCATCGACTGAAGTCTAGTTACAAATAGTATAAGTTAAAACAATTATATTGCGCAGTTTTTTGTTATGACAAAAAAAGTTTTCAAAAACGTACTATTGCTGGAAATGTTTAAAGAAAATCAATTCCATCAATGATAATAAATTGATCATATTTATTAAACAAGATAATCACTGAAAACAGAAAAAAAATCATCATAACACTCCAAAGCTCTTCCCTCTAGTATTTAAAAAACAGGAAGTGAGTAATTTAAGGTCGCTATGTTGAACTCTTGGAAATTTTCTTGAAACCATATATATACTACCAATTCGCTTGCCCCAAAGGTCAGCTAGCTAAGAGCTAGGTAAGTTAAGTCATATGCTACCAATACGTTTCAAAATTTATCAAAGTCTAACAATATACAAATGCTACACTTGTTCAAAAACTAAATGAAACCATACGCAACCAATACGTTTTTCCAGGTAGCGTATTGATAGCGCAGCATTAAGCGTGTTGGTGCTATACGCTTTAACGATGCGAAGAACTGTGTAGCAATAGCTTATTGATAGCGTAGCATTTGCGATTTGGTTCTAATTCTTTTTGTTGCACTTTAGATTTCTTTACCCATTCTTGTAACAACAAAATCAAAACAAGTACACTTTAAGATTTCTTCACCAATTCTTGATATGAATGGCACATAATAATACTTCTGCACAGGCCGTACAGTTATAACTTGCAACTATACAGTGTGAAAATTACCTGAGGAATGAGATTATTCCATGATCTTCTCATCACATATTTACAATCTTCACAAACCTCCTCGTAGAACTCATGAGCTAGATCACCATCTTCATCAAAGAACATAGACCTGCAATGACAAGAACATAGGCCTGTAATGACAAGAACATTATACATAGGCCTGCAAAGACAAGAACATAGGCCTGCAATGACAAGAACATAGGCCAGTAACGACAAGAACATAGGCTTGCAATGACAAGAACATAGGCCTGTAACGACAAGAACATAGGCCTGCAATGACAAGAACATAGGCCAATCCCCGGGCCTGTAACGACAAGAACATAGGCCTGCAATGAACATAGGCCCGCAATGACAAGAACATGGGCATGTAACGACAAGAACATAGGCCTGTAATGACAAGAACATAGACCTGCAATGACAAGAACATAGGCCTGTAATGACAAGAACATAGGCCTGTAATGACAAGAACAAAGGCATGTAATGACAAGAACATAGGCCTATATTTACATTTTTGAAGAAATCCTTTAATAAATCTTTAGATTTTGCAACCGTTCATAGCCTCATGAACGGCACAAAATTTGATTGACAGCTGCCAAGCTCACTTGCTCGAGCAATTTGCTTCGAACATCGAATTCATTCGCCAGATGTGACACTGGTGTTGTGATTAACAGTGAGCCACACCTGAGTTGCACATGCAAAACAAGCTTCTTGTTTACTCCATTGGCTGTCCATGTTAACACTGGCTGTTCCGATTTTCCGTTTTGCACTCCAACAAAACCATTAATACGATTAAATATTAAATACAAAATTGTTTTATCTCCTAAATTATAAATAATTTTTATATACTAGTTATTAATAATAAAGTGTAAATATAAGCAATAAATTCAATTTGGGAAGGTTCGTGGAATCATGAATACTTCGGGTCTCTTGCAAAGTTAACGTGAAGCCCTCTGGATTCACTTACTTTGCAAGAGACCCGAAGTATTCATGATTCCATGAACCTTCCAAAAATCGAATTCATTGCTTAAGTAATGACAAGTGGGCCACCCAATGAGAGAATGCTCATAGATCCAGATAAGGAAATTTTATGAACGTAAATTTGTTATTATTTTCTTACCCATCAATTTGGGTGCTCAAAAGAACCGTCTCACCGAGACGGTTCTTTTGAGTACCCACAACATATGTTTTGGATGAGAAATAAAGAAAAAAGTTTCTGGTACACACTCTTATCTGGAGGCCTGATGCTACTGTTGCTAAGACTCCCTCTTTGATCATTCAAGACAAGAGTTACCTTCTTATGACCAAGATGAACCTGGAGCGCAATGACATGGCCATGAATACAGATCTGCAGTATCAAGCCAGAGGATGTGGCCACAGTAATGTCAAGCCAGCTACTGGCAAAGCTTGAGCACCTTGACATCATTTTGAGAGAGAAGGCTTCGCTGGTTTGGACATGTAAAGCAGGAGTGGAAGGAAATACAAAAGAAACCGATCTGGAAACTTTACGGGCTGCGGACACCAGGTTTGGACCCATAATAAACACATTTTTTGACGATCAAACTGCATACATGTTGTACTGTAATTATGATTGCTTTGATTAAATTTCTATGGAATAAACCGGTGTAGTTTCTAGTGTGAACAATTTGCACACTAATATCTGGGATGAAACCAATGTGGTCCGGTATGAAATGTCTGTAACTGGAGTCGTGTTATCACAAACCTATTCTCTCAACTTGGCATTAAATATCTGGATATGGATCTACTTCTTGGTTACAGTGAGGATGAGAATAGAGTCTTTCATAAAGGAATTTGGACAATACATTGCCAGTACTGGTCACCTTTTCAGCAGAGTTGCAAATGAGGACGTACCACAATAAATTTTAATTAATCTGTTGACCGTATCAAACACTAAATTTCTTAATACATTTGTGGAAACCTTACATTTGAGTCACTCAACCTACACTGTGAGAAGTTTACATTAGAGAAGATAGTGCCACAACCCAGCTAGCAATCTATATGGGACCAATATGGGCACCCATATGGGGAGTGCAACCCGGCTTCACATGGGTCCCACATAGGCTGCCTATTGTATTAACATAAGATAAAATAAATAGTAGAAACAGGGGTGGATCCAGGATTACTTGATAGGGGGTTCAAATTTACAAAGGGGGTTGAAATTAAATTAAATTGTACCTGATTATTAGATATTTTATCCCGATTTTTCTGAAACTTCTCCATGAAAATGGAATAGTTTTGTCTCAAAGGGGGGTTCAAGCTAACCACATGAATCCCCTCTGTATCCGCCACTGTAGAAGCTACAGTACAATAAACAAGTATTTACCATATTTTGCGTTGGTTTCGGTGTCGCCACCCTGTGTCTCGCCCAGTCACGGTGGTTTCATGGAGACAGCCACCGTGAATTCCAGGTAAGTCAGCGTGACAAAGAACGTGGCGTAATTATTGATTTTCTGGAGATAGGATGTTTTATTGCGACACCGTGTCTGTACGTGTCAGAGCGAGAAATTTATGACTTATTGTTTACCTACGCCATTTCTGCGCATGGTAGCAAGGTACAGCTTACTGCATATGCTTAAAAGTCTTCATAGGCTAGGGATTGCCATTATAATGGACTCGACTAATGAAGATTGGATAACGAGGAAATTGATGTTGAATTAATAAAATTCATCAAGAAATGCCAAATAAAAAAGCGGAGGCTAGCGATCGCCATAATAATGGATTTTGGCTAGATGAAGAATGGATTACAAAAAAATTGATGTTCAATCAATTAAACTTCATCAAGAATATTGAATTAAAATGCGGACGCCATTTCTGCGGATGGTAGCAAGGTACTAATGAAGAATGGATTACAAAGAAATTGGTGTTGAATTGATTAAACTTCACATGAAATATCAAATTTAAAAAAGCAGTTATGATCAAACCAGCCTGCTGAGTTACTTGTGCTCACCCATAGCAAGTCTAGATATGATCCTTTCCTTTAAATGGAAAACAAAGGCGCTCAGACTGCGTGGATGAAGACTATGTACAAAAAATAAGACTATTTATCTTACCTTCCAACAATTTACTAATCGCTACTAATGTATTTTTTCATACCATCTGATAGCCCCCCCCAGTCAGAAGGTGACAATGAACCCCTTGTAGACAGGAGCTCACAAATGGGCTCTTTTGCAAATGTGCTGCTCTTCGAGCGTGTATAAAATATGATTGTCTATGTAACGAAGTGCACATAGCGCACTGGTCATTCGCAGATCCAGAAAGTTTTGCAAGAGAGAGAGAGTCCAACTCTGACAATGTTTTTTAGTTGATGACAGCAGACAGGAGAGGATCCAAATACCATCATTGGTGTAGCACCCATTACACAAATAATGCACGTGCGTCGTGCGTAATAAAAATAGTTACACTCAAGAGAGCTCACCTAATGTGGTATACCCCAAGGAACTGCTCTTTAATTGTAGAGAATCATTGCTTAATACAGTAGTCTCCATTTGACTTTCAGCATTCTTGAGTTCTGGCTACGCCATTGACCATTGAAGCGGACCATCTTGGTAGATTTGTGATGTTTCAGGGGCTCCAGTATTGCTGATAGAAATCCTATATTTTGTGATTTTTTAAGGGGTCCAGATACCCCCCACTCTGAATCTGCGCATACTGGTGATTACATAATTGGGTATACGTTTAAAAATATGTACGCCAGTAAAAAAATAAGGCAAACTGATCGAGTGCATACGCCCCGCCTAGCCTGTGCTACTCAGCATGAAACATAAGTATATTTAGTAGGCGTATACATGCATCGCTGGTGAGTTTTTATTGCATGTGCAAGCAACAAAAGCTAAGGTGAGTCTGCGCAAATGCGCAGTCTCGTTAGAGCTTTAGCTCCTCACATTCAAAACATAACTATACATTTAGAAGATGGACTGTGTTTTTTATTGTATGTGCGAGCAACGAATGCGCAGTCTCGTCAGAACATTTGCTATAAGTATATTTAGTACTAGATGTTGGTGTTTTTTAATTGATTGTGCGAAGCGAGTGCTAGAGCAATCAAAATAGGCCGACCTTAAAAAATGTTGGTTTGCCGTGCTCCTACCTACCCACCCAAAACAGGCCCTACCCCCAAAAATTATTGCCTTTCTGAGAATCTTTATTTTCTTTTTTCTCTAATTCTAACTCTTCTTTAAAATCATTAAAAGCTGTGTTTTAATTTAAGAAAGGTTACATAGATTGTTATTATATGCATTCTTACCTTATACAGCATCCATTAGTTCATGTGTTTTAGGCACTCAAGAGAACCCTCTCATCGAGACGGTTCTTTTGCGTACCCAAAATACATGCTTTGGCCCAGAAACGAAAAAACATGAGAAAACTTATGTTTGAAGTTTCCAAAACGAGTCAGTTCAGCTACAGTGACTAGCGAGAATCTTAAAATTTTCAAAACATCTCCCTTTTTGGAGTTGTGTGCCAAAATGTTAGATTCGTACAATTGCGCGAGTCCGCAGGCTCATCTGAGCATTATCTGTTGCAATTGTGTTATTATGCGTTGTCCGATGTGGGGAGAGGGTAAGAGGGTTTGGGAAAGGAGGGGTAGTCGAGTAGAAGTTTATAAGTGGTTTTAATTAGTGAGATGCGTATTCAGTTTTTTTTATCTTCTGTTCAAGTGGTTGGTTTGTTTATAACATTAGGTCTGCAAAGGCTCGCGAGTTGCTTATGAGTGCATGATTCAGTTTGTGTGTGATTAGAAGCATGCTGAATAATGCTGCCTTTCAACATTATGCCGCATTTTATCAGGATCTGCACTGTTGCTAAGAAAAAAATCTTCAAGGTCAGAAATACATCATTTTATAGAAATTACTGGCAAAATGGACAATTCCATACTTATTGTTAGGGATATCCCATAAGAATGAAGAGGATTAAACAAAAATGAGACATACTGCGAATACTCAGTATCATGTGCGGATCCGTGTGTGTGTGTGGGGGGGGGGGGGGGGGGGGGGGGGGGTAGGGGGAGGGGTAGGAGGGGGAGGGGCGGTTCAGGACCCCACTGGAAAATCATGTGTTCTATAGATTTCCAGAGGAATTAGAAATTGCCCCCCCCACTCTCCTGGAAAGTGTTGAAGTACACTATTGGGCCCCATCTGTAAATTAAGTTGGACTAAAATACATATAAATATGTCAGAACTTTTTTGGCAGTCTACAAACGGGGGTTCACGTCAGACAGCGCAGATGCACAGACTGAAATAAACTTCTGCTCTATTCTTGACGTTGAAGCAGGGCGTCTAAAATCTTCAATGCACGTTGTCTCATAGACGTTGACGCGTGTGAAGGGAAGGAAGTGACAAAATATCTCTAGTTCCACTAAATAGCTGTGCATATACGTCATATCCCATCTGCGAAATATACATAAATATCCCGAGCAAGTCTTCGACCAGTACACCAAACGACAAATGGGTCACAAATAGCATGCTTATGCAGATGCGTCTACACTCGGAATTGGCTTACAAAAAAGATTTCAGAATTTCAAACAATGAGCTTCGACGGTCCGCTGTCTCTATTGCAACATTTTCTTGGAGAAAGTACACGAAAAAAAAGTAACCAGACCTCCAGATAAGAATGTGTAATTGACATATAATTTGGTCTCTTAACGACAAACACTTGTCTTGGGTACTCAAAAGAACTGTCTCACCGTTCCGGTGAGACGGTTCTTTCGAGCACCTAGAATACATGTTTGAACTGGAATTACACTCAAAACATTCGCTAATATTATCTGCGTCGTGCCAAAGCTCGAAACCTGGCAGTTTCCCGTTTCATGTGCAGATGTCAACATATACATGATGTACATGAGAGGTACATCACATGTCAGTGGATCTCTAGTATTTTTTTCTGAATGCATGTTGGTGGTATTCGTTTCTAGAATCGCATTGGATGTGCGATTCTAACGAGTTCTCAAACTATGGTCATGTTACGTAACGTAGTGTAGATATATGTAAGAAAAAGAAACATGTAAATAATCATGGATATTTTAATATGGAATACATGTAATTAGTAAATAATTTCACGGTAAGGAGATTTCTTCAATTGTTTTTATGTTGAAGGAGACTATCAAAATGAGTCAGACTGCGCAAATGGACACACTCGTCTGAGCTACGGCTGCTCGCATATGCAATAAAGACCAACGTCGATATTGTGTCTAAGTCTATTAGATGTACTGAGTAGCAAATGCGCACACGTCTGAGGTTTTGCAGAAACAACAACGTCGATTTCGTGTCTGCGTCTTCTAAATGTTTTGAATGCGTTTTGCTCTATATGGGGAGACTGCGCAGACTCATTTGGGTTTTGGTTGCTCGTACTCATGCTATAAAGACCAACGCTGGTTGCGTGTCAACATCTTCCAAATGCTCTTATGTTTTGAATGCGAATACCAAAGCGCTGGCAAGACTGCTCAAATGGACAGACTCGCCAGAGCTTTTACTGCTCGAACATGCAATGAAAACCAACATCGATTTCGCGTCTACGTCTATGAAATGTACCTATAAATTGTTTCAAGGTAGGGAGATTTTTTAAATGTCTCTGGACGTATATCAAATGAGACTATTAAAATTAGTTTGTCCATTGGCGAAATGAGGGGATGCTGTAACTTAATGAGCGCACCCCCCCCCCCCCTACAGGTTTTAGTACGATTTCTTTGAAACTTCACAGATGTTTTGTCCATGGATTGAGGATGTGCATTTGGTTTGTTCCATTATCGTCAAATTATTTTTTCACTTTTTTCAACTTGTGAACTTGTAACTTCTGCCAATCTCAATGTGTACTTATTTATGAGCGCAACTCCTCTTCAATTTTATTCCGATCTTTAGGAAATTTCGCAGATGTTTTGTATATGGTCTTATACGCGCATGTGGCTTGGGCATGACCCTAAAATTATTTTCCGCACTAGACCTTTCACTTCTCGCACAAGTGAAGTATAGGGAAAAGAAATGTTAAAAAAAGATATTAGGTATCTAGTCTAATTTGATAGTCCAGCATGACTGAAATGCTTTAAATCTTAACTTAATTTCAAAGTCGAAGAGTCTTGTATCTAAACAAACAATGTGGACTCAGATCAAGTAGCCTTTCATCGGGGTCAGCATTGTTTGCTAAACAGAGGGATTAGAATTGCCGCTGCAATGCGTCCCTTACGAGTTTCCTCAAAATATGGTTTTGTTATGTTGAGAAGAAAAAGCAAACTTTCAACTTCGAAATAAAAGTAATGTTTATTGTAGAACCTCTTTTCATTATCGGTGCTCAAAATGATCCCAAGCTGGCGAAATGCGATGTGAATTTAGTCACATACACTTCTGTTTCACGTGCAGGTGTCGGCATACTTCATAGGAGAAAATCTGGACAAATAGCGCTGATTTTCAACGCTTTTCTATTATAACTAGCACATCACCGCGAAAAGCCTGCGTTGTGCTACTGATCGTTTTCGACAGTTTAAAAGTGTCCTTACCTGTTAAGCGCCACTGTAATGTTTATGTAACAGTGCAATAAAATACACGCTGCCACACTGTGGCTATCGGATCCACCGTGAAACGGTCACCTGTATAGCCCAGTCTCATTCTGTCAGTGGATGTCGGGACTGTGGCGACACCGTGCGTCACTCTAGGTCACCTCCACCATGACTGGTGACGAATGGTAAATACTCGTTTGGTGTACGGTAGTCATGCATTATAAACAAGGATACAAGTTTAAATACAGTACCCATGCAGAGCCGGTTGCACTTCCCTGCCCATATGATTGTTTGCTGGGAAGGCCTGAGGCTGATACGGAATACAGAGTCCCCACGTATGGGCCCCTACCCAGAGTGACTTCCAACAGAAAAATACCACACACAATGGAGAAACAACAAATAATAATTTTATAATACTGTTGTTGTATATCAGACATTATTTCGTTACAAAATCAGTTTTTAAAAAATGGCCTTACCCCGTTCGCTTGAAAACAAACGGTGTTATTGCAAAACGCCCTACATCTTTGTTATTAAATTCTTCAGGACTGGAAGAAAATACAGAAGAAACCGATCTGGAAACTTTACGGGCTGCGGACGACAGGTTTTGACCCATAATAACCACATTTCTTATGACGATTAAACTGCATCCATGTTGTAATGTAATGCAATGTAATTATGATTGCTTTGATTACACGTCTATGGAATAAACCGGTGTTGTTTCTAGCGCGCCCAATTTGCACACTAATCTCCGGGATGAAACCAATGTTGAGGGAAGTATAAAAGCCGAGACCAACCTCCGAGACCAAAGTTTGCAACGCATCAAACTGGTATTTAAACTGCAAATATCAACCAGGAAATTGGAGCACATGCTCATTATATGGTCTACTTAAAATGCTTTAAAGATTTTTATGCCTCTTGATTTTTTTTCAATTATATACTAGCACAAATGCCAGACCCTGTCATGCATTTTAGACCTGTGACCAATTTTTGCGGTATTGACGATAATTATCAAGTATATTCAAAATTTCACTAGAGAATCCTTTTTGATCCCATTTTTTTTTCATTTTGTCATCTACAAAGATCCCAAAGAAAATAAAATTTTTAAAAAAATACTTGAATTAAACAAAATATTTACAAGAAATTCAGCCCGGAACCGCCCCGATAGCTCAGTTGGTTGAGCGTCCACTTTCGAGGCGGGAGGATGTGGGTTCGAATGCCTGCCGCACCATACCAAAGATGTAAAAATGGTACTAGCAGCTCCCTTGCTGACGCTCGCATAAAAGGGGTTGTGCTAGGAAGAAAGAGTAAGGCAGGTAGGTATCTGTTAAAAGATATTGTTATGTCGCAATAAAAGCTCTACTGAGCTTATGTTATTTGTTTCAAATAAGTGACGTTAAATAAAGCTTCTTTATCTTTATCTTTATCTTTAACCAACCCAGGACCAAAATCGACATTAATATTTCTATTCAGTATTGACGATGTCAAGGGAATTTCAATTTTTGCCTACAGAAATTTTCAAAATTAACTTCATACGGTCCGAAAGGTAAAGAAATACAAAAACACCTTATTAAAATTGGTCCTTTTACTTTATTACTTGTGTTTGCCGGTCAAAATATATTATATACATATGTACACAACAGTGACTGACCTTGTGAATATATATATATATATATATATATATATATATATATATATATATATATATATATATATATATATATATATATGAAATTAATCCTTCAATTCACATAATCAATAGATTTAACCACGTACAGTCACCTTTATAAATGACAAACTTCCTCACACGAGAGAAGCCGCCAGATTGAATACAAAATGTACAGAAAAGTATTAATCATCAAAAAACAGTTATGTTGAGGGTGGAAGAGGGTGGGTAAATAAACTTTTCAACCTTCCAGCTACAAGCGTAAAATGAGAATGACTCGGGCTAGAGTAAGGCCCTGTCCCGAGATAAGAAAAAATTTTCTGGCCCGCGCAAAGAGCACAGCCAATGAATTTGAGCGTCTCATACTAGCGGACCAATAAACAACTCTGATAGTCATACAGTGACGTCAGATGGCGCTAGGGCGGAGACATTATTTGTACCTACGAAAAGAACAGAACAGGAAAATTATACACCGTGTCCTCCAGTTAATTACTAGCTATGAAACATAGCTACACAATGCCAATATTTTTTTCGCTTTGTCATCTATAAAGATCGCAAGAAGTAGGTAAATAAAAAAAACTATTTAAATTGACCGAAAATTCTACAAGAAAATCAGCCTGGGACCAAAGGGGACCAGAATCGCCATTAATTAATCCTATTGTGGTATTGACGACGTAAAAGGAATTTCAATTTATGGATACACAAACTAAAAAAATCTATTTTTAAAATATTTTATCACTTGAATAGACGTCACAGCAGCAGAAAGTGCAAGAATTTGAATTGCGTCTTTTGAATTCTTCGCGGTGCTATGGGTTGTCTGCGGTTTATGATTGTGGTATTTCCTGATCATACTCACTTACTATTTTTATTTTTATTAGGAAATAAACCCAGGACCAAATAGGACTAAAATCACCATTTGAGCCAGTCTTGGGATTTTTGTACACAGGTCTTGTTTGAGATTTTTTTTATTCAAGGATATATTCAGTGAGTATCAGTGCTGCATTTATAGATGAACAGCCCTGAGTAAAACCCCTCTGAAATAGTAAGTGAGTATGATCAGGAAATACCACAATCACAAACTGCAGACAACCCCGTGGCACCGCGAGGAAGAGCCGCTCAACCATCACAAGACACCAGGAAGACAAATTAAGCAAAGCAATCAGCTCTCTCTTCCCCATCAAGATGATTGCAATACTAGAATGGACATGAAGTAACGTACAACAAAACATAGAACAATTACAGACACCCACAATGGGAGTAACAATAAACAAAAAGTCAACAACAACAGAACCACCACCTTAGAACGGACAGCAGCCTAAGCCACCGGGGGTGGGGGGGGGGGGGCTTAAATGCATTTTACTGGTACCAAATCTTCGCCCTAGATTCTGCTGTTGTTGAAGTACAAGAAATGTTCAGCTCGCATGGAGGCTATCTAACTAATGAAGTCTGGACTGTGTTTCAAGGAAGATTTTGTTGTGTCTATTACTAAGTATATGCTCATGTATTTTGAGTAAGACAGTGTGACAGTTATACATTATTGATCGTGGACTGTGAGGGGCTGGTGCAAAGAGGGGTTTTACCAAGATGTGAACACATTCTAAATCAAGGGTCTGAAATTACCAATATAGGGTCCGTGTCAAATGCAATAGAAACTAGTTCCAGATCATTGTGTTGTTTCTAGAGCGTCACTGTATTTGTATTTGTATTTGCATAGGATTAAACTCGCGGAAGGGAGGTTTAAAAGCTGGGACCAACGCCCAGGATCCGGGACCAATTCTTGTTACCATAGAGTGATGTTTTGAACATGCAAGAATAGGCATAAAAAATAGATCACACGTTCATTATAGAGTCTTCTTAAAAAAGGATAAAAAATATTTATTATGAATTTTTTTATTATTAGCCAAAATTTGACCCTGTCAACCATTTTAGACACGGAACCAGTTTTTGCGGTATTGGCGATGTCTGGTATATTCAAAATATTCACTAGAGAGTCCTTTTTGATCCCAACTTTTTTCATTTTGTCATCTACAAAGATCCCAAAGAGTAAAAAAATCATATAAATATTTGAATTCACCAAATATTCTAAGAGATAATCAACCCGGGACCAACCCGGGACCGAAATCGTCATTAAAATTTTTATTGCGGTATTGACTATGTCAAGGGACTTTCATTTTTAGCATACAGAAATATTTTTGATATCAGTCTTTTGACATATTTTCATTCATAGTGATATCAAATGTTATTATGGTTATGAATATGCAAATAATTACGAATCTTACTTAATTACAACTCTACGAGAAATTCTGCCGCGGACCAGTCAAGCAACGATGAATCACTGACGAGCCTGCGCAAATGACTGAACAGCCTCGCCAGAGCCTTCTGCCAGTGCTCAGACAGCAACTTCGATGCTAAATGGGAGAAAAAAAGGAAATTTGGTACTTATCACATTCTCAAGCTGCAAAGAAGGCTCAGTCGAGTTTATTCCAATGCGCAGCCTCGCCTGAACTTAAGCTGCTCGCATTAAACAGTGACCTATATTATATAGGTCACTGCATTTAACGAGAGAAAAAAATCGGGAAATTTGGTCGCATTTTAAAGCAACGTAAGGCTCAGTCGTGTTTATGCAAACACACAGACGCGTCTGTGCTTTTGCTGATCGCATCACAGGACAAAAATACGGAAATTTGCTTTTTATTAGATTTTAAACCAACAAATTAATGCTCAGTCGAGTTTATGCCAATGCACAGACTCGCCTGAGCCTTCGCTGCTTGCATAAATGAGACAAAAATCGGCCAGCACCAAACTCATAGACGACATCAATGGAATCATCTTGTTGGTTGTCAGCCAAGTATCTTCCTTGGCTATGCGCGAGGATCAAACAATCAGACTTTTTTTTAAGAATAGCGTCTCATGTAGCATGATAAGCTCAAGTGGTGAGATGCTGTGGCATCAAGGTTTGCTTTCTTTTTTGAATAAGTGAAATATGCCAAAGTGAACTGTTCGCATATTATTTTGCATGTTAATTTGGCTGCCAAAGATAACTTGATTGTCCATTGCTTCAATTATGCATCATAATAATGTGAGCTCCCATCATAATCAAATCTCATCAATTAATAAGCGAATTGATTAATTATGTGAAGCTAAAGGGATTTAGTGTTTAATACAAAATAAACCTGGGCTATAACATATAGCTTTATTTTCTGCCTTTTATGCATTTTTACAGTTTATTATATCACTAATGATATCAAGATAACAAAATTAAACCTTATATTGGGAATTATAATGCTTAAATGGCAAAAACTTCCATGCACTGGCTCAAATTGTGATTTTAGTCCCGTTTGGTCCTTGGTAGATTGCTTCATAAAATTAAAAACTCAATTCAATGATTCTTGCATTTTTGCTTCTGTGACGCCTATTGAAGAGATAAAATATAAAAAAAATAGAGTTATCTTAGATTGTGTATCCATAAATAGAAATCTCTTTTACATCGTCAGTACCGCAATAAAATTAATTAATGGTTGGTCCCAGGCTGATTTTCTCATAGAAATTTCAGTCAATTCAAATATTTTTTTTATTTTCATAATCTATGCGATTTTTATAGATGAGAAAACAAACAAAAATGCATTGAAAAAAGGGGTACGTGCATTAAGGGGCTATTTTGGCCCCCTCTAGAGCCAAAAACTGAAAGTTGCTTTTAACCAATTTCATCTTATTGGTTAAATAGAAGAATAGCCCAAGTGTACAATTTTGGCATTTATTTTACTTTTACCGGTTGCTATGGTAACCAAAATGGCTGACAAAATAGGCTTAAAATAGAGAAATTGCCATTTTAGGGCAAATTTGATGCTTTTGGAGACCGATTTTTTAAGAATTAGATATCAGCACAAGCAAATACCAAAAAAATCTTTTAATATATTGTGTGCCGTGATAATTCTCATCATCTGTTAAAATATTTTTTTGGTATTTGCTTGTGCTCTATATTAATTCCTCTGTTACATGTCTCAAATTTGCTCCAAAGTGGTCATTTTCCTATTTTCAGCCTATTTTGGCGGCCATTTTTGTTACCATAGCAACCGTAAAAGTCGAATCAATACCATACTTTTACACTTTGGCTATTGTTCTAATAAACTAATAAGAAAAAACTTGTGAAGAGCAACTTTTATATTTTGACCTCATAGGGGGGCCAAAATAGCCTCTTAATGCACGTACCCCTTTCTGTAGGCAAAATATTTTACTGACCGTTCCAAGGCGGTACTTCTTTTGTGGATCTTTTATGTTTTTGTTCTGTCTTGTGTTTGCTATGTCTTTGTGCGCGTCTGTTTATATGTGCTTTGTGGTCACCTGCTGGGAAAGGGCTGACCTCTTGGCTCTCGTTTGTGGTGTCTACTGTGAGTTTATCACTTTCCCATTGGTATCCTGGGTCAGGTTTGGTACTTTTTTGTATCGATTCCTGATCTTTGCACCCTTACTTACTCTGTAGGCAAAAATGGATTTTCCCTTGACATCGTCAAAAATAGTAAGTTAGTATGATCAGGAAATACCACAGTCACAAACTGCAGACAAACACATGGCACCGCGAAGAAGAGACACACAACAATCATGAGACACCAGGAAGACAAACTAAGCAAAGCAACCAGCTCTCTCTTTCCCATCAAGATGATTGCAAAACTAGAAGGGACATAAAGTAACGTACAACAAAACATAGAACAATTACAGACTCCCAAAATGGGAGTAACAATAAACAACAAGTCAACAACAACAGAACCACCACCTTAGAACGGACAACAACAGCCTAAGCCACGGATGGGGGTGGGGGGGGGGGGCTTAAATACATTTTCTTTCTCTATATACTGCCAGACCCTCTTTCGAGTATTAGCGGCAGGTGTACTTTGTACACTCCGGGTCGCAGGATGAAAGCCTACAAGTAACCATATCTAAATTACCGTAGGGTTCTTTAACCTGCACAGGGGGTGACTTTCCCTGCACAGGGGACATCCAGTTAACGTCCTGATCCGAAGGACGATGCACTTATCTAGCGTCATCCCTGCAAATGACACTAGTGAAAGTGTGTTCGGACACCGAATTTTTTCTCGCCGCGAGCGGGAATCGAACCTGGGACCTCTAGCACCAGAGGCAAGTGCCTAACCACTGAGCTACCACACTGGTACCAAATCTTCGCCCTAGATTCTGCTGTTGTTGAAGTACAAGAAATGTTCAGCTCGCATGGAATACTGCAATAGAAACGGTACCCAGACTTTTGGAAACGAAACCCAAATGCTGGAACGAAACTGAAATACAAAAACGATACATTAAAACAATAGGGAAACATATACAGGTATGATGTTGATTGACCGAAACGGTATCTTTTATTTAAAAACATAATGGTGGTCCCAGGCTGAATTTCTCTTAGATCTTTTGTTAAATTCAAATATTTTTTTTTTCATGAATTTTATACTCTTTTGGATCTTTGTAGATGACAAAATGAAAAGAAAATAAGATCTAAAAGGTTTCTATAGTCAAATTATGGAATATACTGGACATCGTAAACATCGCGAAAACTGATCCCAGGGTCTAAAATTCATGATCGGGTTTGGTAATTGTGCTAGTAATTAAACATTATCAAAAGTCATAAAAATCTTCATATGCATTTTTAAGAAGACCCTAGAATTAACATATGATCCAATTTTCAGGTTGATATTTGCATTTTAAATACCATTTTGATGTTTGCAAAACTTTCCCATTGGTCTCCTGGGTCATGTGTGGTGCTTGATTGTATCGACTCCTCTTTCTTACTTTGGTCCCGAATTTGGTCCCGGATCCCGGGCGTCAGTCCCGGCTTTTATACTTTCCCTCGCTGATGATCCAATCAAGTGCGCTGTTTTGCAGACGCCATGTTTGGAAAAACTATTCTACAGAAACATACCTGGAAACCTGTATCATATCGGGTATATGCCTATATTTTTAATCTTCACAACAAGGTTAACGATTCGTCTTATTCAGAAGACTGAAATGATGCGTTTCACACGAATAGATTGGACAAAGAAAGAACCATAATCTCTTATGTCATTAGTTTTCGCGGATGTTTCTTGCACGACACAATAACAACAACAGCACAATCTAAATTTCTCTCTTTTATGAAAGAGAGGCAAACAGGCTTCACTGAACAGACCTTCCTCTCATGAGGTTAAGAAAGCTTTAACTTTGACAAGGGTTTTTTATCGTTTTTTGTGAATTATTTTTTTCCAATTAGACTGGCGTTCGGAAATATCGCGGTACTAACAGCATAAACAAAATAAACATACGTATGATACTTGCATGCAAATTGTCATCCACCAGACTTGAAGTTCATTCACTGTTGTAAAGCGTCCTAGAGTTCTGACTGAGCAAGAAAAATCAATGAGGGAAATACTGTATTGTTTGTCGGCCATGTAGAAATGATTCTAGCCAAGGGAGATTATCCAAATATTGCGGTAAACAGCTGGGGCTCCTTAAAGGGAATATGAATAGTCACATTTGTTATGCTTTGCCATCAAAATTTTAGCAAATGATATGGGCTTGTGACTTAACAAAATAAAGTTCTTGATATGGAAAAAATATAATCCACGGAACAAAACCAATAAAGTGCCAATTTATTGCATTGGCCTGAATTTCCCCTTATGGAGCCTTAAATTGTGGGTAATGGCCAAATGACATGCGCACAACTCATGGCGTCGACACGTGATCGGTAACAAGCCGCCATGTTTGACTGATAAACAGACGAACTTTCGACAAGAAACGAAAAATTGAAAAATGTGTTTTGGGGCCACCAGTGAATGAATTATCAAGAAGGGGGTATAGGGAACAACAGAAAAAGGAGAGCTTTATAAGGAATCTACTTTTTCTAAGATTACAAACGAGAAAATGATTTAACTTTCAAATGTTGTTGACAAAATATAAGAACTATTTCTGGTAGGGGTGACTATTGCAGCCAAAAATGACAATTGCGATAGTATTGACATTGCAGGAAGTACCATAGCAATACTATTACTATTGTGGACTACCATTGCAATACTATTGTGATACTATTGTCTGAAACATTTATGCTTGTTTGAAGGAGAAAATTAAAAATATGGCAGGAATTTTCTGCACATACTGGTACCAATTTTTGTACGGAAACAAGAGAAAATTTTAAGAATTTTGTCAAAGTCCACTTATATTGCTGAAATGCATTGGAGGCAAAACATGTACATCCTATTGCCATTTAACTTTCTTTTTATGTCTAACCAAACAATTTTAAAGTGAAAATTCTTAGGTCTTTGTTTGTTTTGTTGCTTTACGTCCCAAGTCAACAGCTATGGTCATTGCGGGACGGTCAGTTCACCTAACCACACTTTTTCCTGGGCAGGCTTGAACAAGCGGATAACCAGTAATTCGTGCACATACTTTAGCTTGTAACTGACAGCAACCCTTCTTGAATGAATCAGCGGAAGGGAGGAGAATGACAGTAGAAATTATTTCGTGATCAATCTCCACGAAAGTATGGGACCGGGCAGGGATCGAACTCGCGACCCCTTGAATTGCAAAATTCTTAGGTCTGAAAAGTATTGAAACTATTGCGAAAGTGAAAAGACTATTGCCGATACTATTGGCATTGTCACTTTCCTATCGATGCAGTAACATTGCCTAGGTTACTAATGCGATATCGATAGTCCAATGTATTGTTACATCCCTAATTTCTGGGTCAGTTTTTGTCAACTGGAACGGGTGCTAGGTGGCGTGTACGAAGTGACGTCATTGGAAAAACTCGTTGACGCGATATTAGGGAACCTGCGATACTTCTGGAAGGGAGTATAAAAATCCATCATATTTCCTGGCATATTCTATTTTCGTTGTTCTCGAGGATATGCTAAATTCCTATAATTCTCGCTTAATCACATGCTAATCTCGCAGCTGTCAACTGGAAAAGGCGTAAACTTAAAAAAGTCTTACCACCAACACTTTCTTGGGATTCTTTGTCGAAACGACAGTAGTATCTCGCCGGTAATGATAATCCCATGGTAACTTCTGCAGGTCAGTCCCGTTAGTACTTGTCGCGTTATTACGCGAGTATGCTTATAGCGCGGATCTGCCTTGGCTCCCAAAATTTACAAAAAAAAAATTTTTTTTTATTTTTTTTTAAGATTTTTTTTTCATCTTCCAAAAGGCTGTTTACTAAACTACTAATTTGTTTTGCCAAAACATTACTATTCACTCTTGAAATAAATAATGTAATTCTTAATTAATCTCTTCTTGTTGTAAAAACGCCAGTGAGCAGAGTCTGCACAAAAGGTTGACACGATTTCCACTGGGTAATTTGACAAAAGGATGTTGTGTATTGTATCTTTCTGCCCTGTCACCTGTCTAAACGTTTGTCTGGATAGTTTCCTGTACAATTGTAGCAATTGGTTAAAATCAATATTAAGTTCACACCTGCTGAGTTTTCAACACAAGCCAGACGTCCAATTATCTAGTTACCTCAGGGTGTTTTCACAGCAGTAAAAACGGTCATTGACCTGTGACACAAACTTGCTTAATTGAATATTCATTATCCATAACGCAGATTAAATATCAGCCAATCAACATACAGCTCATTGAAGTTGACCTTTGATGTCAGTAAGAATTATCCAATCAATAATTATAAGAGTATTAGACTCTACTGCCAGACGTTCTAGCGGGTATAATGTTTACCATAACGCTGCATATACTGTAACACCAATGTGAAAAAAATCTTCTTCAATTTTTGAAATGCTTGATTTTTGTTTAAAATTGAGTTATTTTGGAGGGATTTGAAGTACAAAACATATGATACTGAGCTTGTGTTTATTAAATTACCTGAATAATTAAGAGTAAGTGTTATTGGAATTTAAATAACCCCAGAACCTCTCCTGAAAACAGAATACCCCACCCACACTGACTTTGTTCTTAAAAAAGGTTATTCTTTGGAAGCAAAGAATGCACTGAAGACTTGAAACTAGAGTGTGCTAGTTTCCTGGGCCAGACTAGCTAGTTTCGGCCTTGGCTCCCAAAATTTAAAAAAAAAAAATTAAAAAAAAAATCTTTTTTTTTTTTTTAGATTTTTTTCTGACCTCGTTAGTACGCGTCCCGCGTATATCGCGAATGAGATTCGTGGACCCCAATCGGCGCGTAGTAACGGGACTTACCTGTAATTGTCTCCCGGTAATTAATACTGTTTTGTGGTGGGCGTGCATGGAACTTAGGAAGAAAATGGAAATCAGGAAGGTAAAAAAAGAGAACAAACTAGAACACATTCCATGGCTCAAGATCGCAAATCCGGCACACTCTCGAAGATATCTAATGGTATTCGATCCTTTGACCTCAAAAAGGTATTTGACCTTTTGGCCCCTCCCCAAGGCCCCAGGAGGCGGGGACCCAAAAAAATTGTGCGGTTGCATGTGCTGTTCATGTAAGTAACTCACACACCCAGTGATTTTGTTACCTGCGCATCCTGCATCTTTTGCGCATAAGTTTTTATTTCAGCGAGTCCCGGGATGCAATATTATAGCAGACTTGTCATTAAAATAGTGTTTTGGACTCATAAGTTTGCAGTTGGGACTCATTGATATTGGTATTGGGAACAGCTAGTCCCAGAACCCATAAGCCTAAAATTGTAAATAAATCACTGCACACAAAATCTGGTTGAATTTGGGAAAAAAAGTTTTTGGACCCCCCAACCCCCCACGGTACCCCCCAAGTCCCAGCCTGGGGCATGACCCAGGCGACAGAATAAAAATCCCGTCTGATATGTTTTATATCTTTCAATTGTGGTTTAAAAATCTTTGAAATTGACTTTGTGATTGAGATTTAATGATATTTGACCTTTTGGCCCCTCCCCAGGGCCCCAGGGGGTGGGGACCAAAAAAATTGTGCCGTTGCATGTGTCATTGATGTAAGTAACTCACACACCAAATCTGGTTGAATTTTGGATAAAACATTTTTTTTGACTACTCAACCCCCCCCCCCCCCCCCCCCCCCCACGGTACCCCCAAGTCCCACCCAGGGGCATGGTCCAGGCGACGGAATGAAAATCTCGTCTGAAATGTTTTGTATCTTTCAATTGTGAGAAGACACACAAAGTTTGGTTTAAAATCTTTGAAATTGACTTTGTAATTGAAATTTAATTATATTTGACTTTTTGGCCCCTCCCCAGGGCCCCGGGGGGCGGGGCCAAAAAAAAAAGTGCTGTTGCGCACCCTATTCATCTGAGCATCTCACACACCAAATTTGGTTGAATTTCGTCCAATGGTTTAGGAGGAGATAGTGTGACGGACGGAGGCGATTGCAATATCCCCGATGCTTTTTTAAAAAGCGTGGGGATAATAAATTCCCCACCTTATCTTCAAGCCATTCTACTATTTCCAAATTATCCTCGATCATGTTCAGAAACCTATTTTTATTTCAACACAATTTTTAGTAATTACACATTGTCGTTGCTCCAATGATCACTGAGTGACTAAGTAGGTCACATAATAGGAATTTTCCGTTTTATACTGTTGGAAAAAAATTAAGCAACATATTCATGGGGTTCTTATGTCCTCAATGCCATAAATTGTTATTTTCAAAAGAGGCATGTATAAGAATCATATTGGGTTTCCTGCTCTTTATAGTCAAAGTGATTACCTGGATAAATTGGAGACGCATCAAGTAACATGCTGAGGGCAGTAAAAAAAAAATTTCTTTATTGGGTTGTTTTATTTGACAAGAGACGGTAATAATTGTTTCATTGGGTACTAAGATTGGGTGACAAGTAACAGGGATTTCTCTAAGATTTGGAGAAGCCGGCAAAAATTGCCAGGAAACTGGCCAAATTTACTGTTATATGGTACAACCTAATGGACCAATCTTCAAAGTAGCCGGCACAGAAGGCAAAGTAGGTGGCTGTTTTTGCCGGCTGCCGGCTTTTAACGAAAACACTAAGTTACTACAATTTCAAGTTGTTGCAATAGCCGAGTAACACTAAAGGTGCCTTATTTTTGACCAGGAGTATAATTGGCGAAAACTGATGACGTAGTCCACAATTACACGGGTGAGTGTCAAAGTGTCAAAACCAGTCTCAAAGTGGAGGTCACTCAATACAATACAATACAAAATTTGTTTTGTATTTCCGACTATATAAATAAATTTTGTATTGTATTGTATTGAGTGACCTCCACTTTGAGACTGGTTTTGACACTTTGTTGCATTGGTAAACAAATGAAGTTAATTTGTGTTTTGTTAGTTACAAATGCCAGAAAACGATGAACAAGTAAAATAGACAAAATACGTTTTAGTTGTGGCAGTATGCTGCAACCTTCTCTTACGTAGGCGAAAACACAATGCCAGAAAATGATGAACAAGTAAAAACGCCAGGATTCTCGAAGTCAGACTTCATGTGATAGGTCACGTTTCATTTCATAACAACTTGGCTGCCATATTTGCTTGGGGGCAAGCCACCAGTTTTGTGTATTGGCTAAAACATGTTTAAAACTTCTGCTTCCGGTGTCAAGAGTGGTGGCCAAGAAAAATGAGAGATAAAATCAAATAAAATAGAGTGTTATCAAGGTGCAGTGCTTCCACTAACATTTTGAATCAGGAAGTCCTGACTTCCACCCTCTTCAATTTGGAAGTCCTGGGCTAAAAATTGGAAGTCCAGCTGCCAGCGCGCAGTTTGCGCCCAAATATTAATGAAATATGTACATGTACAATATTGTACACATTATCATAAAACCAACATTTCAAATTTAATAAGACAGAACTTTAATTTTGTATTAAAATAATTTTTTTTTTTGATAATCATTTTCCCATGACCTACGTGTAAGTGAATTTTATCATCAGCTCTTCTGGCTCCATCATAACCCATTGTTTACGGGGTATCTCTATAAGGGTACCCTGGGAAACTGTGCTGACCCAGATCAGATGGGGCATAATGAAGTATCTGATCAGGGTCTACACTGTTACCTGAGAAATTTCTATCTGTAGAATAACGACGGACATGATCAGCGGACATCCTTGCTAAAAGTACAATATTCATGCAGTAATGATTTAATCGCACGTCTGAATAAAGATTTGCTGGGCAACACTGTGATAGCACAAAACACAAGTGTTTATTTTTTACTTTCCAGTGGACACGCTTGGCTTACGTGACCGATTGCAGGTAAATAATGAGTTATGTCTCGCGCGTGTAAACTTGTTACACACAGGTTATTTACAAGTGAAGAGAGGATCAGGTCGCTAATCTACGAGTCTGCGCATGTTATGCGTTCATCACATCACACAGCTAAATTGTAAACAATTCCGAGTGTTTGCAATCACCAGTAACAAGGTACATTTTTGTAAAGAATTTTTCAATGAAAAAATACCGGCGATTTACTTATCAGCTACAATGAATAAAATCAATATGGAAACTATCTCTCCCTCAAATGACAGAATGAGTATCGTTAATGTTTTTAAACGTTTACAAACGTGACGGCAGAACAGGCGTCCTACCTAATTATCGCGAGTAAACAGATTGCCGTCATCCTCTAGTTATGATGATGTTGATGTGCCGCGGTCCCTTCGCACTAGGCATATACGTCATCCTTTAGATGTTCCCGGGGTCAATAAGATATATCGGTAGAGTGAGGAAACGCTGTCATTGGACTCGGTAATTTCTAGAGCCGCCCACTTTCGCCAAAATAAGACCCACCCACCTTCGCTCATTGGTCATATCTCGCTTGCTTACCTGTGTTGGAAAATATCACAGGCGGATAACCGAAATATCGGTACGTCGCATGTTTTGCTAGCAGGCGTCCTCGGGAATATGAGGAAGTCCTGTGACGTCTGCAATGTCATTTTTGGACGTCCTGCTGTGATTTCTCGGTGTTAAAACACCGAAAACGTCCACTAACGGAAGCACTGCCAGGTGTCTTTGAACCTTTTTCTGAGCTATTTGTGATAATCTGAATCCATATTAGATCTTCTATCTGAATGCATTCTTTGATCATGCCTGAAACAAGAAGTAAATCAGAAATCATGGATGAGAAAACAAGCGCCAAAGGCCCAGTTGACCATTATTACATCAAAATGTATATTAAGAGTAAACAGACAAACCCATCTCAGAAAGTCCACCAATGCCTTTTCGGGAATTGTAATAGCTCTCTCAAAACATTTGAAAGACAACAAAAGAAGCTCAGGCGTGGGTTCTTTGTCCCCTTACTGCAATCAATGTTTGGATCTTACCAGGAATGTTTTTGAAGCATTAACTACAATTAAAAATGCATCATGGTACTGTAATCACTGTGTTCATGCTGTTCCTGGGGTGCAAAAACTATTAATCAGAGTTTGTAATGTTGAAGAGAAATGTGAAGCCCTTAATAAGAGAATGGAGTCTCTGGAAAATAAATTCTGTGTATCACCTGATACAGTGAAAGACCTTGTCAGTGAGGAAGTTGCAGAACTAGTAAAAAAAAAATGGATCATGGTCATCATGGATGCTACTAAGCTGTAAAAATGGGGCTTTTATCAGGATATTTAATATCCTGAAGAAGGCCTAGGGCCAAAAATTTGAGAAATAGTGAATACAATTCATCAAATATGGTTATTGTTCCCTTTGGAATTTTTATTTGGAATAATTTATTGTGGCTGATTTTATTTTTTTAGGATAATGTGATGCTATGAGTATGAGCGATTACAGGGAGGATAGGCGAAAGTCAAGCAATGATAGCGGTAGGTCTGGCAAGACCAGTAGTGGCGGAGCAAGGCCAAGTCAGGAGAGAACCCCAACTCGTCCTGGTGCAAGGGGAGCAGGGAAAAGCTATAGGTTCGTGAAATATGCCATGAGGCGCTTGGATCACTCTTTAAATGATGATTTAAAAGTTGTTGTTTTTTTTGTTTGTTTTTTTACTTTTTGGACTATTCCATTTCTATGAAGAATGAATCATTTACTAAAGAAAGCAAAAGACCATGATCAGACTGAAGATCATAAAGTAGAACAATGAATTCTTATCTTGTTTCAAATCCAGAAGATAGGCTTACTTGCAAACTGGCTTATTTGAACCTAAATAGGAACAACTTTTTTCTATCACTGCTGAGTGTTGACATTAATGATACATTAATCCAGATTAAAAAATTTTGTTTTGTAAAATTGCAATTTTCTTATCCTTCCATTTACCACGTTTTGGGTGCTCTACAGAACTGTCTCAATCAGGACTGTCTCATTGACACAGTTCTTTTGAATACCCACAGCAAATGTTTTGGACTAACAAAATTTATTTTTGATTACGCACTACTATTTGGGGGGCTGTTGATATCTGCATTCGCATGGTTTAAAGTATTACTTAATGCATATATGGGAATCACATGTGCGTTAAGGTATGTTTTAACCCTTTGTATACAGGAAGCCCATAACGGGTAATTTTACAAACAGTGAACGAATGGTTAATGCGGTTCCTCTTATATCCTAATTTTTAAGGTTTCATGATAGCCCTTCTTTGTTCTAGTGAGCTGAGGTACCAGGCTGGTCGAGGAGATGGCAGGGGTAGTAGAGCAGCAGCTAGGAACCGGGACAGACCTGACAAGGAGCCTGAGAGGAATGAACCCGTTAGACCTGGCTCTAAAGGAGATGGTGACAAACCCAAAGATACACCAACTAAAGGGTACTTTGGTTTTTTTATGCCAACAAAATTTTCAATGGTGGGGTGAGGGGGGGGGGGTATATACAAATGTAGTCAGTCCCAAAGTCCATTAATCTGAAAAATGGTTTTGGAGTTTTATCTCAAGTTCTAGTGAACAGATATCTATCATATATTGAAAATGTTTTAAGGTTAAAAGTCTAGCTGAATTCGATAGTTAGGTTAGGTCCAGGACCTAACCTAACTATGGACTTCAGCTTGACTTTTTACCTTAAGTTAAAACATTTACAATCCATAACATAAAGTTTATAAAATAAATCTTTTTCAAGTATCATGTTCAACTGTAAGAAATAAAATTGTATAGGCCAATTTTGACCTCAGACGGATCAAAGATCAGACTAGTCTACTTAGGAGCACGAGAAAGGTAAATAAGATTGTAACGGTTGTTTTCTCACCAAATACTTACTGCTCATGCTATCGAAGCAATAAATATGTAACGGCATGACCAATACAACATCTACAGGCTTAGTCGAGCGGCCTACGTCTTAAATTGCAAATATTCCGTGGAAAGTTTCAGAGTAAGAAGCCCTGAGTTCAAGTCCCAAAGATTTTCTTTTCTTTTTAGCATATCTTTTTGTCCTTCGAGAAAACTTGAATTTCTTATGTTTTACGCGAAGGTTTTTTTCTATTTGGCGCGTGCTCAATTCATTTGCAAACGAATCTATTTCATTCGAAGCAAAGCAAACACCATACCAATGCAGTGCAGATGCAGAAGATCCATAACCTTTGCAAACAGGAGAAGGAAGATGGGCTGACAATATCACTGAACCAGGCAAAGGAAAGGACTTCAACCAAAGAAAGAGTATCATTGAGCGGCTGATGAAGCGAGACCAGACTAAAAAGGAGAGACCTGAACGGTCTGGAACGAAAGAGAGTGCAACGGGACGACTTTGAAGTATGTTGAGCATGTTTTGTCAGTAGAGCGTGTATACTGGTTAAAGAAGATCGCGATAAAGGAAGAACATGAGCCAGTGGTGATTGATCTTGCGTCGGAAACCGACTACAGCTCCGATACTGACGCTGCCAGCGCGACGGAGGGCATGTGAAATTAAATGTATCTGAAAGTTAATAAATTACGAAATAAAATACATACCATGATGAAAAATATAATATTAAAAAGCTAAAACACACACACACACACACGCACGCATGCACGCACGCACGCACGCGCATTAAAAGTAAAAAAAAATGCCTGACCGAGACTCGAACTCGCATTGATTTCTTTCACTTTATAAAACAAAAATTAATGTAGTGCTGCTTACCTACTGGGCTACAGAGAACGTTGACTAAAAGGTTGTAATTTACCTATATAAAGTATTATGTATTATAGATGTAAACACCTATGATACCGCTTTGTAACGGTTTCTACCTGTTCCCCTTTCACGTGCTGTAAAATCGAATAGTCTGATCTTTGATCTGTCTGAGTTCAAAATTGACCTATACCAAGTTTTTTTTAACTGGGTCGCGTAGTGCAGTCAGTAACCTGTTTGGCTACAGATGCGAGTCTGACTGCAGATCCAGGGCTCCCGAGTTTGATCCTGGCCCGATCCCATACTTTCGTGGAGATTGATCATGAAATAATTTCTATGGTCATTCTCCCCCCTTCCATTGAATCATTCAAGAAGGGTTGTTGTCAGTTACAAGCGAAAGTATGTGCACCATGTACTGGTTAACCAGTTGTTCAAGCTTGCCCAGGATAATTTGTGGTTAGGTGAACTGACCATCCTGCCGTGACCTTTGCTGTTGACTTAGGACGTAAAGCAACAAAACAAACAAACAAATGAACCAAATTTTGTTTGTGTTGATCCTATACATCCCAGTCAACTATTTTCCAGTCATGTCAGGATGATTTTCTGTGTTCCTGGGTTGAACCAATGCTTAACAGTGGATAAAGTGTCTTGCCTGAGGACACAACACAGTGCCTCAGGGAGTCTTGAACTAGTGACCGGTTGATCTCACTTCTAACACTACCACCCATCAAGTTAGTATGTTTTATTTTTCTTCAGGTCAGAAACTACACCAAGTAAGTTGAAAGAGATTCCCGCGAGTCAGGTGGTTTCAGCAGCCGACCTCGAAGCCCAATGGCAGAAGGAGGAGGAAGAGAAGAGGGCAGAAGAAGAGAGAAAGAAAGAAGAGGAAGAGAGAGCAAAGAGAGAGGAAGAAGAAAAAATTGTAAGTACATGGGTGAAAGTTTTCAAGATGACTCCTGAAATCAGGATTTTGAGGCAGACTTTCTGTGGAAAATACTGAATTGGGCAGATTATAATAGAGGAAGAAGAAATTGTAAGTGCATGGGTGAAAGTTTTCAAGATGATTCCTGAATTCAGGATTTTGAGGCTGACTTTCCGAGGAAAATACTGAATTAGGCAGATTATAACAGAGGAAGAAGAAATTGTTAGTGGATGGGTGAAAGTTTTCAAGATTATTCCTGAATTCGGGATTTTTAGGCTGACTTTCTATGGAATGTCAGCCTCAAAATGCTGAATTTGGCAGATTATAATAGTTTCTATGATTAATTTTCACTTTATCTATATACAAATTGACTTTGAATTTTAAAACACTTGAAATTGTTAACAGTTTCTAGGTATGCTGCAAGTTTTAAGATATATGAATGTCTCAAGTTCAGGGTTTTTGAAATTTTGAACTATCACCCATATAAGTGTTTTTGATAAGACAATTTCAAAGATATACAGCCTGTACATATTAAGTCTCACAGAATAGCAAATAAATTTGTTGTTAAGAAGGGGGTAAACAAGTTAAGAGTTGGTGTCAATACGGAACCTGTCTGTGTCGGTAAAGCTAAAAAAATGTTGAAAAGAATAAAACTGTGTGCCATATTGCCCGCTAAAATTAAGTTTTGCTATAATAAAAATTCACTGTTCAAATTTCCCTATTTGCTAGAATCTGTTGTATGAGTTGTTTGGACCCTCATTGCATCAGTGCAGTAGAAATTCAGATGCACTTAACCAATACTTTCAAGAAAGAGGTGACAATATGTTTAAAGAAATTAACTCCTTTAAATGCATGTGATATGTCTAATTTGCTGTTACGATCAAGTAAAGTGTACAAAATATGAAACCTGTGCAGAATTGCAAAGGTATTCTAGTTTTGACATTTCCTTTCACTGAAAAAGAAATGGAATAATTTTCTATTTGCATTATTTAATTTGGTAATTCCCACTGGAAGGTTTTCATTTTTGAGGTTTCACTGAGATACTGTCATTGAGTACTACCCACATACAAATATAAAAAGTTGCAGTCTTGTTTAACCCATATCAGCCTAGCGCCCTAGTGCTTTTGGTAAAGCAATTACTAAGAATTTTTGTTGTGTATATAACTGAATATATTGAATGTCAATTAAGCTTCACTGTCAAAATTTCCAAACCATTCAAACCTGTATTGGATATAATTGCTTGAATAGTTTCCATGTGACAAAATCTGCTTTGCCCCGTAGCACAATCGGTAATGTGTCTGATTGCAGATCTAGGGGTCCTCAGTCTGATCTTGGCCCAGCCCCATGCTTTAGTGGAGATTGATCATGAAATATTTTCTGCGGTCATTTTTCTCCTTACGCTGATTCAAGAATGGCTGTCGTCAGTTGCAAGTGAAAGTATACACAGAGTACTGGAGAACCACTTAGTTCATGCTTGCCCAGGAAAAAAGTGTGGTTAGGTTAACTGACCGTCTCGACATGACCATAGACTGGGACGTTAAACCACAAACAAAACAAAACCAAAAAAAATGTGACAAAATAAATATGAGCCACAACATGAGATTTCCAACAATGTGGTATGTGTGACCAGCAAAGGCTCAGACCAGCCTGCGCATATGGGCAGTCTGATCAGAGCCTTTACAAGTCACTTGAATATTCTATGACTGATAAGCTACTGACTGAACATCATTTAGAGCTTCTAAGTACAAAAGGAGGCTACAGAGGCTACGAGGGTCAGTCAAAAATAACTGAGCCCTATCTCATAGCATTTGAATTAAGTAAAATGGACATATATTTGGATGACATTTCATTGAAGTTATATGTCATCTATTTAATCACCTAATTTATTTCTGTTGGTATGCTTTTTGTAACGGTTGCTAGGCAACAGAATATGACCTGTCAAAGGGGTGCGTTCACGCTGTGATACATCTAAATCTAAGCGTTGCTATGGAAACAGTAACGTTAAAGCAAGACTTTAATCACTGTCGTCTGATACCTTGAACATGTACCTATTCAGTGACACAGAACAGAAACCAACTGAACCCAAATTATAGATATTGTAGTAGTTTGATTTCAAAATTTATCAAATTTTAACATGCCTGAATTCCTATAATTTACCCCACCCACATTAATACTTACACAATTTTGATAGAAAATATAAAATATTAGCATAATAACGCTTTAACAGTACTGCATACACAAACCCACCCTCAGACATATTAAGTTCCTTGATTTAAATGCACAATTTAGTTTCCATGGCAACACAACCTTCGTGTATTTGAAACTTTGTGGAATTTTGGAGTTTTTTGTTGCTAGGCAACGCATACACTCAATGTTCACCTAAACATTAACACTTTTAGTGTAATAAATAGACAACATGATATATATTATTCAAAGAAGAGTCAAATATGCCTTTCACAAAAACTATTAAGCACACAAGCTTTTTAAAGACATACTGTAAATTCCTGGTTGCTGAGATCGTGAACGCATCGATCTGACTGACGAACTTCAGTTGCCTAGCAACCATAATAGGAGCTTCACTAGGGTACTTTTTTAGGGTTAAAACATCTATGACATATTATACTTATAGAACATAATCACATTGGTTGTCTACAAAACCAAACCAAAATGTTATGAGGTAGGGCTCAGTTATTTTTGACTAACCCTCGTAGTCTGTGTCTACACTTGTAAAAATGCCACATTGTTGGCAATCACATGTCGTGGCTCATATATGCGGTAACTTTTCTTTAAAACAGAAACAGAAAGAAGAGGAAGAAAGAAAAAAGATTGAAGAAGAAAAGGTTCGCAATTTACATCTACATAAATTTAGGCAAAATAAAAAAAAAACTGGTTAGGGTAACCCTAAATTTACTGGTGAAACTTGAAAAAAAATATAATTTTTTGCATTTTGAAAGGCGAAATGCCTTTCAAAATGCATAAAATTATATTTTTTCAAGAAAAAAATGATTAAAAAATATATGTGTGCCTACCACAACTAAAATTTTCAGACCCTTTACCCGAAACACACTTATTTTTTTATTTGGCCTTATCATTGATATGTTTTCACCTATTGGATCTAGAATGTAAACACTGAATGATAGGAACATTTTATTTGTTCTCTAAAATTAGCCTTTGGTGGGGAGAAAAATATGATGACTTTGCCTTGTATACAGAGCTCTAGAATGAGGAGAGTTGTACCAGGCATCCAGATATGAGAATGTGTACAGTAATTGAAAAGTATTATTTGAATATCTCGACCAAAACATACATTGTGGGTACTCAAAAGAACGGTTTCAATGAGACGGTTCTTTTGAGCACCCAAAACATGTTGAAACTGATGGGAAGAAAAATAATATCAATTTTACAATCATTGGTTTTGCGTAACTGGGCCTATGTTTACTCTTTTTTTCCTAAGAAAACTCATTGGAAGTATCTTGTGCAATCATCAATGAGCATGTTTTGACCTTTTCATGTCGAGTTGATAAACTTGTAGAGATTTTTTGGTTTAAAAGAAGCATCTTATTTTGGCACTTTAATGTATCTGAACCAGGGCTTGAGATATCTGAGGATTTGTTGTTACTGAAATATGTGTATAGAATGATATCACTTAATTTCATAAAAAATTTGGTCCAAACCTGATCATCATGATGTTTATCTTTGTAGTAAAATTATAATACACAGTCGGAAGAGTGTGAACCATAATGACTAAACCTGTCAGACCTCAATAAACATGCCATAACCAGGCACCAAGGTTATAAAACTTTTTTCATGCTCAACTCAACTGAGCATGACATTTCAGTTGCTAATAAAAACTAAAATACTGACAAACAAAGAAGTTTCTTGCTCTAAGTCTCTCAGATATTGTATTCATCATGCTAATAGATATTAAAATGCCAACAATTGTTGGTATTTTAACATTTATGAGCAGGATAAATTTCGTACTCAGCTGAGATGAGCATGAAAAAAGTTTTATAACCTGGGAGCCTGTGCTAATCTCATTCATTGGTGCATTACTGGGAATGTTCATATTTTTTACCTTCAGAAATGCATAGAAGATTTCATAAAGGAAGCAACTGATAGAAATGCCGAGAAGTTGATACTCAGGGAGAAAAACTTATCTGCAGCTGGTTAGTAGATACTTTACTTTATTATATACCTATAAATGATACAAGTTTTGAACTGTCTGTTTTCTGGCCATCTGATACAGAAAGCAGGATAAATGAACTGAGGTTTTCTGAATCCTTATCACTATCCTTTAAAACGAGGCCAATGTAGGTTACCTGTTTTTGCGGCGACGTTACGTAAAGTAAATTTCAAGCATGGAACCAGAGACGGAAAAAACATGATGACGTAACGTCAAGAAACGAAACATAAAGGCAAACGTTCCCGCAATTTTTCTTGATTAAAGACCAAAACGATCTATAAAATCAGAATAATGTCAGAAAAAAAGGTATATAATAAACAAATTATTTTAATAGTAACTTGATCTGTCGTACAGTATCACGTCTCGTGGATGAGGTTATACAATAGATCACCCTCAACGCTTCACGTCTCGGGTGATACGATGGTATAACCTCATCCACTTGACGTGATACAGTACGCCAGATCAAGTTACTATTATAATAATGTGTATAGATTAACCATTTCTTCACCACGCAGGGCATACTGTAAGACGGCCACTCTCAAAAAGACTGAAAATGGATTTTTAAGACAAATTATCTCTTAATGCAGGTCAAAAGTATTCATTAAGCTACCTTTTGTCATTAAGATCTTTGTTTTGTCTATTTTTGAGTGGCCGTTTTACACAGGTTTTACTGTATTTGCAAAAAGTGCAGAATGTGGCATCTCATCAGGGTCTGCTTTGTATGTTAACAATACTTAACATAAAAAGATCAATGTTAACGAAGAGATATTCAGTATGATAATGGTCAACAAAAGACTGGACCTTTCCAATTATACCAAATATTTGTGCTACACAGTAGAATTGGGTTTTGCAAAACCAAATGTTAGGGAGCACAGTGGCTCAGTGGTAGAGTGCTTGACTCGAGACTGATGGGCCGCGGGTACGAGGCTCACTGGTATCACTGTGTTGTGTCTTTCAGCAAGACACATTTATCTTTGCTTAGTAGTACTAGTTCAACCCAGAAAGACCTGTCCCGCCATAACTGAAAAATTGTTGACTGGGACTTAAAGAATCAAAATCAAACAAAACCAAATGATAGGATCAGTTCAATATTCAGATCACCATGTAAGGACAGAAGACTGGTATTTTCAAAACCTTTCACCATTTTCCTCAACTCATTTATTAAATTCAATAATACATGAGCACTTGTGTTAGATCCTGTATCTAAATGATAGACTATCAGTCTAGAAAAGGATAATGGCCTAGTCAACAATATTTCAGGTAAAACCCAGAAAGAATTGGAGAGTGAACCAGATAAATGATGAAAGAGAAAGTGAAGTTCTTTAACTGCAAGAAAACATGTGTAAATCGTTGCTTTACCATAGGCCCAAGGTGTTGAGCCCCGTTGTGAAAGACACACAACACCCAAGTACTCATACTGTATTGTATGGTAGCTTAATCTAAGCCTCAGTTGGCTTTTCATTCACATTTATTACTCATGCCAACCCATGTGTTATTGCAGAGAACCGACCAGAAGACAAGTTCTTTAGTAAGCTGGACTCAAGTCTGAAGAAGAATACTGCCTTTGTCAAGAAGTTGGTAAGTTAAACTTTAAAATTTATTGATGGATATTTTTATTTTACTTACTAGCTTTTTACATGCATTTATGTTAGCTACCTAATTCAACCAGATTTGTACGGTACAACCTGTCTTAGGTGGCCACTCAAAAATAGAGAAAACAAAGATCTTAATCAAATGACAAATGGTAGCTTAATGAAGGTCCAAAATATTGCAGAATGATCTCCTTGGAGCATTCTGCAATACTAGCGATAACCGTACTTGAAAACCAATTTTGGTCTTCTTCATGAGTGGCCGCTTTAGGCAGGTTTTACTGTATTTGAAACTGAGGCAATGACCGTAACCATGTGCAGCTAAGAACCAAAAATTTGTTTCATACAGCTGAAGAAGAACTTTGGTCAAAATATTTCAAAGAATAGTGTCATTTCACAAAGTTCATCATGTTTAATTATACAGCATTTTTAACTGCTAAGGGCAAATAAAAAAAAATATGTGTATTTCGGGTAACAGGTCTGAAATTTTTAGGTAGGGTATGCACACATATTTTTTTTCTAATTATTTTTTTTTCTTGAAAAAATATAATTTTATGCATTTTGAAAGGCATTTCACCTTTCAAAATGCATAAAACATTTTTTACAAGAAAACCTGAAAAAATTCTAGGTTTCACCAGTAAATTTAGGTAGGGTTGGGTTACCCTATACACAGGTATTTTTTTTATTTGGCCTAAGAACTAAATAAATTGTTTGTTTTTTTTCTTTTTCAGAAATTATTGAGTGAGACACAGAAGGAAAGCCTCACAAGAGATTTCAATGGTCTGAACTTAACAAAATACATTGGAGAAGTGGTGAGTCAGCAAAAGACATCAGTGGTGATGTAGAATTCAACTTTCTTGAACTATATGACTGATGAGCAGCTGTACTTGAAACAATTCTTTTCTAGTCATAAAGCTAGGTCCAGAAACAGAAAAAATTTTCAGAGAAAAATTGTGATTATTTGCTTCTTGATCAATATAAACATATGTTCAGGCCTCCAGATAAGAGTGCATATTGGAAAATTATTTTCTTTATTTCTCAACCAAAACATATGTTGTGGGTGCTCAAAAGAACCGTCTCAATGAGACGGTTCTTTTGAGCACCCCAAAACACATTTTTAAATTAATGGGTAATATAAGAAAATAATTAAAATTTTACGCAAATAAAATTTCCTTATCTGGACCTATGAAGTTATAGGTGCTCAAAAGAACGATCTCAATGACATATGTTTTGGTTGAATAATAAGAAAATTTACTTATAATTTCACCCAGAGGCCTCGCAGACATTTGAAATTGATAGATTAAAGATTATATAGATAAGGGCTTCAAAATTAATATGGGGGTCTTGTTTGATGACTTACAGCTCTAGAATTGATGACTATCCAATTGCAATGCTTCTAATGTCTCAAATGAAACTTATGAGAAGGTAATGCAGCATTTCATTAGGGCAGGGTTCATCCTAGGATGGGCCCGATCTATTTTGTGAGAAAACTATTAATGTTTTGCTAAAATGGACTTAATTTTTGGCTGGGCACCATATACAAGCTATTCAAATCTCATGTCAATTGTGCTCTAATGTGGATATTAAGGATTCTTGGGCCCATCAAATTTTGCAAAGGGCCCATAAAAATTTCAAATGGCCCATTAAAATTTGGAAATTTGCATGTATTTGAGTGGGATATGGGCCATTGGCCCATTTTAAGGGCCCATCATCATTTTGGGCTAGGATTAACCCTGTTAGGGTCTACACTGCTTGCTGTGATAAAAATGATGTTCAGAGAAAGAAATACAATAGTATTTGGAAATTATAACCTGTGACCCCTTGATATATACAGTGGACCATCCCAAGTTCATTGTATCAAACCAAAAGGAAGAATCCATTCAACATGCTTTTATCCACTGATACTCACACCCTATTAGCCTTTTTCACACTTCTACCAGCTGTATTATCAAGTATTTTGTCCCCTGTGCTATTATCCAGTGATAAAGGAATACCCACTCCTCAGACTTATTCACACTTCTACCAGCTGTATTATCAAATTTTAGATTGTCATGTTGAATAGTTTTATGTACTACACTTCTCCCCAATATTTATCCTTTCTAACATCTGCATTACAGTTATAAGCATGTATTTACAGGCAGAGTGGAAAACAGTGTGGATCCAGATCAGATGGCTTCTGATGAAGCCATCTGATCTGAATCTACAGTCTTTTCAAAGAAGGATAAATCCAGGATCAGCAGGACAAGGGTTAAAACTTTCATAAAGGATCTTTGGCGGTTTGGGCCTTATACGCCTATTTTTCTGACATATATAACACTGTTTTTGAGCTTATGGTGTGATGCATTTAGTATCAGCGCAATCTAATGGCAAGAGGCAGCTATCAAAATATTTTCAAAATTCTTTCGCACTCGAATAATATGGTGGGGGTCTGAAATTTCATGACAATGTAAAGGCAATTAATAGTGATATTTTGCACTTTTTTTTATTTTTTGGTAGGTATGTGGATTTGCAGATATGATATGCAGAGTATTTACTAATCAAGATAATTGATGAAATTGTTTCAAACACAAAATATGTTTTGTAATAAAATGATATTGGGAAGATATTAAAGAAATTACCTGTACATTTTTTTACTACATGTACCGTATATAATAGAAAACTGAAAGCTCTACAAAAAGAAATATATACTTTTGAATGAATGATAGTGTCCCATTTAGCATTGCAAAGTAGAGCTTATTCTAAAATAGTTAGTGAGTATGATCAGGAAATACCACAATCACAAACTGCAGACAACCCCGTGGCACCGCGAGAAAGAGCCGCCCAACCATCACGAGACACCAGGAAGACAAATTAAGCAAAGCAATCAGCTCTCTCTTCCCCATCAAGATGATTGCAAAAATAGAATGGACATAAAGTAACATACAACAAAACATAGAACAATTACAGACTCCCACAATGGGAGTAACAATAAACAAAAAGTCCACAACAACATAACCACCGCCTTAGAACGGACAGCAGCCTAAGCCACTGGGGGGCTTAAATGCATTTTACTGGTACCAAATCTTCGCCCTAGATTCTGCTGTTGTTGAAGTACAAGAAATGTTCAGCTCGCATGGAGGCCATCTAACTAATGCAATGTATCATCATGGAAAAAACACTAATCAAATTACTACACCATGATGAAACAAAGAAAAGGGCTCATGACTCACAGATAGTCAGAGCTAAAGAAAACCTCAAGTTGAGCCACAGTGGGTCCAGCTACAGATAAGCATCAGGCACCAACCCACCGATTAAAGCTTTACGTCAGAGCCGTCATAGAGTCTGAGGCCTGACCCACCTAACTAGATCCTTTGAATATTACTTTTGCTTGTTTGAAGAGTGTGGCATGTGAAAAGGTTTTAAAGTGTGAATATTTATGGTATACATATACATGTATATCCAAGTTGAAAGCTACCTATATGAGATCATAGGTATCTACCTGTTATAACTCTTTGCATGCCAACGGAGAATTTTGCCTTCTGCCAATAGCCTTTGCAAACAGTTTGAACCCAGATCAAGACCAACAGAATGTCTAGATCCAAACTGTTTGACACTCGGATAGTGGTCCTGGGTGATTTATTTGTAAAAACTTAATTTTGAAAAAAAGTCAGCAGAAGAGAATAAAAGCATGAACAAATACTCAGCATGCAAATAGATACAGTTCAGTCCGGTTACTAGAAAGTCTGGCATTAGAGTAGTAAAATTTTGGGAGTCATGGCAGATTCACGCTATAAGCGTACTCGCGTAATAACGCGACGGGTACTAACGGGACTGACCTGTTTGTAGGACGGTTGACAAACTTTCATTTTTACTGAAAACCATATGAGCCAAGATCTGACAAAAGGGACCTTCTGGCAATAAAAGTCAAAAGTGAGATAATTATAGAGAAAGAAAGACCTAGCTGTTGTTAACAATTACAGAAAATTTGAAGAGATTATCTTTACAAATAACAAAGATAAGAGCGTTTAAACTCATATATATGATGCGTTTTAAACATGACGTCACTTAACGTTGCTAATGACGTTATGACGTCAACATCATTGTGTTAACATATGACGCTACTACAAAGACGCTAGGAGCAATATTTCAAGAATGATTCATCTTTCTGTAAAATTTGATGCGTATGCAATTGCATAGACTGCAGAAATAGCCCACATACGCACATTACGTGTTTACAAAAGCATTTGAAATGAGGTATCCCGTTTTCAAGGAAGTGTGTAGTCCATATGCACAGCTGTTGCCATGGCAACATACATTATATGTATCACTTAATTTTATCAGAACTATTTGCGCCTTTGATTGTATTACATGTTAGAAGCAATAAAAGTCTAGTGTAAGAACATACAAATCTTGAACATTTAGACGTTTATGAAATTTTGATTGCACAAAAACTGCTAAATTGCCTGAAGGACCCTTTTCTCAGATCGGCGCTCATATGCATTTACCCATAGCAAGTGTCAATGTTCAGCAGGACATGGGTGATAACTTTCATAATCTTGGTTTGGCTCTTTCTTGATATTGATTACACTTTTCCAGGCCGCTGCCATTACAGAAGTGAAGTTAAAGATGTCTGGCATTGGCTGTGCTGTACACATATGTAGTATCTTACATAAGAGATATTCCACTTTACACTTTTCAGGCTGCTGCCATTACAGAAGTGAAGTTAAAGATGTCTGACATTGGCTGTGCTGTACACATATGTAGTATCTTACATCAGAGATATTCCGACTTTGCACCTAACTTGATGGAGAACTGGCAGAAATATATGCTAACTAAGAAGGATGAGAAGGTAGTATTCATCTATCAACTTTTGAGCTACAGTAAAATTTGTGTAAAACGGCCACTCAAAAAATTGACAAAACGAAGATCTTAATGACAAATGGTAGCTTAATGAAGGTCTAAGTATTGCAGAATGCTAGCATTCTGCAATACTTTTGACCTGCATTAAGCAATAATTGGTCTTAAAAACCAATTTGTGGTCTTTTTGAGAGTTGCTTTTTTACACAGGTTTTACTGTATGTCACAAGATGGCAGAATTTTTTGTATAAAAAAATGTTTCCGGAATCCTATCAGTGTCAAACAGTTTAGATCAAGATCAGACGCAAAGTTTTGCACTAGCAGGCAAAGAGTTAAGACTCCTTATAAACAGGTCTCCAATGGGAGGAGGTGTCTAGATTTTGGTTTGATTATTCGGGTTGAATATAGATCATGCTCTATTGAAAGAAAAAAAATCCCTTGTTTAGAGCAGAAGATATGAAACCGGGATAAATAGCTCTTGATCAACTGGAGAGGCTGACTAGTAGGAAGAAAAAGCTGAGCCATGCTAAAAAAAATAATTTGCTGCTCCTTTACAGGGAGGTTTCGGAGAAGATTAGGTAGAAGAGTTTTTGCATATTCATCATGATATTGTGTCACATGGATGCAAGTAAGCCCTAATAATTCATATTTACATTTTCGAAGCAAGCCTTTAATGCATCTTTAGATTTTAACAAGCGTTCATAGCCTCATGAAAGACACTAATTTGATTGACAGCTACCAAGCTCACTTGCCCGTGCAATACGCTTTGAACATCGAATTCATTCCTCAGAAGTGACAGTGGTGTTGTGATTGGCAGCAAGCCTCACCTGAGTAGCACATGCAAAACAAGCCTCTTGTTTGCTCCATTGGCTGTCCGTGTTCCACTTTTCCATTTTACACTCCAACAAAAACTTTAATACGATAACATATCAAATACAAAACTGTTTGGCTTCCTGCATTATAAATAAATTCTATATTTTAAATATTTATAATAAAATGTAAATATAAGCAATAAATTCCATTTTTGGTCTGATCATGGAATCATGAATACTTCGGGTCTCTTGCTGACTTAATGTGAAGTCCTTCGAGGTACACTTACTTTGCTAGAGACCCGAAGTTTTCGTGATTCCATGAACATTCCAAAAATCAAATTTATTTTTTAATTTAACCCCTGTTTTAAAAATGACATTTTGGGGGATAAGGGAATAATGGCTAGGTAGGTGGAAGCAGAAAGCCAACAATTTTATTTTAGGCTCCAAAGGACTTATTTCATCATGATATTTTCCATTGCAGAAATAAATTGAGCCACGACACAAGAAAACCTGTCTTCGGGGGTTTGCGAACAACACAGGCGCTGTTATGTCGCTGGATTAATAACCAAAGTTCATTAGTATGAATTTAATCAGCCATTACTCTAGAATTACATTATATAGATTACGTTAGTAATCTTACGTTAGAAACGACGTCGTCTATAATTAGAAAGTCTATAAATATCACAATAGTCAATATCACATTCCTCCATAATTTTAAAAGAAGAATCTTATACAAAAGTTAAGACTAATATTTCAGTTATGTTTAAAGAAATTATATATAAAATAAGTATACGTTGAAAGTTATATTAACAGTTGTCAACTACTTGGCTATATATTGGTTCAAAGTTCTGTCTCTCTGTTTTTAAAGCCTAAAACATCGTCTTTTAGCTTATAAGGTGGTCTTCGTGTTCTTTGTGGTTGTTGCCTTCTCGGAGGTTCTTGTTGCCTGTTGTGTTGTCTAACTTCAACATCGTGTTGCTGGTTTCCATTCTCCTAGTTTTCGGAACCCTCTTGCATCACTTCATTCTCTCCCTCATTTCTTCCGGCCTGTGTAGGTATCACCTCGGCTGTGTTAGGGATTCTTATCTGGCTTGGTCTGGATGAGCGCAGCAAGTGTTCTCGCCATCTTCCGTTCCTAGCTTCATGGAACAGCTTAAACTTTGAAGCATCTCTCTGCATGGTACGTCCATCTGATTTCCTCTTGGCCTCAATTGTTGATCAGCTTATCCCAATTATGAAATAAAATTCTTTTTCACAAGCTGAGGACCATTTATTTTGCTTTTTCTTCTTCAGCAGAACTCTGTCACCAATCTTAACTTTGTGCTTCACAACTTTTGGATTTCTATGTTGATTATTCCATTTCTACTTGTACTGTTTGTCTCTTTTGGTTATCTCTCTTTCCATTATGTGATATTTTCTACTGATGGAAAAAGAGTCATAATCAAGTTTAGGTCTGACATTTCTTTTCATAAGGGCTTCATATGGAGAGTATCCTGTAGCTGGGTGCGGTGTTGATCTGTAACCCATTAGCATGTACTGTAGTGCAGAGTTGCTTGATCTCCCTTCGCTGTGTGCTATTTGTTCTCTTTTGTTCAGCACCTTCATAAAACGTTCTGCCTCTCAGTTTGCCCGCGGGTGCTCTGGGGTAACTCTGTGGTGCTTAAAACCCATTTCACTGGCAAAGTTTCTGAAATCAAAGGAGTTGAATGGTGGTCGATTGTCTGATTCGAGTCTCTCAGGTATTCCATGCATTGCGAATACCTTTCACAGTCTTTCGCATGTAACCTTGCATGAGGTTGATGTTAATTGCTCGACCACTGGAAATCTTGTCCGCTTATCTATGATAACCAGATTGTAGTGACCATCTGGGTAAGGTCCACCGAAATCAGCAATGTATGCCAAGCTGTCTCTGGTATCTCTGATGGTTTCACTGGTTCCTGTCTGTTTTCAGTAGTGCATATCTGACATTCAAAGCATTTTGATTCCGCGTCTTAGACCATGCTGTTGAGTCTTGGAAACCAATACTTGGCCCGCAGCATCTGTTTCGTTTTGGTCATCCCGAAATGTCCCATGCTGTGGGCAGCTGTTATAACCTTTTTCTGTAATCTCTCTGGAATAACTATCTGTCTACAACGTAGAACCAGTCCTTTAGCTTTACACAGTTCATGCCTTATCAGGAAATAAGGCTTTATTTCAGGCCTATCCTTGTGTTTTTCCAAGTCATTTTGCTTCATTATTTTCAAGATGTCGTGCAGGACTGGATCTGAGGATGTTGCTTCCTTTATGCTTTTCATAACTGACTATGAAATTTATCGTTTTCTCTGTGTCGTCTTTTCCCGTTTCTGGTAGTGGATGCCACAACAAATAGTCCAGGGGATCTGCTGCGTCCTTGCCTGGTTCATATACAAGCTCATAGTCAACGTTCTGCATTTCCATGATCCATTTCTCTATTCTGGGAGGTAGTTTTGCACAGGATTTGTTGAACATGGGGATCAATGGCTTGTGAGAGGTCATGATCGTGAATCTTGGTGCTCCTAGCAGGTACATGCTGAACCTTGATTTTGCCCATTTCACAGCCAACGCATCCTTTTCTGTCTGGCTATAACGTTTCTCCGCACTGGTCATCGATCTGCTTATATAATGAACAGGCTGTAGTCCCTTTGCTGTCCTCTGAAATAACCCAGCAGATAGTACTTCGTGGAAGCTAGCCTCTGTTCGAATAACAATAGGTTTTCTTGGGTCGAAGAATGCCATGGTGTCATCACTTGTTATACTGTCTTTTAATCTTTTAAAAGCTGCATCTTGTCGCGTCAAGGCCCAATTAGAAGACAGTTCAGCATATCACAAAAGTTTTCATTTCAGATTCCTAACCCAAGTAAATACCGTGTTGATCTCCGATTCTTTGCTGAGCTTGTAGCTGTGGGTTTGTTTAGAGAGAGGGATGGTCTCCCCTTACTAGCTACTCAGCTGGGATATCTGACCAACACTGACAAGGAGGAGCACAATAACCTCTCTATACTCACAAGTTTCTGTAAACACTGTGGTGATGATTATGCTGGGCTCGTGCCAAGGAAGTATAGGTATAGTAACATTTGTTTAGAGAGAGGGATGGTCTCCCCTTACTAGCTACTCAGCTGGGATATCTGACTAACACTGACAAGGAGGGGCATAATAACCTCTCTATACTCACAAGTTTCTGTAAACATTGTGGGGATGATTATGCTGGGCTTGTGCCAAGGAAGTATAGGTATAGTATTAACCCTTTATATTCTGATGGATTTTCCCTTACAATTAGTATGGTAATGCCCATTGTGTACCTTAAGGGGTCTCAGGTAGAATTTTTTAAATTAATATGTATTTCTGTCCCAGAGGATTTTTTTTTAATATTTGCAAACAGTGAAGACCCTGATGAAATGCAGCATTATGCTGCATTTATAATGCTGCATATCGTCTGGGTCTCCACTGCTTGCCAAAGCACCTGTTTAGGGGTTTCCAGTATACAAAGGTTTTATAAGGTCAATTTGAACGATCAACTTCCTGTCAAATCTTTTCATTGTGAAAAATAAGATGTACAGCATTTATTTCTAGTTTCCAGGCAGTTCACCAACATGATTCTGTATATAACAATGCATCTTTCCGTCTTCTCTTTCTAAGCATGCATCTTCCACTTAACCATTTAGAACAGGCTCAATTGGTTTCGATTTGTCTGTTCTTCCAAGATAAGTGTAGGAAAAGGCTTTTTTTCCAATTTTGAAAGCTAGCTCATATTCCTAGCATGCTTAGTCAACAATATGGCCCTACTCTGTGATATCAAAATATAATACAATATTGCTGTCTTGTTTTGTCAGAGTGAGTTTCGTTCAAAAATTGTTTGTCTTCAAGTACAGTTATGTCCTCTAACATTGCATTGCCCCTAACATTGCACACTAGCCCCAGTGACTATGCCAATTAAATCAGATAAAATCTTTTTTGTTTTTAATATTTAGAATCAGGCTGCTTATGGAAAGAGAAAAACAGCAAAACATTTTCACTTTAAGCTTTCACTGCTGAGCAGGGATGGATTTCAGCAAAAATTTGCAAAAGTTGTTAAAAAATTTCAGGTCTAAATTTCAAGACCCAGACTTCAAATTATTTATTTTGAATCAAGTTTTTGTTGGAGTAAATTGTTGAGAACAACCTGGTGTTACTTTCCCTGGTATATTTTGTAGAAGCAATTTATTAAAGAGAAGTTATAGTGAACATTTTGCTGAAAATGTGCAATGTTAGGGGACTATTTCAATGTCCTATAACAGGGGGGGCTTGTGCACTTCAAATCAAAGTTGCTAGAGATTGGGAAAATATTTTTCATTTTGAACTTTATGTAAATAACATATAATGATTACTTTATTTAGCTCTGCACACTTTTTCAATTTTGTTTCTTTCTTATTGTATCTAAGGGAGGTTAGAAGGCTTAAGTGTGCAATGTTAGGGGCCTTCACTGTACACACAAATACGTTTGGCAGTGGAACGGATATAGGAGCAGTCTGTCTTGAAATTTATTGTAAATATATATGGAAAAGTTTATGGTATTTGACCTAATAAGCACACTTAAAAGTTCTAATGAAGCCAGAAGATCAGAATCTACATGGTTTTTCATCCACACCATCATTCCATATTAACCCTTTCCTTCATGAATATTCATTCTAAGCTCCACCCACTATGAATAATTATATAAATAAACATTCATGTATGTACATAGAACAAAGAAATTACTTGTTGGGTCCGCTAGTGTAGGATCATATCTAATCATATTTCCATAATGGAACAATGACTATGAAGCTGATATTAAAGTGCATGTTTTTCCTTGATAAAGACCTCTGGCCAAAATATTGAGTGAAGAGTAAAATAAGCATATGTGTGACATAGTGTACTGTTATTTTCTTCCAGGAAGTTGGCAGAGAAATTTGAACTAGAAGTGCCTAAGAGTAAGGTAAGCTGTTTATTGCTCTCATAGCTAGTTTGTGCTCTCATAGCTAGTTTGATAGTGTTGCTTTTTTATGAAGACTGAAGAGTGTAAAGTATTTACCTTGCCTTGTGTGTTCTTGTGTTTGTGTGTTAAAAAATCTGTGTGTTTTGTTTACATACCCCTGTTATCAGATACTTGAGTATCTTCTTAAACTGACACTTTTATTTTGTATTTTGTTTTCTGTGAGTGACATTTATATTTTGCAGGTATTAACTCCTGAGAGACAGAAAGGATGTCGGAACCTGCTGGGTGACTATTTCTCCTCACTTTGTAAACATCTGTGTTCAGACCACAAGGATCTCAGAGTGATGGAAAAACAAAACAGAAAAACTATCATGGTAATAATCTTTCAATTTAAAATTAGGGCTTCAGATAAGGGAGAAATTCATCTGAGAACAGGTGTTCAAGGCAAGTTTTTATGATAATTGGAGGTATATCATCAGAGTTGATTCTAGGCTGCGGGAGTGTGATAATTACGCTTTTTTGGCAGTTTTGGACCCAAATTTCAAGTTCCCTGCGTAGCTACTTCCGCAAAATGCCGAGATTTGGCGCAATTCCAGTAATCCTGTGCGTATTTTTGGTCCTTCTGTTTGCATTTGGATCCCTTTGTTCTATTCCATTTGTTTAATTTCGTTTATTTCCACTGATCTCGTCTTCTGAAGAGACTTAATTTCTATTGGTTGATGGGGAATTGAACATTTCTACTTTCGTTTTTACAAAAAATGGCTGTCTTATTTGCGAAATGAAATGCAGAAATAGGATAATGACAGCATGCAAACAGGCATACAGGAACCTCAAACTACAGACTAATAAACCATTGTACCTCGTTGGCCCACAGAAAATAAAGAAATAAGTTTGAGTGCAGAGATGATGAATGGCCTGGCAGGGAAAGCTGTACCATTGCTGAGGAATATTAAATTGTCTTCTACCGACCATGGTCGCATCAGGTATGTGCCATTTAGTAATCTATTTTCCAAAAATCTATCATTCTGGAGAAGAGGGTGCTCTGATTATATTTGTTTATATTCAAATCAGACACCCCTCCCACTCTTCTCCCTCTGTCTTTGTCCAACACTTTTGAAGGCCAGGGTTATTGTGGCTGTGGGGGTGAACAGAACAGGCCAGCGCCTAAAGATGACCCCTGCTCGATTTTTTTTAGGTGCGGACTTAGTTTTTTTTAAGGGGTAGTTTTTTTTAAGGGGTCAGAGCTCTCGGAAACGCAGAATTACGCGTATTGGTACGCACGTTTTTCCCCTGGGACGCATGATTTTCGCTAGGCGGGAGTCCCGCGTACGCATGTTTTTTTAGTCGGCACGCGCTAAAAATCCAGTAGCTGCGAGATAAATACACACCGGAGATCAAAAGCCCTTTGATATTATCGATCGCGACACGCTTTCCTGTCTCTGTTGACCAATCGTTTGACTCGGACTGCAGTGTAGCAATTCTGACAGGTGATTGACAGGATTACCGATGCGGGACAGTGTGATTATTACGAGGTGATTATTAAAGTAATTAAGCAAGGTTTATCGGGATTTACCGTTAATTAAAGGGAGAAAAACTAATAGGGTATTGTAAACAACATCGGACTTCGACTGATTAGGGATGAAAGAGAAAACATATTTAATTGCACTCGTTTGCGATTTGAGCAACATAAACATGGAGAAAAAAAAAATAATAATTTTACGGATTTGCATTTCTTCTTTCGTTCATTGCTACGGCAAGCAAAAGAGTCTGAGAATTGTTTGAAGAAAAAAAAACGGTACAGCGGTAAGCCGTATATGGTAACGTCGGAATGAGAAAAGTTCCAAATGAAGCTACACTACAAGCCGTGCGATGAAATTTTTCATCGGTTCAAGACGAGTGTCTAGATTAATAAACTTTCAGCAAGTAAAATCGTTCATTCTAAATCATGGAAGCCATCTTAAATGACTAAGTAATATCAGTTTATTCATTGCAATCGCCGTGGACACTAGCGAGATGCGTTTTCTAGAAGAAAAAAACACTTCCATTTGCATAAGATTATACAAAACAGAGGACTGCTGTCTGTCCGTCCGTCCGTCCGTCCGTCCGTCCGTCTGTCTGTCTGTCTGCCTGCCTGTCTGGCTGTCTTGTTTATGAACAAAACAAGTACCAACAGTTAAATCTTTTATTTTGAAAAGGCCAAACAAAAAAATGTGTGTTCAGGTTACATGAAAAAATATAGTACCAAAATATTTTGTTTTTGTCAAGTAGGAACAATGAATTAATGCTTATATGTTAAAATAAGTTGATCTAAAAATTATTTAAAAGTATCACTTATCACTTGGCTAAAATGGAAAAGATATACGGCATGCACAAATTGGTGGGACTCCAACTTTTTTGGAGTAGGACTCCCAATTTTTCCAGTGGGACTCCTACTTTTTGCCAGATGGGAGTCCTGAACTCCTGTTTTCAAAATCCTAGTGAGAGCTCTGGGGGTGAAGGGCTGGTCGGATTTTTTTAGAAAACACCATTACCCATTTGATTTGCAGGTTGGCCCCCTTTTGGGAACACAGGGGGGGGGGGGGGGGGTTGGCCCGTTCTCGACAAATCCTAGAATCAACTCTGTATCATGGGTTATCTAATGCTTCAAATTGCATCTACAAAATCACTGGAATGATTTTCACCGATTTTTGCTGGAAGGAACCTTGGATGTCCATTCCTCCACTTTGTTAAAAGATTTTAATTCTATGCTGAATTATGATTGCATGGAAAGAAAACATTTTAAAGGACTTATTTCAAAAGAACCAGCTCTATTAAACAGTCTTTTGAGTACCTAAATTTTATGGGGTTTTTTCAAAGAACGGTATCAATGAGAGTCTGATCAGAGCTTTTGATGGGAGCTCAGTGGTAGAGTGCTTGACTCGAGACCGATGGGCCGCAGGTTCGAGCCTCACCGGCGTCACTGTGTTGTGGTCCTTGAGCAAGACACATTTGTCCTAGCTTAGTACTGGTTCAACCCAGGAAGACCCACCCATCCCTGTTTAACTAAAAGATTGTTGATGGGACATAAAGAATCTAATCAAACATACAAATCAAAGTAAGTAAGGGTGCAAAGATCAGGAATCGATACAATCAAGTACCACACCTGACCCAGGATACCAATGGGAAAGTTACAAACTCACAGTTAGACACCACAAACGAGAGCCAAGAGGTCAGCCCTTTCCCAGCAAGTGACCACAAAGCACATATAAACAGATGCGCACAAAGACATAGCAAACACAAGACGGAACAAAAACATGAAAGATCCACAAAAGAAGTACCGCCTTGGAACGGTCAGTAAAATATTTACTGGAGGGCTTTAACCCGTTGATCGGCGCCAACCTCAAAGCTTTTGCTGGTTGCCCCCATAGAGCAGCTAACTAAAACTCTTACAACACTGTGTATGTGTAGGGTGATGTGGACTCATTATGTAACTTTACTTCTACCCTTTTTCTGTTGCCTTGCCCATTATGTCTCCCCCCATCATTTTGTTTGGAAAACCAATGTAAGAAAAATGGTATTTTAAGCGAAATTTTCAGTGGGCTTTTGGCTGGAATCGGGTAAAATATGTAGGAATAAAGATCACACATGTTTATCTCATTGCATTAACACTTGCTGGGTCCCTTGAAAGATGTTTGAGCACTCAGCTTAATGGTCTTATGTTCAAACAGCTTCCTAGGGACCCAGCAAATCTTAATGGATCATCATGAAAAAAAATGAATTGTCCCAATAGTATTTGCTGTAATATACTAATATATTTCCAGACAAAAGGAGAGTTGAGTACAGAGAAGAAGGAGAGGTATGAAGAAGCTTACAACAGTTACCAGAAACTACTCTCAAACTCTGCCATATTTGCAGTAAGTTCAGCTTATTTTATTCTGTTTCAGAAGCATATAAGGGACATGACATATTTACAGGTCTAAAGACATTTGATAATGTTTTAACCAGCATATTAAGACAACAAAAGTCCACTTGATTGACCAGGGCTTTCATATGCCGCCAGTTTGTAGTACACTTGTCATATTTCGCCAGTTTGTAGTACACTTGTCATATTTCGCCAGTTTGTAGTATACTGTCATAAGAATTTTTCAGTGACAAAAATTGTAGACACAGATGAAGAATGCACCTTCATATCACTTCATACACTGTTTATTATACTGTGGTATTTAGAAATACTTACTGCTAAAAGTATATACTTTATAGATCATCCATAAAATAAGAAACCTAATCATGTTGGTGGTTGTCAAAATGGGGGAACAGGAGCCTGAGGCAGTTTACCCATTTGAGCCAAATGGGATTTCCCACTCATATAAATTGGACCAGTCTATTTCTATTTTCATGGTTTTTGTGTGGTATTTTTCATTTATAATCAAACTTTAACCCATAGCCTGACAGTCACAATTTTTGACCTCTGTTCATCTCCTTATGTTCTTCGATAGCCTATATTGCAAAAAGTATAAGACTTGAGTCATACCGGAGGTGGACTTAGCTGTAGGAGACATGGGATTTCTATTTTGTCATTTACTCTTTTCTCTAAAAAAAACATTTGTGGGGGATATTATGTGGCGGGGGACATAAATTCTATGAATTTGCTTGTTGATATACTAACTATACTAGGAGCACCTGTAGATCAGGTGTGAGATTTGCTATGCATGCAGCTAGCCAGCTACCTGGAAGGGGGCCACTGATGTGGAAGATGCCCCTGCATCTGTTTTTAATCAAAAATCCTATTATGATATGATGATGACTAACATTACATAGGTTACTTTTTCGATATCGATGGTCCAGTTAGATCAGTAACTTTGTGCCTGTGCAGTTCGTACCAAATCATGTGCTGGCATTGGTATAGGCAATTGTTTGTTTTAGAGAGTTTCTAATATATTTTTTCTAGGATCTCCTGGATGAAGATATGCCTGATCTGCCAGAAGAAGGTAATATACACATAAAACAAGATTTAGTTAAGATCCATCCCTTGGATGGTCTAAGGGTATCGGCCAGGGCCACAAAGGGATTAAATTAAAAAGAATGAAGAGTAGAACACTATGTACAAATAAGTATTTTGCCCATACAAACACCTTTGACACCTGGCTTGAAACCAAGTAAAAAAACAACAAAAACTTTTTATGAAAGTGGTCATGTTGCATATCAAATTGAACAGAACGAAGAGTTAAACAATATTCAAGCAAAAAATTCAAGCTTGCACACACACACACTTTTTTTACCTTGAAATTTCTGTTGCACTGTACAGTTTCACCTTTAGTCTTAGTACTGCAGGTGTATCTAAACATATAGCAAATATTGTATAAATAGCCTATGGGTCTCAAAATAGTATATGTGTCTCAAAGTGCAAAAACCTGTCTTAAGGGTTTCCTTTCCAGATTGCGAATAACAAAGGTGCTATCGGACCGCCCAGGATGCGCAGGCTGGTCTGCGCCTTTATTGTTCGCAAACAACAAAATCAGGTTTTTCTTGTGTCAAGGCACATGTAAGAAAAAGTATGCTTTCTATTCCAACTTTTTTATTTTCTTTGTTCTAATTTTAGAGCTTGTTAATGATAAGTAGACTTGCACTATAGACACAAGTTCTCCAGGTGAATATTGTGTTATATTTCAGAAATGAAGCAAGATGAAGATGGGGGACTTGATTTATTCAACCCACTCAAGAATATTGAGGTCAGTCTATCAAAATGCTTACTTGTTGGAAGACAGACAAGCATGTAGGAAACAAGATTTATATCTTTGATAGTCATCCACTAGAAATGTGACACAGATTTCCCCACCCACGGCAATTGTATGGCAGAAAAAGCGTATGGGTGCGGATATTGGGTGTACAAACACAGGGCGTAAGGACAAGGGTGATACCATATCTCCCTCCACCCATTTGAAATGACAGGGGCATAAAATAGCGAGTGGCTCCTATTGATGCCATCTTATTGATGTGATAGTTATTTTGGCATTTTGTGAGGTGACCCTTTTTTGTGAAATTTGCATGCATGCATCATCATTAATAGATAAGGCTAATGGTGGTTCATATCTGGTGAATATACACTTTGTGTGTGTGTCTTCCTTGCATAATGCATTTTTTAGCTCACCTGAGCCTTTGGCTCAAGTGAGGTATTAGTGTGGCAATGGTCCGGCATCCATCCACACTTTCAAAGTAGTATACCTCTAAAGCCAGTAGACCAATTTTGATCAGATTTCATGTAAAACATCATCAGGTAGGGGGAAAGGCTGCATAAGGTTTTGAGCTGATTGGATCGGAACTCTGGTTGCCTTGGCAACATAAGCTCCCATGGACTTGTAATGGGAAAAACTTTTAAAAATCTTCTTTGCTGAAACCATGAGGCCCACAGCTTATATATTTGGTAAGTAGCAACATCTAGTGGACCCCTACATGAATCCTGCCAATAAAGCCCCTGGGGACCAAACTGGCCCCGCCCCAGAGGTGAAGAGTTTCCATAGATTTATAATTGGAAAAACTTTAAAAATCTTCTTCTGAAACCATGAGACCCACAGCTTATATATTTGGTATGTAGCAACATCTAGTGGACCCCTACATACATTCTGCCAATAAAGCCCCTGGGGATCAAACTGACTCCGGCCCAGGGGTCAAGAGTTTCCACAAACTGACTCCGGCCCAGGGGTCAAGAGTTTCCATAGACTTATAATTGGAAAAACTTTAAAAAACTTCTCCTCTGAAACCATGAGGCCCGAATGTTATATATTTGGTATGTAGCAATGTCTGGTGGTCCCCTACATAAATCCTGCAAATCAAGCCCCTGTGGTCCAAACTGGCCCTGCCCCGGGGGGTCAAGTTTCTATAGACTTATAAACTTTAAAAATCTTCTTCTCAAGTTAAATTAGCAAGATTGAAGATCTTGTCATGCATTAATACCCTAACCCTTATCTTGCTGGACATATTAATGTACTACACTCCTCCCCAATTTTTGTCCAATCAACTTGCAGGATTCCAGTTATTAGCATTTATTTACTAACAGATTTGTTAACAGTGTAGAACCTGATCTTCTCAGAAGCCAGCTGATCTAGATCTACATTGTCTTCAAAACTGGATATATCCAGATTTATATGGGTGACCATTTTCAGGATTATTCCTGAAGTCAGGATTTTGAAAGTCAGACTCAAAATGCTGTATTAGGCAAGTTATAAAAGCTTCTCTGAATCATTTTCAGTTTATTTAAAAACAACTGTCAAAATTTTGTAGGCAAACTGCGTTTTTAGATTTGAATATTTTTGAGGATTTGGGAAATTTTGAACTTTCACTTATGGATTTATCACATTGTAAGGATTAACTACCAGTAGCTGATCCAGAGAGGGTTCAATGGTTTGGTTGAACTCCCCTCCCCGCCCCAATTATACCCCCTGCAAACTTTGTTTGTGGTGGGTATACTGTTTTCACATTGTTCCTGTGTGCGTCCGTCTGTGCGTCCATTTGTAACATATCGTTTCCATAATATCTGGAAGAGTCATTATTGGATTTTCATCAAAACTTGAATACATGTTCATATGTGCAATAAAAATACTATAAACAAAAAAGTAAGGGCTAGGGGTCAATTCTATTAGAGTTATTTCCCTTTGGAGTTCTAAATGGCTTTTTATATAGGATTTTATGCTTATGCTGTTGTAGTCCATACACGGGCCGATCAACTCCTACAACAGCTTTTGATTGAACAATTTGATACTTTTCCTATACAATAAAGACACATTGAACATATGCATGAAGGAGTTTGGTTCAGAAAAAAATAAATTTTGACAAAATGACAGCTGTGAGAACTTAGAGAATTTGTCCCTAAAAGGGCTTTTGTATATGCATTGATGGTGCCTTCATGGGCCGATCAACTCCTACCACAACTTTTGATGGAGCAATTTGATACTTTGCCTATACAATAAAGACACATTAAACATATGCATGAAGGAGTTTGGTTCAGAAAATTTTGTTTTTTGACGAAATGACAGCTGTTAAAACTTAGACAATTTTCCCATAACAAGGCTTTTGTATATGCATATATAGTGCTTTCATGGGCCGATCAACTCCTACCACAGCTTTTGATGGAGCAATTTGATATGTTGCCTATACAATATAGACACATTGAACACATACATGAAGGAGTTTGGTTTTGAAAAAATAATTTTTGACAATATGACAGCTGTTAGAACTGAAGACAACTTTCCCCTAACAAGGCTTTTGTATATGCATATATAGTTCCTTCATGGGCCAATCAACTCCTACCACAGCTTTTGATGCAGCAATATACAATATAGACACATTGAACATATGCATGAAGGAGTTTGGTTTTGAAAAAAATAATTTTTGATAAAATGACATCTATGAGAACTTAGACTATTTTTCCGATATAAGCTTTGATATATAGAGCTTTCAGGTGTGAATAATTTTGTTTATTTGATCTTAACAAATGTTCCAGATTGCAAGCTTTATAAAGATCATTTGTACAGATTCTACTGAAATCTTGTTCTCAAAACTAAGGTCTGCTGATTTGAACTATCACTTGCCAAAACTTGAGTTTTTCAGGAGGGTATCTAATAAGCATTGCTTATTGACTTTTTTTCATTTGGTCTCAGTGAGACCAAATTATTTCATTTTCATGGGATATTTAAGAAAAATGAGATAAAATCAACAATGTGAACCCCCATACCTTTATACATACGAACCCCCTTTCCAGAAATCCTGGATTCGCCTCTGACTACCATGTACTAAATGTATTCCTAATGTTTTGGCTTTTATATTTTAGTTTCAGTATGATGGTGATAGTACATTGTTTGAAGATGAGGAGACTCGGACATTCTATGAGTCCTTACCAGACTTGAAAGCTTCAATACCAGGGGTAAGTGGTTCACGATCTCCCTAAAAAACATACCATTCAAATGTACAGGATTTGATTATTGTGTTCTTTGTAAAGTTGTCAAACACTCCATACTCCATATTTGTTATCTCTTTGAGTCTCTTTCATTGCTAGCAGCAACATTTGTCATCTGCTCATAACCTTTGCAAATAGTTTGGACCCAGATCAGGTCTGTTCTGATCTGGATCCAAACCGTTTGACACTCTGATAGTGTTCCTGAAATAATTTTTGAAAAAGTTGATTTTGGAGAAAGTCAGCAGATGACAACAAAAGCATGGAAAATTTCTCGGAATGCAAAGAGTCAAAAAATATTAAATATAAGAGCTGTGACGTGATTTCCAACAATGTGGCATTTTGACAAGTATTGACACAGACAAACCTGTGCAGCCTCCTTTTAAGCTTAGAAATCCCAAATAATGTTTGTCAGTAGCTTAATATTCATATAATTTTCCAGAAAAGGCTCTGATCAAACTGTGCATATATGCAGGCTGGTCTGAGCCTTTGCTTGTCGCACATACCACATTGTTGGAAATCTCATGTCGTGGCTCATATGTAAAAAAAAAAAAAAGGACCTGGTAATGGCATGTTCACTGTTAAGTTGTTAACCTGCAGTATTCCAGTTGTAAGCATGTGTATTTTCAGTCAGTGGAAATCCTGATCAGTTTTCACATATATTTATTTCGTCTAGTATTACAGGCCTCTAGATAAGTGTGCGTAATCAAAAATTAATTTTCGTATTTCTAAGCCAAAACATATGTTGTGGGTATTCAAAAGAACTGTCTCATTGAGACGGTTCTTTTGAGCACCACTCAAAAGAACTGTCTCATTGAGACGGTTCTTTTGAGCACCCAAAACAAATGTTAAAACTGATAGATAAGAAAATATTTACAAGTTTACGCTGAAGTTTTTTGCCTATCTGGACCTATGATATTTATGAACTAAAACTGTGCTTGATTGGTGTATTACAGATCTTGTACAAGGAGAGTGAAGGGAATGCATCTAAAGAGGAGCAGAAAGATGACATAGTGCTGGAAGAAGGTAAGACATTTAGGGACATAGTGCTGGAAGAAGGTAAGACATTTAGGGACATAGTGCTGGAAGAAGGTAAGACATTTAGGGACATAGTGCAGGAAGAAGGTAAAACATTTAGGGACATAGTGCTGGAAGAAGGTAAGACATTTAGGGACATAGTGCTGGAAGAAGGTAAGACATTTAGGGACATAGTGCTGGAAGAAGGTTAGACATTTAGGGACATAGTGCAGGAAGAAGGTAAGACATTTAGGGACATAGTGCTGGAAGAAGGTAAGACATTTAGGGACATAGTGCTGGAAGAAGGTAAGACATTTAGGGACATAGTGCTGGAAGAAGGTAAGACATTTAGGGACATAGTGCAGGAAGAAGGTAAGACATTTAGGGACATAGTGCAGGAAGAAGGTAAGACATTTAGGCCTTGTTGCCAGAAAACCTCACCTTGTTTAACTTTCATGCTACTAAACTTTCCATAGAACGAATATAAAGGCACTGATCAGACTGTGTGGTCTGTGCCTTTGTTGTTTGCAGCCAATAAAGTCAGGCTCTCTCATGACACAGAATAAAAGTCTTTACTGTCCACATGATGATATCATTGGAATGGTCCTAAGCTCATGGGTCAAAGTTTTCAAGATGATACTTGAATTCAGGATTTTAAGCCTTTTAAAGAAAGTCAGGCTCTAAAATATAGTCCTGCCACAATAATAAGAAATATGAAAATCTGGAATATTATTTTTAATTATAACTGTTTACATATACTCTTTCAATGCGAGCTCTGCCATGTTTAAAAAGGGGAGAACATGCAAAAATTTCATCATATTGCAGACTGAAAAAGTTAGCAGCAGTACCAGGCTATATTTTCTGTCAAAAATACTGTTTGTAATGCTACATGATTATGATGATATAAACTGAAAACGTACATCTAAAGTCAATTTTTCGAGTTTCTTATTTTAGCTGTAGTACTTTATATGCATGATACTTTTTATGCTACAACCTATACAAGGATCACTGACCTGAAATAATATGGTATGATTAAGTCAACCATTACCTATTATTTGTAAACTGGGTCAGTTTATGTCCATTCTACATGTTCTTGTTAAAAAGATCAGAAAATATGCCAAATTACTATCTAATTACAGAACAATATAGCAAAAATATCAGGTTTATTTTTTGTCGAAAAATACTGCAGCTTTTTCTAAGCTCAAGAGAAAATAATGTAAAATATACACTTAAAGTCGATTTTTCGTGTTTCTTATTAATGCGGCAGTACAATACTTGTTCATATCATCATAATCGGATTTTTTATTTACGTGCAGGTGCAGGGGCATCATCCACATCAGTGGGCCCCTTTCCAGGTAACTGGCTAGCTGCACGCATAGCAGATCTCACACCTGATCTCCAGGTGCTCCTTTCTTGAGGGTCAACTGTGGTGAGCTTCCACTCACGGCAGTCTTTCTCTGTCAGTTTCTTCCATGTTTGCTTGTTAAAGTTTTGAATTTATAAAGTTGAGGGTTTGGGATTTTATTTAAGCTTATACCCATTTCAGCAAACCATTGAATGCTCTTATGTGACTGGGCAGATGCTCAGGCTGATCTGAGTGATTGCTAGGCCTACAGTTGTTTTGTTATTTTAGAGCATTTACACTGTGACTGTTTATATATAATGAGATACGGTAAATGGTCTCAATGTTCTAACACCAGCTGCCTGCCAAAAAGGCCTAGACAAACAGTGCAGACCCAGATCAGACTGCTTCTGAAGAAGCAGACTGATCAGGGTCTTCCCTGTTTGCTATTCTGACAAGAATTTTGTTGATTCTAGCCCTAATAACCTCTATTTTATTTGGGCCTTGTCACGAGAAAACCTGTCTTCAGGGGTTTGCGAACAACAAAGGCGCAGACCAGCCTGCGCATCTGCGCAGTCTGATTACCACCTTTGTTATTGGCTTAATGGAAAGTATCATATCTAGATTTGCAACAAGCGAAATTTCAATTTTCTAGCTAGTCATTGCAGCTGAGGGGACTGGTTTTAGTCTCACTTTGTCGGAAATCCGGAAGACAAGTTTTGTCGCGACGAGGCCCATTTGAGGAGAAACACAAAATTTTAGAAGATTTATTGTATTGTGTTTTTCTAGATATGTCCAATTTAGAGATAGAAGATGTTGAACGAGAGATGGAGACAGAGAAAGAACTCGCTGAAGCTGAAAGTAAGGAAGAGGGAGATAAGAAAGAGGAGCAGAAAGAAGAGGAAATGGAGTTACCTCCCATTGTTGAAGGTAAAGATAAGTATTCTGAATCAGGCTTGGCAGTAGTCATGCTTTTCTTGTAGCTGAAATAAATAGCTGTTATTTTTCCATTTCTTACCTTCACAGCTGTTTTACCCCATACCCCAAAAATTTTATAGCCTCAGGAGTCAGAAATATTAAAATTAAAAAATTTCTTCCTGAGGCTTTAAAACATTTTGGGTAGGAAAGTTCATATGGGTCTCGGCCAAGAAAACCTGTCTTCAGGGTTTCCAACCAAGTAAGACTCACACCAGCCTGCAGAACTATCCAGACTAGCCAGAATTCTGAAATTTTGCATGTAGAATGAATGGATACCATATGTTCCAGATTGCGAATAATAAAGATGCTGATCAGACTGCGTTGGTCTCTGCCTTTGTTGTTGGTATGCAACAAAATTCTCATCTTTTGAAGGGTGTTGAACTTAGACATTTTTTCCATCCCAAATGCTTAGCGGTAATCTGTGACTCCAACAGTTTTCATTTCTTTATATTCAAACTTTGCATAATGATTGTTCACACATTGAAGATGTGCACCTTTTATTTTGTGCACATTTGATAAATATTTTCTCATATTTTTTGGGGTGTTAAACTGAGACATTTTTTTCATCCGAAATGCTTAGGGGTCTGGTTTGTATAATCTGTAACTCCAACAGTTTTTATTCCTTTATGTTCAAACTTTGCATAATGACTGTTCACACATTGAAGATGTGCACCTCCTATTTTGTGCACATTTGATAATAATTTATTACATTTTTAGGAGTGTTGAATTTAGAGACATTATTACGTCTACACTGTCTTTTGGGTGCTTATATTGTGTAATCTGTGTGTAATCTGTAACTCCCAACAGTTTTCATTCCTTTATATTCAAACTTTGCATAGTGATTGTTCACACATCAATAGAAGATGTGCACCTCTTTCCTATTTTGATGTATATTTTCTCATATTTTTTGGATGTTGAGACATTTTTTTGCGCCGTTAGACATTTTTTATTTACGTCAGCAACACTTAATTTACATAGTCTGTCGCTAATATATTTGTCAATTTACAATCAGTATTTTGGCAATGCAGGTACAGAGCAGAGTTTGGTCTTGTTTAAGCATGACCTTAGATATACATAGAACCCCCTCTGATTGTCATGGCATTAGCCTTACCATTAAATAGGTTCATTGACTATCAGTACATGTTCTATTATCAGGTCTTCCAGATAAGAGTGCATAATTGAAAACGTTTCTTATTTTCTCAACCAAAACATATGTTGTGGGTACTCAAAAGAACTATGTCAATGAAAGAGTTGTTTTGAGCACTGAAAACAAATGCTAAAAATGATGGGTAAGAAAATATTCACAAATTTACGCTCAGAAATTTGCTTAACTGAACGTATGTTGATGCATACAATTTTCAGGGAAATACAGTATGATATGGAATTTGTTTCTATTTGTGAGCTGAGATGGTAAACAATTTGAGCTTCCTCCAGATCCCTGCCTCATAAAGCTGATCATTTTGATCTAATCAGCAAGTTTCCTGCCAGTGGAGACACTGTGTTGTGTCCTTTGGCGAGACAATTTTTCCGCTGCTTAGTACTGGTTCAACCCAGGAAGAATTGTCCCGACATGACTGAAAACTTGTTGACTGGGACGTAAAGAATCAAAACAAACAAAAATCAACAAGTTCCCAGCTTCATCCTGAGTATTGACTGACATGAACACATGTTTGATGCTGTGGAATAACTTTCAAAGAAGAAATAGCACATGGAAGAAGACCCAAATTCCACTAAATTCCTGTTTTTACAACAAAAAATCCTTTTTTTTTTACCTTGTTTCTAACTATTTGTAGTCATTTGTCAGTCTGTATGTACGCTAAGCATAGCATTATATATTCACAATTCACCAGCATCTGACAAGCTGATTTGGTGTGTAAAGTGTAGAGATGTTACAGTCTTTGTAATCAGGAGCAGTCTGATCTAGATTACACTATTTAATGGACCATATAGAACCTGATCAGAGTCTTTCATCAGCAACAGTTTCATTTGTTTATATTGACTAATCAGACCTGTTTGTCCTTATATTTACAGTAAAACCTGTCTTAAGTTGCCACTCAAAAAAGAAGAACAAAAAATGGGTTTCAATACCGATTATCGCTTAATGGAGGTAAAAAGTAGTGCAGAATGCTCCAAGGAGAGCAATACTTTCGTTCTCCATTGAGCTACCATTATCCATTAAGACCATTTTGTCTATTTAAAGTGGTCGCTTAAGACAGGTTTTAATGTACAGAGATTTTCCTAACCTTTATTTGTGAGCAAATGTCATCATCAACACTCCTAAATGAAAAAAGCTGTATTAGTCCTTTCCCTCATAGAGACGCATTTTAAAGCTTTTGCAAACCGAGCAGACCCAGATCAGGCAGCTCTTGTAAGAGCTGCCTGATCAGGATCTACTCTGTTTGCTTATGGAAATATGAATATCTATTCCTACACTAGTGGACCATTCCCTTCCGCTGATTCAAGAAGGGTTGTTGTCAGTTACAAGTGAAAGTATGTGCACGAAGTACTGGTTAACCGCTTAGTCAAGCTTGCCCAGGATAAAAGTGTGGTTAGGTGAATTGGCCTTCCCGACATGACCATATCTGTTGACTGGGACGTAAAGAACCAATCCAAACAAACAAAACTAGTGGACCAGACAAGTAATTTCTTTGTTCTATGTACAGACATGGAAGTTTGATTTTTTTATATAATTATTCGTAGTGGGTGGAGCCTAGCATGAATATTCAATATTCACGAAGGAAATGGTCAAGCAAGCAGTAGTCTGAAGCAAATAGATTTTGCTTTTCCAGGACTATTGCTTAAGGCAGGGCTTTGCTTGATACAGGTCATTTAGCACTCAAAAGAACATTTATTGACAGTGTTAATTGCTTTGGCACTTTGTATACAGGAATTCCCCGATTTTGTACTTTAGTAAACAGTGAAGACCAGGATGAAATGCGGCACAATTGGGTATTTCATCAGGGTATGCACTGTTTACCAAGATATAAATAATCTTCATGGAGTGAAGCTCATCGTAATTTGAAAATTGTAACCTGTAACCCCTTGATATGTGTAATGAACCATCCCAGGCTTTTATTATAAAATCAGATGAAAGAAGTCATTAGAATACAAAAGGTTAAAAGCTAAAGCAACCAAGGTTTAAGCAAATCTATGGGTCTTGAGCCCAAACTGAAAAGTGTAGAAAACTCCCTTATTAAATATAATAATCAGTAGCATGATGTACGTATTGCCAGATATTTCCAAACTGCTTTCTCAGTCAATGTGTAAGTTGAAAGTCACTAAAGTCATCTCAAATGACCATATCTCTGCCATAAATGGTCAAATAAACATTAATGAGCCACAACATGAGATTTCCAACAATGTGGCATTTTGACAAGTGTAGTCTCAGACGAGCCTGTGCAGCCTCCTTTTAAGCATGATGTTCAGTCAGTAGCTTAACACTTATAGAATATTCAAGTGACTAGCAAAGGCTTTGATCAGACTGCATGTATGCCCAGACTGATCTGAGGCTTTGCTGGTCGCACATACCACATTGTTGGAAATCTCATGTCACGGCTCATTTGATATTATATAAGTATATTCTTTAATTAAATCTCCCAAACAAAGTGGAGAGACTCATTGTTTTTGGTCAATTTCTTCCTCTTCTTTCTCCCAAATTTTGTCTGAAAGAGATCTCGGTAACCACTGGATGGATTTTTCCATGAAAGGGCTTATATCTCGGGAACTATTCAGATCCTTACCCCTAAACCATATATACGAGGGTTAGTCAAAAATAACTGAGCCCTACCTCATAATATTTTAGTTTGGTATTGTAGCCAACAAATGTGATTATGTTCTATAAGTATAACATGTCATAGATGTTTTAATCCTAAAGAAGCACCCTAGTTAAGCTTCTATTATGGTTGCTAGGCAACTGAAGATCGTCAGTCAGATTGATGCGTTCACGATCGCAGCCACCAGGAAAATACAGTATGTCTTTAAAAAGCTTGTGTGCTTGATAGTTTTTGTTAAAGACATAATTGACATTTATTTGAATAACATATATCATATTGTCTTTTCATTACACTTAGTTCATTCATGTTTAGGTGAACATTTATTGTATGCGTTGCCTAGCAACAAAAAACGCCAAAATTCCACAAATTTTCAAATACACGTGAATTGTGTTGCCATGGAAACAAAATTGTGCATTTAAATCAAGAAACTCAATACGTCTAAGGGATGGTTAGTGTATGCAGAACTGTTAAAGCATTATTAAGCTAATATTTTATGTTTTCTTTTAAACTTGTGTAAATACGAATGAGGGTGGGGTAAATTATATGACTTCAGGCATGTTAAAATTTGATAAATTCTGAAATCAAACTACCACAGCATCTATAATTTAGGGTCAGTTGGTTTCTGTTCAGTGACACTGAATAGGTACATGTTAAAATTATCAGACGACAGTGAATAAAGCCTTGCTTTTATGTTACTGTTTCCATAGCAACGCTTTGATTTTGATGTATCACAGCGTGAACGCACCCCTTTGACAGGTCATATTCTGTTGCCTAGCAACCGTTACAAAAAGCCTACCAACAGAAATAAATTAGGTGATTAAATAGATGACATATAACTACAATGAAATATCATCTAATTATATGTCCATTTTACTTGATTCAAATGTTATGAGGTAGGGCTAAGTTATTTTTGACTGACCCTCGTAATGTTATTCTGTATGATAAGAAGCATTGAATAACACTGACCAGGATGTCCCACAGGGGTGATCCCCGCCATGCCCAACCTCTTCTCTTCATAAAAGGCTTTAAAATATCTCGAAAAAAATTCAGATCCCCACACCTGAACCATATATAATCATGCTCCTTATGATAAGACACATTCAACCGGGCCGCGTAGCGCAGTCGGTAACGTGTCTGGCTACAGATGCTTGTCTGACTGCAGATCCAGGGGTCGCGAGTTCGATCCCGGCCTGGTACCATACTTTCGTGGAGATTGATCATGAAATAATTTCTGCGGTCATTCTCCTCCTTCCTCTGATTTATTCAAGAAGGGTTGTTGTCAGTTACAAGCGAAAGTATGTGCACAAATTACTGGTTAACCGCTTGCTCAAGCCTGCCCAGGAAAAAGTGTGGTTAAGTGAACTGACCGTCCCGCAATGACCATAGCTGTTGACATGGGACGCAAAGCAACAAAAACAAACAAATAAGACACATTCAATAACATAACCAGGATGTCCCCGGAATGTGCCAGGGCATATGGGGCTGGTTTGGGAGGCTTTATCATCGGTAGATTATAATCATATCTTGTTAGATATTGATGGTACAAAAAATCTGAAATCCAAAAAGAAAAGGACATTTAACAAAAAATTCAGAAATATCCTTGCTTTACAGGCACTACACTTATTTCAGTTTTTGGGGTTTTATTTTATTGTTTTTTTTTTTGTACCTTTACTATTTTTAATTATTATCCATTATAAAATGTTTACTTCATAATTTGTGGCGAAAACAAATGGTCATTTGTAATGTACATAGTGGCTTTAATGACAAGTTATGCTTATTGTTTTAGCTGTTCTAATATGATACCTGCCTCTGGATCAGTCTGTAAGTTGTTAATGTGTGATTAGTTCACTGTAAAATTCCGAAGCTTTACATATCCAAGGTGCAGAGTGCAGTAGCTTATTTTGTAGAGTGTTAGACTGGGGATCAAAAGGTTGCTTGTTCAAGCCTCACTCCTGGTGGAGTCACTGTATTGTGTCCTTGAGCAAGACACTTTATCCACTGCTTAGTACTGGTTCAATCCAGAAAGACCCATCCCGATATGACTGAAAAATTGTTGACTGGGATGTCAAGAATCAAACCAAAGTACATTTCCAAAATTAATCGGATAGATGGCAATTGAAAACGTTAATACCATCAACGAACATAGATCAAAAATCTATAGAAACAGAGTTTGTGATTGCCATTTGTTGCCTGCGTGTCGACAAATGGCAATCAAAAACACTGTTTCTTGTTTTTTTTATCCATGTTCTTTGATTGTTAAGAGAGTTTTCGATTGCCACCTATCTGGTGTGGTTCATGGAAGACTGACAAATGATGGTGCAATTATTCAAATTTTCTCCTGAGTGACTGATAAATCACACAAACAGAAACTATGGCTGGCCAGAATTGGAGACAGGTATCATAACGGTTACTAAAGTGAGGAACACTGAAATAAAACTAGTTGTGATCTGTATATCCATTTGTACAATAAACAAAAAGCTTTGAAGCGTGACTGTATTTACACTATTGATAGGTTGTTCTAGAATAAAGGGTTTCAAGCATTTATTTACATTTACTATAAAAGCTTGGACAAACACAGATGATCCAGCAAGACTGGCTCATATTGTTAGTATTATGACATTTTTAAAATAAATAAATCTTTTTAACAAAATCTAATCGTTATTTTTTACAATTATGTTATGTTTTATATTTGTATTGACCTATAACACCCTATATATAGTAGCATTGCATCATTATGATGGTTTATCGCTATATTCTGTTCAGTCAAAGATCATGTACAGTAATCTGGAATAGCTCTGAAACTGGAGATATTGTACATGATCCTTCCTGTCAACAATTATACAGCAACTCAATGTCATTTTGAAATTCATTATTATCATTCATTTGTTACAAATTTTTATTTTTTTCCATCCAAATCATGTTTAGTTGAATATCGTCTGACGCTAATGACCCACAAGGGTTGACGCGTCGTTAAGCACCAAACAAACAAACAAACAAAAAGGACTGGCTCATTTTGCGCATTCTGCATCAATTTTTTGAAATAGAAAGACCCAAAGGTCATTAATCAGAGGTTTTGGTACATCTATACAATCTTTTTCATCCTTAATATTTACAATTTTGTCTGCTACTTGCATTAGAATATAGCTATATAACTTATAAAATATTCTTTATTGAGTTTGGGGCTGTAATAAGTGCAAATCTGGTGTTTAATGCATTTGAAGCAGGTCAAAACCTATTGTTTCTTCAGTGTTGCTCATTTGCTTTGTTTAAATTTTGTTATAATAACTAAAATAACTAACAAGACATTCACTTTATATACATACAGTAAAACCTGTGTAAAACAGCCACTAAAAATAGACAAAACAAAGATCTTAATGACAAATGGTAGCTTAATGAAGGTCAAAAGTATTGCAGAATGCTCCCCTTGGAAGGGGAGCATTCTTCAATACTTTTGACCTGCATTAAGCGATAATTGGTCTTGAATAACAGTTTGTGGTCTTTTTGAGAGTGGCCGTTTTACACAGGTTTTACTGTAGAAATATCACAAAGAATATGGATAAGTTTTTAGCTTTTGTTTTATTCCGTTAAATCAAAGTCAATGTCCTGTGGCCCCTAATTTTAGCTTTGTTGCTTCCTATTTCAATTTATTAGTTGTTTTTTGTTTAGACTGTTTTTCACATTTTTGAAAAGTTTATTGTGTGAGCCCCCATGTAAAAAAACCCAGCTAATTGACGGAAAATAATAAAGCTTATAACATTTTGGTTTCTTAATTTATATATAAAAATCCAGAATAAAAACTAATATGTATCCTTGCTGGATAACTTTGCAGGCAAGTTAAACTCTTTGCCTCCTAGTGCCACCTGCAAACAGTTTGTATCCAGATCATGCCTTACTGTCTGGATCCAAAACTGTCATTTTAATGGTATACCTGAAAGAAATTTTTGAAAACTTGAATTTTTAGAAAAATCAGCAGGCGACAAAAACTCATGAAAAATTAGCCAGCATGCAAAAAGTTATAACACTTCTACATTAATTTCATAAAGTTTGGCTCGATTTTAGAATGGAGCAAATCTGAAGAGTCAAGGAAGTTTCATGAAAGATATTAAGATTCTCAGATACCACAATGGGTACAAAATGCGCGCCTAGTTACGCCATAATCTTCTTGGGCAAGTTAGAGAAAGATTTCCTACTTACGTCCGATCTACGTCCTATACTATGGTGGAGATATATTGACGATATCTTTATGATATGGCCCCATAGTAGTGAGGAGTTGAACTCCTTTTTAGAGGCCTTAAACTCATGTCATCCGACCATCAAATTCACGTCAACAATTAGCGAAACCTCAGTTAATTTCCTAGACGTAACAGTAATCAAGGACCAGAATGGACATCTACACAAAGATCTGTACACGAAACCAACAGACGCTCACCTCTATCTACACTACACTTCATTCCACCCGAAACACCAAAAACGCAGCTTACCATATAGCCAAGCCCTTCGTCTACGCAGAATCTGCAGCTCAACTGACACCTTCATAGAAGCCACCAGAAAGATGCATGCTAACTTCACCGCTAGAGGATACCCCTCCCAGTTAGTCACAAGCGCAATAACACAAGCACTCAACCAGGACAGAAACTCGTTACTAATACAGACACCCCATCCAACAGCGGAGATCAGTACAATACCATTCATAGTGACCTACAACCCCCGAAACCCGCCGATTGCGAAGATCTTAAACAAATACAAACGTTTACTTCAACTATCAGAGGATCTCAAACCAATCCAAAACAGCAAAATCCTCGTTGTACACAAAAGAGCCGTTAATCTAAAACAAACCTTGGTCAAAACCGATCTCAACCCACCAACCATCGATCCAGGCTCAGGACCCTGCAATAAACCATGCAATACCTGCCGTTTCATGAAGAAAACAACCAAAATTACATCATGGAAAACCAAACAAACACTCAATATCAAAGGCAACTTTAATTGTCAAACAAAAAACATAGTATATGTCATCAGCTGCGCCAAATGCGGCGTACAATACGTCGGTCAATCCGGTAATACTTTCAATGAAAGACTTAGAGGCCACCTAGCAGATATCCGCCAAGGGAATAATTTTAAACCAGTTTCGCGGCATTTTACGTCAAGCAATCACACGTCAGATGACGTTACCGCCACTATAGTGACACAAACACATAACAACGTCAATTTCAGACTACGCACAGAAGAAACCTGGATAAACACTTTACAAACCAAACATCCTTCTGGACTTAATCTAATTTTATAATGGACACGGAACAACTTTACTGCAAGGAATGCAACAAGACATTTTCACATCAATGGAATTTAAGAAGACATAGACACGCCATCCACAGCCTTACAGTCATGAAATACATCTGCTGGTACTGCAACAAATCTTACAAGCGACAAGAGAATGCCAGAAAACACATCACATCTACACACACAGGACTAGAAGAAAGAATTACTACAAAGCACTTTCCCAACACCAAGAACAAGAACACAGACTACACCATAGAAACTTTCAAACCCAAAACATGGACTCCCCCTCCAGAAGCTTTAACAAAGACACAGTACAGAATCTACGTAAGATCGGCACAGCCCAAAATATACAGAGCCTTAACAATCAAACAAGCCCTCACAGCTGTGCAAGGATACTCCAGAGAAGCAGACTTACTAGAGGACCTATACATAACACCCGAAAGCTCCCCAGCCTCCAGTACCACCGACGTCATGGACGAACGAGACTTTGACGGCCAAGACCAACAGATACATCAAGTACACGTTTATGGAACATTTAAAGCTGCATACTCTGTAACTATGTACATTTTTCGAAAAAAAATATTTTCTTTTTAAATCATTTGCAAAAGTAGAATAAAGTTATGTTGTCACAATAAATCTAATTTCTACAGTTGAAAACTGCATGAAAAAGTGAATTATCTTATAAAAACAGGTGTATTTTCTCTTGTTTGTAATTAATTGCGTCCCTCCAATAATTCTAGACAGTTAATTTTTAACATAAATGCTGTTGTTTTGGCACTAATAATTTGTTAATTATTACGAAAAAGGTAAAATGTATACCTGAATTTTAGTATTTTTACTGTGTTCTTGAAAAATAGAAACATTATTTTTAAAATGAAAATATCAAAAGTTACAGATTATGCAGCTTTAAAAGGAACTAAAATATGGACATCTCTAACTATTTATATGTAAGAACTTTCCTTCTACTTCAGATATGTAACCTACCAAAACTACTACTAACTGTCTCATACTATCCTTCTATTCTATTCTACTCTATCTAACAATCATTATCACGTGACCCTGTCTATCCGTTTTTTTGTACTTCAGGACTACTTGACACTTATTTTTCATCTTGAAAAAGGTCATTGCATGACCGAAACCGGTCGATACTCCCACAATAAAAAGACAACACTGACCGTTGTTTGGTTGTTTATTCTGTTTGATCTCCTTCTCCTGATTTGATCTTTGACAGAACCGTATCCCTGAGCGGATCCAACCTTCAACGGATAAACACCACGTCATCCTGACAGAGTTTGGGCGGACACAGAAGTTTACCACGTTCCGTTCTGAATCCTCATAGGATCCTCCGATATACCATAACTCCACTTTTGTAAAATGAACCCGGAATCAACGTCCAAGATGAGCTCGCAAGACGACCACGACACGTTCGAAGACACTTTGACAGCAACTCCATCATCCTCGATCTCCTTGACTACACTTCCGTTAGGTACGCCTAACTCTCGAAATAGCAAGAAACGAAAATTGGATTCAGCGAACCCCCAAATCAGTGAATACAACATCGCCAAATTTAAGGTGCTGAAAAAACTCAATATCCAACTAACCAGGACCAACCATCATATCAACTACTTAAAGAAATGTGAACTTTCCAAAACCATACCCAAATCATTAAGAGTCAACCTGATACCCCAGGTACCAGTCATCAGCTCCACTTTACACCTCAAATGGGAGGAAGCTCAGTTAAACTTCGGACTGACACTCACCTCAATACTTTTAGAATATTGGGAAAACAGACAGAAAAGTATTTCCGATGAGATTGAAGTCATTGTAGACATCATTAAGAAAAACACTGACTCAGAAGAAATAGAATTCATGACCAGTATCGTCGAGAGAATCAACCTCAATGTAGAGAAAACCCTTACCAGCAAGAAAACCCCACCTCAACCCACAACCACCTCCAACTAAATATCCGTTTTTTACTACCTCAGTCAACAGAGAACAACCATCACCTGAAACACACTACGATGCCAAACAGAAGATTCATCAAGAAAGAAAAATTAATTAATAAAAACCTTCTAAAGACATCAGACAGAGCCGTAGTAAACCTTTCCAAATACAAATTATCCTTACACGAAAAAATACTTTTAAGCAGAGGCCTCACCTTCTGCCCACTACCAACTACGTCAAACACTCTGGACATTCACAGAGACACTCTCCTATTCAACCGAAGACTTCCATTAAAATTCCACTTTGGAGAATCAAACTCAACAATGTATGACCAATTCTCAAACCCCACAGGATGGACTCCACCAGTAGGCAAATCCCCCACCCTCGACACCTTCATCAACGTAACCACCACGGAAATATTAGAACACGCTTCGACACCTAGATCATGTAGCAACCTCTCCAAAGCAGAAACCCTAGCCCTTGAAAAACTGAAAAACAACAGTGAAATAGTGATAAAACCAGCGGACAAAGGAGGTGCCATCGTTATCATGAACAAAGTAGACTATCTAAATGAAGGTTATCGCCAACTCAACGACCCAGTTTTTTACAGAGAAATCCAAAGAAACCCCACCAATAAACACACCACTGAAATCCAAAGATTCCTCCAGACCTTGAGACAGAAAAAACTACTACCCGATGCACACATCACATTTATCACACCCAGGAACTGCCGAACACCACTGTTTTACCTACTTCCAAAAATACACAAGAAAAACAACCCTGGAAGACCGATAGTTTCAGCCTGCGACAGCCCAACGGAAAAAATGTTCATGTATCTGGATTCGTTCCTACAACCACTAGCTCAAAAAGTAGACTCCTACATCAAGGATACGACACATTTCCTTAGTAATCTTTCACAACTAGGACAACTAGATACTAATAGCCTATTAGTCACCATAGACGTTGTCTCCCTGTACACCAACATACCACACAGAGACGGAATCCTTGCGACCAAAGCAGCCTTGGAAACAAGAACCACCAAAGAACCCAAAACATGGGTACTTCTCAGATTACTACACTTTATCCTTACCAAAACCGCCTTCAAGTTTAATAACAAGTTCTATGAACAGATCTCAGGAACCACAATGGGTACAAAATGCGCGCCTAGTTACGCCATAATCTTCTTGGGCAAGTTAGAGAAAGATTTCCTACTTACGTCCGATCTACGTCCTATACTATGGTGGAGATATATTGACGATATCTTTATGATATGGCCCCATAGTAGCGAGGAGTTGAACTCCTTTTTAGAGGCCTTAAACTCATGTCATCCGACCATCAAATTCACGTCAACAATTAGCGAAACCTCAGTTAATTTCCTAGACGTAACAGTAATCAAGGACCAGAATGGACATCTACACACAGATCTGTACACGAAACCAACAGACGCTCACCTCTATCTACACTACACTTCATTCCACCCGAAACACCAAAAACGCAGCTTACCATATAGCCAAGCCCTTCGTCTACGCAGAATCTGCAGCTCAACTGACACCTTCATAGAAGCCACCAGAAAGATGCATGCTAACTTCACCGCTAGAGGATACCCCTCCCAGTTAGTCACAAGCGCAATAACACAAGCACTCAACCAGGACAGAAACTCGTTACTAATACAGACACCCCATCCAACAGCGGAGATCAGTACAATACCATTCATAGTGACCTACAACCCCCGAAACCCGCCGATTGCGAAGATCTTAAACAAATACAAACGTTTACTTCAACTATCAGAGGATCTCAAACCAATCCAAAACAGCAAAATCCTCGTTGTACACAAAAGAGCCGTTAATCTAAAACAAACCTTGGTCAAAACCGATCTCAACCCACCAACCATCGATCCAGGCTCAGGACCCTGCAATAAACCATGCAATACCTGCCGTTTCATGAAGAAAACAACCAAAATTACATCATGGAAAACCAAACAAACACTCAATATCAAAGGCAACTTTAATTGTCAAACAAAAAACATAGTATATGTCATCAGCTGCGCCAAATGCGGCGTACAATACGTCGGTCAATCCGGTAATACTTTCAATGAAAGACTTAGAGGCCACCTAGCAGATATCCGCCAAGGGAATAATTTTAAACCAGTTTCGCGGCATTTTACGTCAAGCAATCACACGTCAGATGACGTTACCGCCACTATAGTGACACAAACACATAACAACGTCAATTTCAGACTACGCACAGAAGAAACCTGGATAAACACTTTACAAACCAAACATCCTTCTGGACTTAATCTAATTTTATAATGGACACGGAACAACTTTACTGCAAGGAATGCAACAAGACATTTTCACATCAATGGAATTTAAGAAGACATAGACACGCCATCCACAGCCTTACAGTCATGAAATACATCTGCTGGTACTGCAACAAATCTTACAAGCGACAAGAGAATGCCAGAAAACACATCACATCTACACACACAGGACTAGAAGAAAGAATTACTACAAAGCACTTTCCCAACACCAAGAACAAGAACACAGACTACACCATAGAAACTTTCAAACCCAAGACATGGACTCCCCCTCTAGAAGCTTTAACAAAGACACAGTACAGAATCTACGTTAGATCGGCACAGCCCAAAATATACAGAGCCTTAACAATCAAACAAGCCCTCACAGCTGTGCAAGGATACTCCAGAGAAGCAGACTTACTAGAGGACCTATACATAACACCCGAAAGCTCCCCAGCCTCCAGTACCACCGACGTCATGGACGAACGAGACCTTGACGGCCAAGACCAACAGATACATCAAGTACACGTTTATGGAACATTTAAAAGGAAATAAAATATGGACATCTCTAACTATTTATATGTAAGAACTTTCCTTCTACTTCAGATATGTAACCTACCAAAACTACTACTAACTGTCTCATACTATCCTTCTATTCTATTCTACTCTATCTAACAATCATTATCACGTGACCCTGTCTATCCGTTTTTTTGTCCCCCGCCTTTTCGAAGAAAAGCGGAGGGACATAGTTTTCGGCATTCCGTCCTTCCGTCCGTCCTTCCGTCCGTCCTTCCGTCCTTCCGTCCTTCCGTCCTTCCGTCCCCCTAATATAGTAGGTACCTTGTGTGCGCAACTCCTCCTACAGTTTTATGCCGATTCTTTCGAAACTTTACAGATGTTTTAGTCATGGTCTGAAGATATGCATGTGGTTTGGATATTATCCTGAGATTATTTTTTGTCACTTTTTTCGCAATTTGAACTTAGTCATTTTTAGGCGTTTTTACTATCAAAGTGAAAAGATAGTGGGTACCTTGTGTGCGCAACTCCTCCTACAGTTTTATATCGATTCTTTTGAAACTTCACAGGTGTTTTGTACATGGTCTGAAGATATGCATGTGGTTTGGATATATTCCTCAGATTATTTTTTAACACTTTTTCCGCCAGTTGAACTTAGCCATTTTTCTGACATTTTTACTATCAAAGTGAATGGATAGTGGGTACCTTGTGTGCGCATCTCCTCCTACAGTTTTATATTGATTCTTTTGAAACTTCACAGGTGTTTTGGACATGGTCTGAAGATATGCATGTGGTTTGGATATAATCCTCAAATTATTTTTTATCACTTTTTCTGCTATTTTAACTTAGGCATTTTTCTGGCGTTTTTACTGTCAAAGTTAATGGATACTGGGTACCTTGTGTGCGCAACTCCTCCTACAGTTTTATGCCGATTCTTTTGAAACTTTACAGATGTTTTTGTCATGATCTGAAGATCACTTTTTCTGCTTTTTTAACTTAGGCATTTTTCTGGCGTTTTTACTGTCAAAGTTAATGGATACTGGGTACCTTGTGTGCGCAACTCCTCCTACAGTTTTATGCCGATTCTTTTGAAACTTTACAGATGTTTTTGTCATGATCTGAAGATATGCATGTGGTTTGGATATTATCCTGAGATTATTTTTTGTCACTTTTTTTGCAATTTGAACTTAGTCATTTTTAAGTGTTTTTACTATCAACTGCACACATCACATTTATCACACCCAGGAACTGCCGAACACCACTGTTTTACCTACTTCCAAAAATACACAAGAAAAACAACCCTGGAAGACCGATAGTTTCAGCCTGCGACAGCCCAACGGAAAAAATGTTCATGTATCTGGATTCGTTCCTACAACCACTAGCTCAAAAAGTAGACTCCTACATCAAGGATACGACACATTTCCTTAGTAATCTTTCACATCTAGGACAACTAGATACTAATAGCCTATTAGTCACCATAGACGTTGTCTCCCTGTACACCAACATACCACACACAGACGGAATCCTTGCGACCAAAGCAGCCTTGGAAACAAGAACCACCAAAGAACCCAAAACATGGGTACTTCTCAGATTACTACACTTTATCCTTACCAAAACCGCCTTCAAGTTTAATAACAAGTTCTATGAACAGATCTCAGGAACCACAATGGGTACAAAATGCGCGCCTAGTTACACCATAATCTTCTTGGGCAAGTTAGAGAAAGATTTCCTACTTACGTCCGATCTACGTCCTATACTATGGTGGAGATATATTGACGATATCTTTATGATATGGCCCCATAGTAGCGAGGAGTTGAACTCCTTTTTAGAGGCCTTAAACTCATGTCATCCGACCATCAAATTCACGTCAACAATTAGCGAAACCTCAGTTAATTTCCTAGACGTAACAGTAATCAAGGACCAGAATGGACATCTACACACAGATCTGTACACGAAACCAACAGACGCTCACCTCTATCTACACTACACTTCATTCCACCCGAAACACCAAAAACGCAGCTTACCATATAGCCAAGCCCTTCGTCTACGCAGAATCTGCAGCTCAACTGACACCTTCATAGAAGCCACCAGAAAGATGCATGCTAACTTCACCGCTAGAGGATACCCCTCCCAGTTAGTCACAAGCGCAATAACACAAGCACTCAACCAGGACAGAAACTCGTTACTAATACAGACACCCCATCCAACAGCGGAGATCAGTACAATACCATTCATAGTGACCTACAACCCCCGAAACCCGCCGATTGCGAAGATCTTAAACAAATACAAACGTTTACTTCAACTATCAGAGGATCTCAAACCAATCCAAAACAGCAAAATCCTCGTTGTACACAAAAGAGCCGTTAATCTAAAACAAACCTTGGTCAAAACCGATCTCAACCCACCAACCATCGATCCAGGCTCAGGACCCTGCAATAAACCATGCAATACCTGCCGTTTCATGAAGAAAACAACCAAAATTACATCATGGAAAACCAAACAAACACTCAATATCAAAGGCAACTTTAATTGTCAAACAAAAAACATAGTATATGTCATCAGCTGCGCCAAATGCGGCGTACAATACGTCGGTCAATCCGGTAATACTTTCAATGAAAGACTTAGAGGCCACCTAGCAGATATCCGCCAAGGGAATAATTTTAAACCAGTTTCGCGGCATTTTACGTCAAGCAATCACACGTCAGATGACGTTACCGCCACTATAGTGACACAAACACATAACAACGTCAATTTCAGACTACGCACAGAAGAAACCTGGATAAACACTTTACAAACCAAACATCCTTCTGGACTTAATCTAATTTTATAATGGACACGGAACAACTTTACTGCAAGGAATGCAACAAGACATTTTCACATCAAGGGAATTTAAGAAGACATAGACACGCCATCCACAGCCTTACAGTCATGAAATACATCTGCTGGTACTGCAACAAATCTTACAAGCGACAAGAGAATGCCAGAAAACACATCACATCTACACACACAGGACTAGAAGAAAGAATTACTACAAAGCACTTTCCCAACACCAAGAACAAGAACACAGACTACACCATAGAAACTTTCAAACCCAAGACATGGACTCCCCCTCTAGAAGCTTTAACAAAGACACAGTACAGAATCTACGTTAGATCGGCACAGCCCAAAATATACAGAGCCTTAACAATCAAACAAGCCCTCACAGCTGTGCAAGGATACTCCAGAGAAGCAGACTTACTAGAGGACCTATACATAACACCCGAAAGCTCCCCAGCCTCCAGTACCACCGACGTCATGGACGAACGAGACCTTGACGGCCAAGACCAACAGATACATCAAGTACACGTTTATGGAACATTTAAAAGGAAATAAAATATGGACATCTCTAACTATTTATATGTAAGAACTTTCCTTCTACTTCAGATATGTAACCTACCAAAACTACTACTAACTGTCTCATACTATCCTTCTATTCTATTCTACTCTATCTAACAATCATTATCACGTGACCCTGTCTATCCGTTTTTTTGTCCCCCGCCTTTTCGAAGAAAAGCGGAGGGACATAGTTTTCGGCATTCCGTCCTTCTGTCCTTCCGTCCGTCCTTCCGTCCGTCCTTCCGTCCTTCCGTCCTTCCGTCCCCCTAATATAGTAGGTACCTTGTGTGCGCAACTCCTCCTACAGTTTTATGCCGATTCTTTCGAAACTTTACAGATGTTTTAGTCATGGTCTGAAGATATGCATGTGGTTTGGATATTATCCTGAGATTATTTTTTGTCACTTTTTTCGCAATTTGAACTTAGTCATTTTTAGGCGTTTTTACTATCAAAGTGAAAAGATAGTGGGTACCTTGTGTGCGCAACTCCTCCTACAGTTTTATATCGATTCTTTTGAAACTTCACAGGTGTTTTGTACATGGTCTGAAGATATGCATGTGGTTTGGATATATTCCTCAGATTATTTTTTAACACTTTTTCCGCCAGTTGAACTTAGCCATTTTTCTGACATTTTTACTATCAAAGTGAATGGATAGTGGGTACCTTGTGTGCGCATCTCCTCCTACAGTTTTATATTGATTCTTTTGAAACTTCACAGGTGTTTTGGACATGGTCTGAAGATATGCATGTGGTTTGGATATAATCCTCAAATTATTTTTTATCACTTTTTCTGCTATTTTAACTTAGGCATTTTTCTGGCGTTTTTACTGTCAAAGTTAATGGATACTGGGTACCTTGTGTGCGCAACTCCTCCTACAGTTTTATGCCGATTCTTTTGAAACTTTACAGATGTTTTTGTCATGATCTGAAGATCACTTTTTCTGCTATTTTAACTTAGGCATTTTTCTGGCGTTTTTACTGTCAAAGTTAATGGATACTGGGTACCTTGTGTGCGCAACTCCTCCTACAGTTTTATGCCGATTCTTTTGAAACTTTACAGATGTTTTTGTCATGATCTGAAGATATGCATGTGGTTTGGATATTATCCTGAGATTATTTTTTGTCACTTTTTTTGCAATTTGAACTTAGTCATTTTTAAGTGTTTTTACTATCAAAGTGAAAAGATAGTGGGTACCTTGTGTGCGCAACTTCACAGTTGTTTTGGACATGGTCTGAAGATATGCATGTGGTTTGGATATAATCCTCAGATTACTTTTTATCACTTTTTCCGCTAGTCGAACTTAGCCATTTTTCTGGCATTTTTACTGTCAAAGTGAATGGATAGTGGGTACCTTGTGTGCGCATCTCCTCCTACAGTTTTATATCAATTCTTTTGAAACTTCACAGGTGTTTTGTACATGGTCTGAAGATATAATCCTCAGATTATTTTATCACTTTTCTAAGCTCTAATTTGCTTGTTTCAGCTTTTTTTTCTACCAGACTGAATAGATAGATGGTACCTCAGGTTTTACTCAGAACTTGGGGCTATATTCATGAGGAAACTTTAAAACCAGGTTTACTTAACTCATTTAAATAATAAACAATAATGGCGGGGGACATAAATTCTCTGAATTTGCTTGTTGTACTTCAGGACTACTTGACACTTATTTTTCATCTTGAAAAAGGTCATTGCATGACCGAAACCGGTCGATACTCCCACAATAAAAAGACAACACTGACCGTTGTTTGGTTGTTTATTCTGTTTGATCTCCTTCTCCTGATTAGATATTAAGATTGTTAGATTCATTATTAACCCATAATATAAGCCTAGAGTCCTATTTGTGGAACAAAGGCAAACAGTACAGTCCCAGATCAGACACTGCAGAATGCGGCGTCTGATCAGGGTCGACACTGTTTGCTTACCGAACGTTCTATCAAAATTTGAATAAAAATGAAAATACCACCCAAGAACCCATTAAACGGAGTGGACTGATCCAATTGATAAGAGAGGGAAATTCCATTCAGCTTAAGTGGTTTAAAGCTGTAGTTGCATGGCTGGCTCATATTTTATTTTTGTTGGCTATTATAGATGTCAGGTAGACATTATATCAATCACGCCTACCATTCCAACTTCTTCATTGATAAAATCAATACTGAGTTAGGAAGCAGAGAGACCTGTCTCCTATGAATGATTCAATAAAAGGTGTTTTTTTTCTTGTCAATACTACGGAAATACTATTCGATAGCTTTGACGTTTACCTTCGACATACCTTAAACATTGTACCCTGGTGCATAGTCTGATCTGGAATCTGTGTTGGAAGTTGTACTCTATTACAAAACATTTTAAACTGTCAAACATATTTTGTGTCTCATAGAATAGCATTGCCGTAATTCTAAATTTTGCTCTCAAAAACAGGAAACGTAAGGTTTTACCCCCTAGGTATATGCGTTGAAGGGGTTGGGATTGGTGGGCATGTTACATGAAAGATGTCAAGTAGACATTACAAGATATATGTCGGTTAGACATTACAAGATAGATGTCAGGTAGACATTACATGATAGATGTCAGGTAGACATTGCAAATTTTGTTGTTGTACACAAACATTCATAAAAGAATGGGGATATAAAACTTACATTTATGATTTATTATACCTACTTGCAATGCGTATTGGAATCAATATCATTTACTTACTTCGCTGTGACACATGAAATGTCAAGCCTCATTTTTGCTAAAATCAAGAAAATGTCATACAATTTGTCATTTGCTGCAGATATAATTGACTTTTTAAGGGTAAAAAGTTGTTATGTCATACTAAAAACTCAATAAATATATAAAGTAACCTGAGACTCTGTTAGATGGTAGAATTATGATTCTTGTTGTTCTTTTTTTATGACAGATGATGATGAAACAGGCAGCATTATGAGGGCACAGTTTGACGTGTTTGCTCAGTCACTTCCAACTTGTGTCAACAGGGATCTCATTGATAAGGTAAGTTTCTGTCAAAACAATCTCAAACCTGAGGATATAAAACTTTTTTCATGCTCAAGTCAACTTGGCATGAAATTATCCAGCTCATATAAAATATTTATTTTTCAGCATTTTAGCTTTTAGGAGCAGTTAAAATTTTATGCTCAGAATTATTCCTCATGATGCATCTACCAAAATTGCACAAATGGTTCAGCTCTGCCAAACAAAGGGGCCACCGGAGCTCTAGATAAGAAATGTCTTTAAACGACATTTTCTCCTGATCCACTGGTCCAAATTCAAAATGATTTCGCAGAATTGTTCCTCATGATGCCTTCTACCAAAATTGATCAGAATGTTGCTCAGTTGAACAACATGGCCACCAGAGCTAAAAATAGAATTATCTTTAAATGTAATCTCTTTAGCCACAGGCCAATACACCATCTTATGTGCCAGGACTCAGGTGAGGGGGTATCTTGTCTAAATAGGATTTATATTCAGTTTCAGGGTTAATACTTTGAGAAAACAAAAAAAAATATCTGATTTTCCTTCGTATTTCAGGCAGCTATTGAATTTTGTATGAATTTCAACACTAAGACCAACAGGAAGAAACTAGTCAGGGCCCTATTTACTGTACATAGAACCAGGTAAGAATTATGAAGTCAATAAGGACTGGATGATAGAAAATGGTCAGCATAGCATCCACTGTTGGGGCTGGAGGGCATGAGTTTGATCCCCATTCCTATCTAAGTTATATCAAAGACAGGGTTTGCACAGGCTTGAAAAGTACTTGAATTTGGAGGGCTTTCTTGAAAAGTCCTTGAAAATTAAATCTGCCTTGAAAAGAACTGGAAAATTACTCAAAAGCTTTGAAAGTCCTTGAATTCCACTATTTTCTATAGGACTTGGCACTGTAGATAGAGGACTTAATCAGTATAAAATTGTTGTCTCTATATTTGGTGCAGCATATGCTGCACCAAATAAAGGCACAACAATTTGATGCTAATTTCCAGTACTTATGTCTCCATTATCTCAGTCTAGCATTTCTGAAGAAGAATTTTAACACTGATCAGTATTTTTCATTAACTTTAAGTCCTTGAAAACTGTTGGAGAGGCTTTTAGAAGTCCTTGAAAAGTCCTTTAATTTTACTCATACTTGCCTGTATAAACCCTGAAAGACTTTAAAGAGGAGCACATAGGTAGGGTGCTCGATTTTAGATTGAGGGGTTGCTGGTTCTAGCCTCACAGGAGGCACTGTGTTGTATTGTTGAGCAGGTCACTTTATCCTCTGCTTAGTACTGGTTCAACCCAGGAAACAACTCAACATGTCATAATTGTATAATTGTTGCCTGGCATGTAAACCATCAAACAAACAAATGAAGATTTTAAAATTTAGTTATAGCTGGTCTTTAGCTTATGAGTCAGTATTGAGAGTTTTTGTCCAGATTATTCAAGATCTTTATTACTTTATATGCATTTGGACATTGGAACAATAAATGTACTGACACATTTGGCAATCAATTTGTAACACAGATACATACACCTGTTTTGCAGCCAATATGACTCTTCTTGTAACAATCATTTCTGATATATCTAGTACCAAAATCAATGCTTACTCAAGTTTTGCATATTCTGTTCACTTCAAGCCCTGTCACATGGGTATTTTCAAGGAGTGCAGTAGGAACCATGTGGGGGAGGGTAATTGTCATCTTCAAGGACTGTTCTAGTTGACATTATCATTTCAGATATGATCTCCTGCCATTTTATTCTCGTCTAGTTGCTACTCTCTACCCGTGTATGCCTGAGGTGGCCAATGATCTAGTGCAGCTGCTGAAAGGAGATTTCAGATGGCATGTAAGTTTTTCTGCACCTTTGTTCAATCCTTTTAAGAGCCATGGACTTTTCCATAAAGTTTGATACAGTTAAGTCAGGAAGGTCCATTGTATATTTTGAGGGGTCACAGGTTATAATTTCCAAAACATATTGTATTTCTTTCTCTGGAGATCGATTTTGTTAATAGCAAATAGTGAAGACCCTGATAAGGCAAAAAACAAAAAAATATGTGTGTTTAGGGTTTCAGTTTGAAATTCTGTAGGTAGGGTAGGTAGGGATTTTTTTTTTTTTAATATAGATGTCGATATTTATCTTTGCCTTTAATATAATAAGTTATGTAAATGTATCGCTTGAGGGCAATAAAAGAAACAAAATGCTTAGAAGTGTTTGTGAACTTTACTATCCTATCCATATGAAGCCCAAAATATAAACAGAATTGAATTGAAATCATGAAGACTGAGATCAGCCCACTCCTTTAGGAGCCGTCTGACATGGGTTTTTACTGTTTCCTATAGAACTGTATGTGTTAATACAACCACTGGTTCAGAGTTACGGTATCATTTACATGGTATGTCAGTTGATACAATATGGCACAAACACAGGATAGAAATATGGTACTGTCCAGGATTTTATGAAGGAGTTTGCCATGTAAAGGTACAGAATGGCTAATGGCATTTGGTACATACTGTCCGACAGCTCCCTCCACGGCCCATTAGCGTTTTCTGCCATGAAAACACTGTTCATGCTGTTTATCGTTCACCGGTAATTGCATTCAAATTTTTCAATCGTAACTTCGTGAGTCACGACGTTGGACTGTCTCTCGGCAGGACCATGGACGCATTTTTCCTTTGAAATATTCAAAAAAGGAAGCACCCGAATAAGCCATGCTCCAGACTCCAGCGTTAAACAGACGCTGTAAATCATTAGCTTTTACCTGTATTGATTTTTCTCCCGAGCACCTGCAGGACATTGATCGCCGAGTAGAGAAAAAACGGCTGGAAACTAGCCGAATGTACTGAAATCAAATTTTTTTCAGGAAGTCAAAAAAATCTTTAGGGTCGCTGCCGATTTTTAGGTAGGGTCGGGAAACCCGAAACACGCATATTTTTTTACTTGGCCTAAAATGCAGCAGTATGCATTATTCTATGTTAAACACTATGTTAGTGTTTTGAAAAAAGTTAATTTTAAAAAAGTCAGCAGACGACAACAAAAGCATGAAGAATTACCCAACATGCAAGGAGTTGATAAATTCAATAATAAATTAGTTGTCATGTAAGAACCTCTATTCATAAAATGAGCTGTGATTTCCAACAATGTGGCAATCTGACAAGTGTAGAATCAGACGCATGTGCAGCCTCCTTTTAAGCTTAGAAACTCCAAATTATGTTCAGTCAGTAGCTTAACACTCATAGAATATTCAAGCGTCTAGCAAAGGCTCTGATCAGACTGCACATATGCACAGGCTGATCAGAGGCTTTGCTGGTCGCACTTACCACATTGTTGGAAATCCTGTGCCACGGCTCATATTTTATGTTTCAGCTGAGAAAGAAGGATCAGATTAATATAGAATCAAAACTGAAGACTGTCAGATATATTGGTAAGTATTCACTAATTATAAGGGGTTCAGAATAGCAGGGTTGGGCATGGTATGGTTGAACGATTTCTCCTGGAGTTAAGGCCCTTTGGTATGCCCAACCATGGCCCAAATTTTGTCCAGGTGATTTCTCGTGAACCAGTTGGATGTATTGTTTTAAAAATTTTGGGATATTACTGACAAAGATATGGACCTTGTCCTGAGAAAACCTGTCTCCAGGGTTTGCGATAAACAAAGGCGCAGACCAGCCTGCACATCTGCTCAGACTGTTCAGCGCCTTTGTTATTCCCTTTTTGGTAAGTATGACATCTAAACTTGCTTCATGGAAAATATCAATATTCTAGCTGGTCTCTGTAGATTAGGAGACTGGTTTGAGTCTCACTTTGTCGGAAACCCGGAAGACAGGTTTTCTCACGTTGAGGCCCATTTGAAGCTTTGCAAGAAGTTTAAAAAAACGAGTCAAGTATGACTGGGAAATGGCACAATCACAGACCAATCCATGACAGCATGAATAAGAGACACCAGAATCACACAACCCTTTACCTTACAGTGACACCTTTTAGCGCCTTTACAAACAGAGCAGACCCAGATCAGGCAGCTCTTGTAAGAGCTGCCTGATCATGGTCTATTCTGTTTGCTTTTTTGGAAATATGATATATCTGATCCTACACTAGTGGACCTGACAAGTAATTTGTTTGCTCTATGAACCAACATGAAAGTTTATATAAATATTCGTACCTGGTGGAGCCAAGCATGAATATTCATGGAGGAAAGGGTTAAGGTAAAGAAACCAGCTCACTCTTCCTTGGCAAGATGATAAAACAAGAAAATTGCACACAGAACTATATCACAAAACCAGGACTAAACACCAAACACCACACATATATAATGAGAGCAATAACAAATAGTGAACCAACAGCAACAGAATCACAATAAAATGGACCCAAAGGTTCCTGAGATGTCTCAACTACTCAATTAGATAAAATACTTTAAACATCTCGGAATATTTTGGACTTCTTTAAGAAAGAAAAAATGTATACATGGTTCTTTTTCTAAAACGGAACTTATTTCTCCAAGACTCTTTATTTTCAATCATTACTTTTGGTATTCATCATAGTATCATCATTTTGTATCAAATATATTTGGTTCTGACAGGTAAAGCAATAAGTTCTCTTAACCCTTAAAGCACCAATCACAACTGCAGCAGACGACAACTTTTCCGACATCTTTCCTAATTTTCGAAAAAAATAAGGTATGATATTTCATTAGAATCGTCTGCCAGCAGACGATTCTCATGAAATATGCCTTATTCGTTATTTTTTGAAAAAGCAGCAAAATTTGAAATTATCGTCTGCTGCAAATTATAGGTAGTGCTTTATGAGTTACTTTATTTTGATACTTTCAGGTGAGCTGGTAAAATTCAAGCTTTATCCCAAGTCAGAGGCTCTTCACTGCCTGAAAGTAAGTTATTAATAGAGTCATAGTTCAAACTCATGTTAGCCATAATTGAATATTCATTCCTTACTTACTTCATTTATGCTGAAATTTAACCCTTTGCACCCAGAAATACCAATACTTTTGCACATTCTTGTTTCTCTTTTCAATCTGACTCAGAAACAATTCTACTTAACTATCTGATGATGTATTTGACATATTTGATATTTTTTTAACCCATTGAATAGTGGAAACCCATATACAGGTACTTTGGCTGGGTGAAATGCTGAAGAATTCGGCATCCATTAAGGTCTGCATTGTTTTCTAGTTATCTTATTTATGAAATTCTAAACTATGACCCCATGATTTTATACAATAATCCATCCCAGGCTCATTATATCAAATCGAATGAAAGAATTCATCTTTATCATATGACGCCGCGTCTGGGAGTGAAATAACACCATGCAATAAAATCGATAAACCACTTTTCGGGAAACGTTATGACTTTTATAACAATGCTGTGTACATAATGACAAAATTATAACCTTTTTACGTCAGAAATGAGATTTCATAGTAATCTTAATGTCATATGTTGAATAGAATCTAACATTCTTGCTCTTGTATTATTGAATTTATTAAACTCGTTGTGAAAAAGCGATAAAATGCTGGGCAAGCCTCACATTTTATCTCTTTTTCCCAACTTGTTTAATAAATTCGATAAAACATGAGCTCTCATGTAAGATCTTCTTGGTATACAAAGATTTAAACTAGCAATTAATTTAACATGTTATTTTTATTCATTTTTTGTAACCCAGATGCTGCTGTTTGATTTTTCTCACCACAACATAGAGATGGCTTGTGCCTTATTAGAAGCGTGTGGCAGATTCATGTACCGGTCTGCTGAATCTCATCACAGAACTAGAGTCTATCTGGTGAGTTGAATTACTTTTATTCTTATTATGCAGAACCTGCATGCATCCACTATTCAGATGGTGCAATGGTGTTGTTTTTTGCTGTATTTGGATACATTTTAAAGGTACTATAATAATTGAAAATGAGCATGAGATAATAAACAATATAACACTTGATATCATTAATATGATCGTCGACACACAATGTCTGATTTTATTAGATTAGAAATTTGCAACAGTTCCTGCAATATACTTTCCAAAGTGTTTAACATCATTAGTGACATCGCATTTTGTTGAATGACATGCAGCTATATGCAGCTGGCATTGCTCCATTGAGAAGAAACAAAGTTTTTACAGTTAACAAGGGTTGAAGTGTAGTAGAATAAGGATGATTTTATTTAAAATTTTCATTGGGGAGGTATATTGTCAGTTTTACAGTATTAAATAAGGTTTTACGGCTCCGCTAATGCATCGCAGTAAAACTGATTTTGCGATCATAATATACCTCCCCAAAAGAAACTTAAGTTACAGTAAATGTTCTAAAATTTTGAACACTTTTCTTTCTCTTTTTCTTATGTAAAATGCTGATTATCAGGGCTGCAATTCACAAAATGCATGTCAGAATAGCAAACAGAGAACTGTTTGTCTAGACCTTTTTTTGTAGCCAACCAGTGTTCGAAATTTTAGAACATTTACAGTACTTGTATGAGATAAGTATGCTATGTTTTCTATTTCTAGGAAGTAATGATGAGAAAGAAGTCAGCTCTACTGATGGAGAGTCGTTATTCTACAATGATAGAGAATGCCTTCTACTACAGTAACCCACCAGAAGTTCAGCAAGTAGCTAAGAAAGTGAGACCACCTATGCATGAGTACATCAGAAAACTCTTGTATAAAGACCTCTCTAAAGTCACCACAGAAAAGGTAATCTATATGTTGTGAAATTTGGTTCTGACTTTTCAATAATTAAGCATTTTTTTTCTCAAAGGAACCTTCTGGCTAAGGGCAATAAAAAAAGAGTTGTGTATTCAGTTCCCCAAGTGCTAATGTTTGGGGCCAACTCTGAACTTTTTTTCCCTAATCTGGAGAAAAAAAAGAGCAAAAAGGCAAAGTTTCTTTCAATTTTGACCCATTGAAATTGTAGATGAAAGGCCCACTATGTTTAGCGTGTAGCAGTGCATAGTTGTCTCCTATATTAATCCTGCCAACCATGCCCCTGGGATCTAAATTGGCCACGCCCCGGGGGTCATTTGCTCCCATAGAACCATAATAAAAAAATCTTCTGAAACCATGAAGTCAACAGCTCAGGTGAGTGGTATAGGCTAATTGAGCCCCTTGTCCTAAGTTCTTAGGATTTGCAGGCTGTTTTATTGATTCCTATAATTGAAGTTCAGTATAAAGTTTTTTTTTGATATTTATTTGCAGGTGCTGCGACAGATGAGAAAGTTGAACTGGGATGACCCTGAAGTAGGTATCATATTTTGTTGCCAGATAGTTTCTGTTTATAAGCGATTTCCACTGAATTTGTTTGCTGAATATTAGAAATCACTTCATCACCTTAAATGAAAACGTTTAACGGTATATTGTTAAAAACCAACATTTGTTGGAATATTGCTGGGTAATTTTTCATGCTTTAGTTGTCACCAGCCACCTTTTATCAAAATTAACTTTTTGATAAACTCTTTCAAGGCATTATCAGAGTGTCAAATAGTTTGGATACAGATCAGGACTAAGGTTCTGTCAGTCCTGACCTGAGTCCAAATTGTTTGCAAATGTTATCAAAGATGAAAAAGTCAGCGCTAACAAGGATAGTGTCTGAATCTTTTAAATGCAAACAGGAAAGACATTTATTTGAATTTTGTTAAAAAACTTGGCAGGCTTTCATTTTGATCCTTTGTTTTGTATCCTCAATATTTCTAGTTTCTTTATTGCTGAGAACAGTGGCTCAATTGGTAGAGCGTTAGACTGGGGATCAAAGTGTTGCTAATTCTAGTCTAAATGCTGGCAGTCACTGTGTTGTGTCTTTGAGCAAGACACTTTATCTGCTGCTTAGTACTGGTTCAACCCAGGAAGACCCCCATCCTGACATGATTGAAAAATTGTTGACTAGGACATAAAGCATCAACACAAACAAATATTCAAACTTTCTTGTTTCTCTTCATACCTTGCTCCTTTATTTCAGATATCATTTTATGCAACCAAGTGCCTGATAGCAGTCTGGATTATACGCTTTAATTCTATACATTGTGCAGCAAACCTGCTGGCAGGGATTGCTCCTTATCATGTAAGTATAGTAGTGACTGTGGGAAATATAATACTATACTCGGGAGGACATACACTAGTGTTTGAAGTTGTAATTAGATCTTAAGTTGACTTTTTTTCGTAGTCACCTTGTTTAATGTCAATCTGCTATCAGCATGTCTACCGTACTCTATAATTTGAACCACTACTTGACAATACCATCAGAATGATAAGTACAGCCAGCGAAGACTCAGATCAGACTCGGTGTCCACCCAGTCTGATCTGAGTCTTTACTTTCTGCATTACCCACCAGGCCAAAAATCTTTGCATCCCAAACTCAAAGTTCTGCATCCTTTATGGGACCCACTGAACATAAATTTTGTGCATGCACAAGAACCTGGCCCATTAATAGAAGCCGATGTGTGAAACAAAATGCTGAAATATTTACTTTTGATCAAATATTTGGTTATTATAGGATTTTGTCAAGTAAAATACATGTAATAAAAGATATAAAACCAACCCAACTTTTTTATTAATTTTAGTTTCAGACTACAAGTCGATCTACCTTAGTTTAATCATATTGTGATTGACTCTTAGATTTTTGCTAAGAGTCAGTTTAATCATATTGTGATTGACTCTTAGATTTTTGCTAAGAGTCAAACTTTTGTCTCACAGTTTCCATATCCTTCCTTAGAGCTGGGGCCCTGATCAATAGCTTGTCTTCATCTAACCCTGCATGACAGTGCTGGAAGTTACTGCACTTCTGAGTCTATGGACATGGCATTTTTCTTTTTACTTGAAATACCCTGGCCCTCTTTGACCTGCCATCTCGCTCAGTTTTAGAATCAGTTGAGACAGAGTCACTCTGATACATTTACTGGCATTGTAGAGGCATCAGATTAATTTTATTGGCTCTTAAGAACACCGAACAGTGTGGGCTGTTTAGGGTCTAGTTTTGGGACCTTTTTTGAAGGCGCAATCTTCTTATAAAAGCATACTTTGTTTACTATGGAAAGGGTGTATTGATAAAACAATCTTGCATGTAAAAGGCATTATTCCAATGTCCTGTTTCGGAACCAGGAGTAATGAAGTATAAGCATTAATCGGTACTGGTTTATCTGTACTGTTTTTAATTTGTACTGGCTTTACCGGAACCAAACTCCCCTACAGGGGTGTTTCCTTGAATGAATTCTTTTGAGAACATGTTTTCTCTAGGTAAGAAATGACTGCTACTAGACACCACTGTTGGTGAGTTTGTTATGGTTCTGGTTTTTACCAATATAATTTGAGACATTGGAGGTGCACAAGTAGACAAACATTCAAAACCAAAAGTTGCATAAATGAAAGCAGACTTCGCCACAATTTTTAATGCGTAAAGCAGACTTTTATGATTTAAAATCGTGCATCCTTGGCGAGAATCCTGTGTCGAAGATGCATGACGCAGCAGAGGTAAAAAAATCACTGTTACTAATCAGTTTTGTTTGTTTTTGTTCCAGGAACATGTTGCTATTCAGGTAGTTGATGGTGTATTAGAAGATATAAGACTGGGAATGGAGGTATTTGAGGCCCTTTATCATTTACAATCTTGGTGTCAAGGGTTATAAAACTTTTTTCATGCTCAACTTAACTGAGCATGAAGGTTTAACTTCTCATAAAAACATTAATGTATAAGAATAAACCCATTTCTTGCTTTCAAACTCTCAGATGTGTATTAATCATGCTAATGAATCTTAAAATGTCAACAATTGTAATTTAACATTTATGAGCATGATGAATTCCATGCTCAGTTGAGTTTAGCATGAAAAAGTTTGATAGTCTTTGGGCCTGGCCTTTTATTATTTCTACCTGTACTGAGTAAGTGTCAATGCAGTGTAGATGTTTAATGATGGCATTAGCTTTTCTAAAAAGCCATTGAGTATGACCAGGAAATGCCACAATCACAGACCAACAGCACCTTGAAAGCATTTTTTTAGTTTTTAAAAGGACTAGATCTCAAGCACCTCAGGGTTAAACAGGTTCATACTGTTGTTAGAAGTGTTGGTCTGGAGTATGATGCTGCTTCATTGATCTTTGCCTAAAAACTCAAATGTTTAAGGGTTTACCTAGTTTTAAATGTTCAAAACATTTTTAATTTTCATCCCTGCTTTAAGAAGCTAAAGAAGACTAGAGATTTGATGTGAATTATCTCCCATCTGCTTCTTTGATGTACAAGTCTTTTATGCAAGAGTTAACCCATTTCATTCTGGACACCTGCACAGAGCTACTTTGGCAAACAGTGAGGACCCAGGTGAAATGCCTAGTCTGCAGTTTTTGCTAAGATGAAAACAATCTTCAGGGACAGAAATATTTTAAAATTTAGACATTTCGAACCTGTGACACCTTAGAATACAAAAATGGACAAATCCATGATTATTGTTACATCTCAAATAGGGGTGCAACGATATACCGATATACCGGTAAACCGCGGTTTACTCTAAATAAATATTGTATCGCGATACACTTTTGGCCGTACCGGTATAGAAGCCTTCCCTATGTGTCATCAAGCCAGTTTTCAGCTAAAATTTGCAAGAAAATATCCATTATTGGCTTTGAAATTGCCCAAAAATCAGGTCGTTTTCAAAACCGGAAGCGTTAAAAATAAAGGAAAAAAAGACGCTGTGGTATAATTCCTGACACGAACTACACAAACGTTGACTGTGTCTAACAGCATATCGCCGACTTTGAAGCATTGGGAGATGTTTATTCTGTACGACAGACATCAATGCGAGCCATAACATATTGTTTATGGATAGTTTACACATTTTCTATCCACCCCTTCAAGTTATTTCTGCTCTTCAAATACCGACGCTTTATTGTTAAAACTTGTAAATATCTGTTCGTGTCATAAATTAGACCAACAGGAAGCGGCTAGTTTCGGTTTCAAAAAAGATGGCGGACAGACAATCATGAATTATTGTAGTGAATTATTTAAAAGAGAAGGCACAATTTCGATTATTTCTCCTTGAAAAGCAGCCGAAGGACAGAAGGAGTAGCTGAAAATATGACAGTTTGTAACAGATGCCAATTTTATGACCCTTGAATTATATTATAATACTGAACTAGGGGCAGTAATAGACAGAAATAAAGCTTCCAGGTGTATCACAATATGTATCGCAATACGGGTTTTCCATATCGCAATATATATCGCAATACCCTTTTTGGCGTATCGTTGCATCCCTAATCTCAAACCTACGATTGAATTTGTAGTAACCCTTTAATTTCTTAATATGGTAGACCCCCCACCCCTCCTTCTCCCTCATATTAGAATTTTTTCAATATTTTGATGTCAGAAATTTTGTTATCTTTAGAGCTTTCATCCATCCTGTATTTAACCCTTGTACTGCTGAACCTGGATTTATCCTGTTATGAAAACACTGTAGATCCAGATCAGTTGATCATGATCCACACTGCTTTCCTTTCTGATGCAAATGCAGACTTACAACTGGAATGTTGCAGGTTAACTGGATAAAAATTTGAGAGTAGTATAATACATAAAGTATTCAGTATGACAAAGGTTAGATGCCCGAGTCCACCACTCGATGACATTCAGAGATGAATGTTTTAATATTTCAGATAAACCATCCTCGTTACAACCAGCGGCGAGTTAGTTGTGTGAAATATCTTGGAGAACTCTATAACTATAGGATGGTAGAATCTGCAGTCGTCTTCAAGACATTGTATTCTTTTATCACCTTTGGTGTAACTGGTCCAGGTAAACTCAGGCATCTTCATAGCTTTTCTTTTTTTTCTTCAGACACTGGAAAAAAAATTCTTAATAATATTACAGTAAAACCTGTGTAAAAGGGCCACTAAAAAATAGACAAAATAAAGGTCTTAATGACAACTAGTAGCTATAATGAAGGTCGAAAGTATTACAGAATGCTGCAATACTTTTGACCTGCATTAAGGGATAATCTGTCTTGAAAACCAATTTTTGGTCTTTTTGAGAGTGGCCGCTTTACACAGGTTTTACAGTATGTACCAAGATCATTGTATTGGCCCGAGGCCAAATGCCTAGTGCCAATACACCTGATTGAGGACCTGTAACTGGGACAATTTGAAATCACTTGATTAATGTCATTTATTAATTAACTTCTTAGTTATAGCACTTTTAAATTCAATTTGACCTCAATACTGTTGACATCAGACTAATACTGGTGACCTCAAGTTAATATTGATTGACCTTGGATCAACACAGTGTAGTTAATTTATAAAGAGTGATACAAAATGGGATTTTGAAATATTCCTACACCTCATTTTACACACCTCACAAGATAGAAAAATTGACTAGTTCAAATTTTATGTATAGTAAGCAGACCTTAAGATAAACGTGCATAATCATATTTTTTTTTCCTTTATCCCCAAATAAAACATATGTTTTGGGTACTCAAAAGAACCATCCTTGGGTACTCAAAAGAACCATCTCAGTGAAATGGTTCTTTTGAGCACCCAAAACATATGTTAAAACCAATGGATAAGAAAATATATATGATTTTAGGCTCAAAGTTTTTGCTTATGGAGACCTATGGGAAGAGGTTAAGGTGTCTGAGTATTTAGGATAGATACGAGGGTCATTCAATAAATAGAGGGAATTTCCTTATAATATAAGAGTTTGTACCACTTTAACACCACAAATATAACCAAAAGGTGGCATGACTTGTTGCATATGCAACAACATATCTAAAAGTTTGATAGAATATGATGTCTCTTGTTGCTTAGCAACGCAAAGACATACTTAAAGCTTACCTGGCCGGATGCCTTAAATTGGTTGCCATGGCTACTGGCATGTGCAGATCAGTTCCAAAAAGCATATATTCTATAAACTACAACATAAGGTAATTACTCTGTAAAATTCATTGACTTCTTATGAAAAATGTCAAATTGACAGGTACATTGAGCATAAAAAAGCTACTAAAATGCAAAATTTTGGAATCAGAAATGGGGGTATTGGTCATGAATTTGCCCTTGAATTATTGTTGGTTGGTTTATAAGTTTTAAATTACCCTTAACTTATTAGATATATTCTATATTTTAAAACAGTATCGTTAACAAACATGCGTTCCATGTGTCCATTGTTGCCTAGCAACAGAAAAATATAGACTTAACAAATAGTCCATTTTTTCACAATTGCCTGGTTGCCAGGCAACCAAGACTAACAGGTACATGCTAATGACCATATTTCATATGAATCATTGAGAACAATTAAACTATAACAGATTTAAGGACAATCTATTTTCAGATAAACGATAATAGTTGAATGTCAAACTCAGTTTCTTTAGCATTAGGTTTTTGTATGTGGAAAATCTGGCCAGGCTAGCTTCAGTATCACTTTTTCGTTGCTAGGCAACAAGCGACCTCACTTTTCAACAACATTTTGGATATGCTGCTGCATGTCCAACAGGTAATGCCATCTAATGATTACATTTGCTATGTTCTAATGGTACAAACTCTTGCATTATAAGGAAATTCTCTCTATTTATTGGATAACCCTCGTACGACAAAAACATTTTGATCAAGATACTTTATCCTCTGCTTAGTACTGATTAAGCCCAATAAATGTCCCATCATGACTGGATTTTTTTTTTGGACTAAGATGTAATGCATCAACTCAAACAAAACACAAGTGCCCTGGAAAACAGTGTGCAATCTGATCAGCTGGCTTCAACAGCAGATCGGAGTGTACACTTATTTTCGAAAGAAGATATGATAAGATTCTGCAGCACAAGGGATAAGGAAATTATTATGGAAATTGTATTATGCTGTTTCTGTTTGCACATATTCAAGTGTCTATTTTCTAAATTTATGTCTCAGTTATTGAAAATAACCATGTTTCTATTATAGCACCATTTTCTTTGTTTTTAGATGGGACCCCATCCCATCTGGACCCACCGGAGCACCTGTTCAGAATACGACTAGTGTCTGTGGTTCTTGACACGTGTGGACAGTATTTTGACAAAGGATCCAGTAAAAAGAAACTGGACTGCTTCTTGGTGTACTTCCAGGTAAACTTAAATTTACCTTATATACCCTAAACGAATTACGGACAACTCAGCCCGAAACCAACTCGGCTTAAGTCAACTCAGCCCACATAAAAGTCTGCCGAAGACAACTGCTCAAGTTTATTAGACAGCTCGGCCCAAATTCATAAGACACTTCCGACCATATATTTATTTTATAACAAAGTAGAGAAAGGCTATTTTTGCATGTCCATGTGTGATTCTACATTAGCATACATGTACATGTATGTTTCTATGATAAACCTACCTATTTGTACATACGCATACTTGTATGCCTCAGATAGGTCTGTCTATACATGCATGCACATGTACATTTCTATCAGTATCTCTGTACATGCTTCAAGTAGTCTGTCTATCTTAAAATGCGCATATATGTGTCTGTCTGTCCATCTGTACATGCTCTTAACTTGTATGTTTCTATCAGTCTGTCTGTACATGCTCATGTAAGTTTTGTGCCAATTTGTCTCTATGTATGTTTCTACTAGTCTGTCTGTCTGATTAACGCGCCACTTGGAATTTATATGCTGCATAAAATGTTGGTCGAGTTGTCTTCTTTTGAATTTTACATTGGGCCGAGTTGTCTTGGGCCGACTTTTATGTGGGCCAAGTTGACATAGGCCAAGTTGGTTTTGGGCCGAGTTGTCCTGCATCCCCCTAAAAAAATCTGATAACTCTTTACTGGTGGGTTAAGGCTTTAGAGATATTACTTGCCATACAAAGGAAAACATTGATTAAGACAGTAACTTCTCCGATTTATATTTCCAAATAATAATTCTCACTATAAAGTCAATGAATTACATCCCCTCGTTATCAAATTAAAGTGATGGGCCTTCTTCAGATGTAATTTAAGTGAATCTAAAGATTATTAACCTTTTTAACTTGAAATTATTATAGGAATATTGCAAGTTTTAAGAACTGAATTTCAAAAATTCAGGATTTAAAAATTATTAACTTACATCAATATTTGCTTTACTCATTAGGGCTATTCCAGAAAAAAAGACCTGGGAGGGGAAGACGGCAGGCGATATATTTTTCTATGGGTGGTTGGTGTGGAAAGTTTTCAAATTATATGGGTCATTGGTGTCCAACCAAATCTAATTACATGGGTGGTTGGTATTTCGCTGCGTGGAAGGGGAAGAAAGAATATTATCTGCCAACAAAGAGAGAAGTTTTTATGTAATCTAGCCAAAAGAAAGTGTAGAGCTTAGCAAACCGCAGCGGAAATGGCCATTTTTGTTTATACGCAATCGTCAAAACTCGGATACTTCCGTGGAACATTGGTAAAAAGCGGTACCCAAATAAACTCCCCAATAGTGGCTTCTGTAGTGGTCATTCCTTCCACTTGGGAAACATGTATTTTCAAGAATTTGCTCAAGGAAACAACGCTAAAGGGTAGTTAGGCTACTGGTAAAAGCCAATACCTGTAAAAACCTATACCAAAGACTGAAACTGAACATTGGAATAATGCGTTTTACCATGTCTTTCATTGAGAAAGATGTGCAGTTTATTATTAATTGTGAATTGATCTGTTTGATTGCTTTGCACAGTTAAGGTAGCGCATATTTTCATATTATTCTTCCTGCTGAGGCTTTATTATTTCAATTTGCTTTATGGCACACTCAGTCTCTCATGACCCCCCCCCCCTCCCCTCCCCACACACACACACACCACCCCCATTTTCTTTCCTTAAAACAGTCCAATGTCTTGTGACATTTAATTTGGACAGAAAATGTGGAACCAAAGACCGGCATTGATGTAAGCAAAAATGTGGTGTTAAATTTCTGAATTCGCTCGCCGATTTTGGATGAACCCCGTCGTCTACACCCCCTGAGTCCAGAGGAGGCTCCATGAACAAGCCACTGGGGAGTTGGGGAGTTAATCCCAGAGATGCGCATGCGTACCTACAACTGTCTGATATAAACATCCGGTTTGCGATGAAAAAGATTGATCATCTGTATTTTTACCTTTGTTTCCTCTTCTCTAAAGGATAAAATGCATTTTACGCGTCAAACCCGAAGTTTTACCAATGCGAGGGAGCTAATGGGGAATTTTACACCACTGGGCCTTAAGAAAATTGAATTCTATGGGTAGTTGGTGTACGAAACTTTTTATTTCCATGGGTGGTTGGTGTCTGAGGAAATTGAATTCCATGGGTGGTTGGGTAAAAAATTAAGTGCCGTCTTCCACCCCCAGGTGTTTTTTTCTGGAATAGCCCTTACCAAAATTTCAAAATGTGTATTTTACTTTCAGAGATATTACTGGTTTAAGAGAAGTTTTCCAATCTGGTCAGAGACAAGTCCCTTCCCTATAGATGTAGAAAATATGGTACGAGACACCTTAGAAGCTGTACGACCAAAGTTAAAACTTCTAGAGAGTTTTGAAGAGGCTTGTAAGGCTTGTGATGATCTAGAGAATGAATACAAACCAAAAATTGGTAAGTGGTAAGCAACACAGGAGCCTTGCTTTGAGAAAACATGGCTTTCAATGTTATAAACTTTTTTTCCATCCTCAACTCAACTGAGCATGAAATATATCCTGCTCATAAATGTTAAAATGCCAACAATTGTTGGCATTTTAACATTTATTAGCAGAATAAAAACTACATCTGAGAGTTTTCAATCAAGAAAGTTTTTCTGAGCTGTTGAAATTTCATGCTTAGCTGAGTTGAGCATGAAAAAAGTTTTATAACCTTGGGGCCTGTAGTCAAGTTGACGACCAGGTTACACTCAAACCTGTTTATTTAACTACAGAGACTGGCTCAAGGCATTAAAACTTTGGATAAAGCAAGCTAAGATATACTTCAAGAGTGTGCTAATCAGTTTGCATTGATAGGTAGGCTGACATGCACATTTGTTGTTCCAATACAGCAACAAAAAACAGGTTTTTTCCTGACACAGCTGATATTAAAGAAATTTTCACGAGCATCAATTTCAAACATTTTCCTCCCTGTGTGATCATTTTCATGATTTTACAGTTTAAACCTTTCTTAACCCTTACTCCATAGGCTATTTTTAGATCATGACATCATTTTCTACTTTTTGACAACATTGAAAAAAATCAAGAAAAATTTACTAGTAAAGTTTTGAATACTTTTGAAAATATTATGGAAAATGGAGCATTTGGTCCAATGGAGCAAATGCTCTGTTTTCCATAATATTTTAAATACATAGTATTTTAAAGGCATCAAAAGGCGCTATCATGGAGTAAAGGGTTAACAAGAAAAATATGAAATGTTACTTTGACAAACAGTACTAACCAAGATTTCCGCTTGGTAAGATAGAGTGATGTTCAGGGACAAAAGTACAATAGAGTTTGAAAAATTCTAACTAACTATCCCTTACAGTATTTAATAGACCTTCCAAACTTTATTGTATCAGACTGGATCTGCACTCAAGCTCCATCACACTGAGTCAAGAAAACAAATAAATCTGTGGAAAATAATGTTTGTCTGTTTTCATTGTCTGCTTTCAATCCCGTTTGTTCACAGAAAAGACTGACAAAAGAAATCTGCTGACTTGTTATTTACTGAATCAACATTCTTTTTTAACATATGAGGGTCTTGGCGGGTGGGGATGTTTCATTAATCATTAAATTTTAGGTCACAAAAACCACTATGTCTTTATAAATAAGGGAATTAATCACTAATTACTATAAAATAAGGCCATTAATTGCTTATCCATGTAGTCTACCCCATCCAGGTAATGTTCATAGTTTTAAAGATACCTCTGTTCAATATTCTGTTTATTGCATACCTTTTCCCTACAATCTTGTATGTTGAAACAACAACAAAAAACTGTATTGCTGTATACATGTATGTCAACCATTTCTGTTATCTTGCTTTGCATTAAAAACTGGATTTTGTCTTATCATAATAACTAGCGATATAATGGATTGGCCTCTCCTATCTGTCACAGTGCAAAGTCAATCATTTTTGAATCCATATTTCTCCACTAAATATGCCTCGATTTTACAAAGGTCTTTAATTTTTGAATAAATGATATGTTAATGTTGTCAATTCAAGTGTTAGTTGACTTGAGTAAAGTCAAATATGTAAGAAATATTTATTCAAAAGTTATGCATCGGCAGACATTTTGAAACTCTGACATTGATTTTCGGCTGACCTTGTGAGGGTGCACTAATTTAAATATTCATTTTAAATCATCCAATGAAACAACTGCAAAGATTTTTTTTTCTCAATCACAGAGGATAAATATAGAAATGAGATCATGCAAAAATATCGGGTATTTTCGGCAGTTCATAAGGTCAGACCTTGCTCAAAGATTGGCCAACTTTGAGATCGTTTTTCTCAGGAAATTTAATAGAGTACTGAAAGTTACTGATGCCAGGCTTTTCTTAAGGGCTTCCCCAACAAGATAAACTTAAATTTAGTATCTTAGACTTTAGCGCATCTGTGCGCAAATGGTATTTATAGCAGTACTATCACGAGGAGAGTGCATGTAAACTATACGGCAAAGCGTCCAAACCCCGGGTATGTGTATTGGACAATACACAATTGCGGTTTATCAGCTGATCGATTTTTGACAGAAAAAATATACCAATCAAAAATGTTTGAACTAGTGTAACTTTTTATATCTTGATGGGTTTCATAATCTAAACATCATTTTCTTTGTCATTCATTCTACTTTTAGCCTGTGTTTTCAGATTTGAAAAATTCCAACTAATTCTAAAATCCATTGTTATCGCTATAATAAGACAAATACCTCACTGATTTTGGTACTAATTACATGAGCAGCCAGAAAAAGTTCAGGCCAGCCAAGAGATCCACACAGTTTCAGAGCCTTCACTACATTCACACACAAAGAATGGCAGCAGAGGACACTTCAGACCAGAATCTGGACATCTAGCCTCACTGCATGCACAATTTGAACTTGTCGTGAGAAAACCTGATTTTGATGTATGCAAACAGCAAAGTCATCAGCACATTCTGGCCTTGAGGTTATAAAACTTAATTCTTGCTCAACTCAACTGAGCACGAAATTTATCCTGCTCATAAATGTTAAAATGCCAACAATCGTTGGCATTTTAACATTTATTAGCATGATAAATACAACATTTGAGAGATTTAAATCAAGAAGCTTCTTTGTTTGTCGGTATTTTAGTATTTATGAGCAGTTGAAATTTCTTGCTGAGTTGAGTTAAATACTTACTTATTGGTATCCTGGGTCAGGTGTGGTACTTGATTGTATAGATTCCTGATCTTTGTACCCTTACTTACTTTACTTAATCCTGGTTTGATATTTAGACTGCAGATAGTTTCCCAGTTCCTGGGGTAATCTGCAGTTGGTTTGTCCTTCTCACACCAGATCTGAGTTGAGCATGAAAAAAGTTTTATAACCTTGGGGTCTGGTCTGTGACTTTGTTTTTCACTTTCCGGAAAGTATAATAGCCTGCTGAAAGTAAGATTTAAATATTCTAGCTCCATAGCTGAGTAGGCTGGTTTGAGCATTATTTGGTCAAAAACACTGAAGACAGGCCTTTCTCGTGATGAGGCCCAATTAAAGCATGACTTAAGGCATATGTGATAAGTGCATTATCATTTGCTTGCCCTTATATGTACATATATTTTTTTTTTAATTTTCAGCTAGTGTGTTACCTATCATAGAGACAAGTGACGCTGATATAAGTGAATCAGAGGAAGGTCTTGCTGTTATTGCTGAAGGAGATGAAGCAAGTAAGTTCATCTACTATTTTTGCCTTTTTATTCACCGCTTGTAAATGGACTCTCGTATCGTAATACTTTTGAAGATAGTATTATCCTAAAACAAACTGATAAAAGCAAACAGTGAATATATCTTAAAATCACAGAGTTAAAAACATAGAGTGAAGATCCAGTTTTATTACCAAACGTACTATATAAAGAGTAATTAAGCATTTTTGACTGATTTAACGAATTGCCAGTTACTGCCAGTTTGATCCGGTTTCGATGAACTGTTTCCCGTGACTACATTTTTTACTGTTTCCCAGTCACCGGTTAGACTGATCACTGATTCTGTCAAACTTAATACTTAGCAGGGTCACTTAAATGGAGTTGCTTTATTTAATAAGAAAATAATTTTTTTTCGCCATATCTGTTTAATTTTGGTCTCATAGTGTTTCGCTCATTCTAACTAAGAAATTTTATCTTTCTGACCACAGACAAGGAAGTTATTGAAGTTTAAAGTGGCCAAATCATACTAATATTCGCTATTGTTAAGACACTGTAAACGAAGGGTACGCACATCAGCATCGCACAGCTAATATTTTATGGGTGATTTAAAAAAAAATGCATCCAAAGTGTGACATTGGGGGTCAAATTTCAAAATTGCTCTATCAATATCTTTTTTACGTCATCCTAACCAGGGAACATCAAAATTTCAGAAATAAATACTGGTTTAAGAATAAAATTTAGGACAATGCTTTAAATTTAATACTTAAATCATTTTTTCATTATTTTTTTTACAATTCTATAAGCTACTTTTAGCTTGATTATAAACAACACAGGTATGCAGAATTGTAAACATTTTCTCATAAACTGATGAAGTACTTATGTATACACATTTTCAAAGTAAAATTTAATCTTTCACTCAAAATTTGCACTTGTAATAAAATTTTATGTGAAAATACACCCCTGGATTTTCCCTGTGTAGAGGAAAAAGTTTTTCTAATTAAAATAATAAGCATGATTTTTTGTTAAAAATTGTTTTTAGATAACAAGTAGGGTATATGAAAAACATAGAACAAATTTCATTTGAATAAATAGAATATAAAACATATTAAACACAATAACATATGTTGGTAATGGAATGTGTTACACTTGTGACAAAATCAGAAGAGGGAGTTTCTCCTCTGAATTTTTGATCCCATGTAGATTTTATATAGGATGAAGTGAATTGGCTTCATGGAAATTGATTAAAATGTATAAAAACATAAATCAATTCCCTTTTTTTAGCACAAAACTTTAAAAAATGAACTATTCAGATTTGTTTATTAAGCATAGTAAGAAGTTATAAAATGTTAATGATCAGGAAACAGTTGACAGCACTCATTGTGGGATAAGTTATCAATTAATGATTTGAATGATACCATTTCTTGCAATTCTAAAGAATCTGTAACAAATTTAAGGCTTAAATAGAAAGAAATAATTCTTCAATAAAATCATGTAAATATTATTTGAATGGTGAAAAAAATACCTTTCCCTCCTTATGAGTGCATAATTTTATCCTTTTTTTTTACACCATTTTGTGTTTTCTTTGTATCGAAAGAGTGAATAACTACCCTAAAATGCCTAAAAGTATCAAATTAATTGTTGAATAGATCATCCTTTGACCAAACAAAAGAAAAAGTGAGATGAAGTCAATCCATAATATATGTTACACTTGTGACACAAATCACATTTTAAAGTCTACCTGTCTAAATCAAGCTATAGACTGGTTTTAGACTATCTGATTTCTTCAGTGTTGAATTTAGCATGATTCCTATCCCAGAATGTAGCTCAAGGATGGCCAGCTTCATAATTAAACTAGTATATGGGCTTGAGGAAGTGTCATTCCTGCTGGACCGTAACTAGTATTGACTACACATTTGGTGAAGTTGTTGACTACTTGCTGTGTTTAAATTATATTTATGCATTCAAGAATTATTGAAAAGACCAAAGAAGTAATATTTCATTTAAAATTTGCCATGTATATGCATTTATCACATATTCCTAAAATGTGTTACACTTGTGACATCAGTTAAAATCATGCCACAAAGTCAGCGGCTTAAGGATTTGACCACAATTCCTCATAATGTTTTTTGGGGGCTCCCTTGACCAGAAAAACAGCAAAAAAGCTATGAAATGCAAAACAAATTGAAATGCTGATGATTGAAACCTTAAATGTTACACTTGTGACATATCTGGGTGGTTCTATTCAGTACTGGCTACATAAAATCATACTTATTGTTTTATAGGCAAGTTGGTTCCTTTAGATAGCTAAAAGACTGCTATTCATTAAAACAGCATTCCTTGTGAATAAAGTTTGTATATTTTACGAGGCAATTCACTTTACTCCAATCATATGAAATTCTGTTTGATAAAAATTTGAAAGGGTGTGTTTATATATAAAAGGTTACAAATTTCTGATTTATCTGGTTTAAAAAAGATGAAAAGATAATTTTCCTACAGCTTTTATGCTATATTTCAATTGCAATTCACCATTTGACTATACATGAATAGTGTTTAATACAATTTACAGTTGAATTGAAGGTAAGGGAAAAAATGTCACAAAAAAGTGTTACCCTTGTGACAATTTTGATGACATTTTTCCATGTCATTTTTTAATGGAACATTCTAAAGCGATGAAACTTGGCATGATGCAAGAAAAACACCAATTACATATCTTAAAATTAATTTTAACAATAAATCTGCTTTAGATAGTCTATAAACATTGATTAAAGAAATGGATGCATTATTTTTGAAATCACCCTTATATATTATTACCTTTTGTATGTTCTGAGTTGGGTTATAAAACAACTATTTCATACCTTTCTAAGCAACTGTCAAAACTATCACCCACTTGGTGCTTTGGATGACCCGATGCACTGTTGCCTTTGGCCTTCAGCCTCGGGCAAATGTGCATTGGGTCATCCACAACACCTCGGGGTGATAGTTTTTACTATTGCACAGAAAGGTTTGAAATAGTTGTATACTTTTGGTTTTAAGTTGAGAACTCCACCAGTCTACTACTAAACTCCAACACGGATCAGAAAATAATGAAATTCTTAATTTACACACAGAAATTAAGAGTGACCTTGACCTTTACATAAAATGTACACACATGGAAACACAGATGGTTAGATAAGATTAAAAGTGGTAGTGTTGTGGTTTTGAGCTAAATTCTGTGGGGAGATCATGACATTAATAATTATAATTATGGGATAGTTGTCGGGTATAACTACATTTCCTTTTCAAAGATTTTGATGCCGATGTTAGAAGTTTTATTTTTGTTAAATCTTGTTTTTCAGGTGATGCAAGTCAGAGTTTGTCTCAGTCCCATGTGACAGAGGAAGATGAGGATGAAAGTGAACACAGTCAGGAGGACACACCCAGTCAGACACAGAATAGTCAGGTATTGTAATTGAGACAGTTCACGAGATTTCTCTGAAACCATGTGGCCCACAGCTCGTATATTTAGTATGTAGCAATGTATAGTGGTCCCCCACATAAATCCTGCCAATCAAGCCCCTGTGGTCAAAACTGGCCATGCCCTGGGAATCAATAGCTCCCATAGACTTATAATGGGAAAAGCTTTAAAAAATCTTATCTGAAACCAAGAGGCCCACAGCTTATCTATTATATTTAGTATGTACCAATGTCTAGTCGTCCCCCACACAAGTCCTGCCAGTCAGGCCCCTGGTGGCATAGCCTTATAATGGGAAAAATGTAAAAAAAATCTTCTACTCTGAAACCACGAGGCTCTCATCTTATATATTTAGTATGTAGCAATGCCTAGTATCCCCTACATAAATCCTGCCAATAATGCCCCTGGGGTCCAAATTGGACATGCCCCTAGTGTCATTAGCTTCCATAGACTTATAATTGGGAAAATCTTTTAAAAAATCTTCTTCTCTGAAACCATGAGGCCTTCATCTTCTATATTTTGTATTTAGCAATGCTTAGTAAATCCTGCCAACCATGCCCCTGGGGTTCAAATTGGTATCGTCCCAGGGGTCATTTGCTAACATAAACTCCTAATAAAAAAAATAAATAAAATGTTCTCTGAACCCATCAAGTCAACAGCTGAGGAGAGCGGTTTAGGTTCATTTAGCCTCTTTTTCTAATGCGGAAAAATGTCAAATAAAATGATGTGCAAGAAAAAGAATTGTTCATTATTTGTGTGAGGAATGATAGAAAAATCCATCTCTCCGAATCTTTATTTGTCATAATTCTGCAAGCCTATTGATGCCAAACAGTGATCCTCCAGATGGTTTTTCTATCCAATCCTCGCACTTGTGACAGATTCTTATATTCTTATTAAGCATCAATTTTTCTTGTCTGTTGTACAAGATGTACTGTTATTACATGAGCTGGTCCATAGAGATTGTTTATGCCTTCAGTAGCAAAGATTGGGGGGCATAACTTTTTAGGTCTACGTGTGTGTATGATGCCGCAAACATAAAAAAATTGGCCATAACTTTGAACTTATGGCCCTAAAGCTTCGACATTCCCATGTGTATGAAGGGTTTTTTACATATATCAAACTATATGACCTTGACCTACTTTTTATATCAATAAGTAATCATTCAATATAGGTATACTGTGAATTGCATATGCGTTCAATGCAAGAAAACCTGACTTTGTTGCATGTAAACAACAAAGCCACAGACCAGCCTGTGCACCAGTCTGTGTATTCTGAACAGCACCTTTCTTCTTCGCTATATTGAAAGTATAGAAGTTCAACTTGCTTCATGCAAATTTCAATATTCTAACTAGGCTCTGTAGCTGAGCAGGCTGGTTTGCACCTTACCTGGTTGGAAACCCTGAAAACAGGTTTTCTTACGTCAACGCTCATATGTTGTTGTTTTGTTTATTTACAGTATGATAATAGCGGAGGAGATAAGAGTGAAGGTGAGACAGGATATCACAATGAGGAGGGGGAGGAGGATGGTGAGGAGGAGGAATATATGGATACTGATGATGACCTCGATGAGGAAGAGGTAACTCTCATATACTCATAGTTCACAAGACCAGAGTGTTCAATTTGAATCACCAGCATGTTTGAGTTTAAAGGATTTTTATTGTAATAATATTAAACTAAAAATTGATTATTTTCAAAATATATGGGATAGGTGCAGTGGCTAGATATGAAATTGAGGGGTCACTGGAGGCACTGTGTTATGTCCTTGGGCATGAAACTTTTTTTCTCCAGTCTACTAGTTCTACTCAGGTAACATCCAAAAAGGACTGAAAAATTGTTGACTGGGACGCAAAGCATCAACACAAAAAAATATCAAATTATATGTAGTGGTTCATGAAAGAACTGTCTCACTGAGGCTTTTACAAATTGCTAAGAATAGGATTGCCTATCAGGTTTTTATAAATTGCTGAGGATATATGAATGAGGCTTTTACAAATTGCAAGGGATTGTACAGTGTTTCTACTGCTGCGTCTTACCTGGAAGCATACCGGGCCGTTTAGCGGTAACATGTCTGACTGCAGATCCAGGGGTCAGGAGTTTGATCCCGGCTCAGTCCCATTCTTTCGCAGAGTTTGATCATGAAATAATTTCTATGGCCATTCTCCTCCCATCGCTGATTCATGGTTTGTTGTCAGTTACAATCGAAAGTATGTGCAGGAAGTACTGGTTAACCACTTAGTCAAGGTTTCCCAGGAAAAAAGTTAGGTGAACTGACCGCCCTAGCATGACCATGGCTGTTGACTGGGACGTAAGGCATCAAACCAAACAAACAAATTAAATTACATGGAAGCAAATGGCAAAAAACTGGCCCTGAGATATTACAATTTTGCATGATCAACAATTTTTGGCATTTTAACAGTTATTAATAGGATAAATTCAACATCTGAGTGTTTAGAGCAAGAAATATTGTTATTTGTCATCATTTTAATTTTTATGTGCGGTGTAAATTTCATAGCAGGAAAAAAAATTATAACCTTAAGGCCGGGTCTTTATGCAACATTGCTTAAATGGTAAAGTATGTAAGAATATATTTGTAGGTTGTAGTGATGAAATCTGGTCCTAAACATATGCAGTGTACTGAAGATGAAGATTTCATGGCTGCCTTTGATAAGATGCTAGAGGATAATACCAAGGTAATTGCTTACTTAACATGTTTATTGAAGTTAAAAAAAAATAATTTATGGGATAAAAAAACAAGTTATGTCTTTTTTCATTATAATGTTGATATATTGTTTGAAAAAAATGGGATGAAACAAATTTTTGATGGGGAACTCCAGAGCGGAACTTGCGTGACAAGATCTCCAGCACGATGATGAAGAGCAGGGGAAAGCAGGGTGTCAAGTGTCCTATATATTCCTATATTTGGACAGTCCTATATATTCCTATATATTCCTATATTTGGAAGACAGTCCTATATATTCCTATATTTCAGGGTAAGCAAGAAATGTTGAATTCTTATTTAAAACAAATGTTGTTAACTTCAAACATGAACACAAGTATTGTGACTGAAGATAGACCACACATTGGAGAGGCAACAGTGTGTGCAATCAGAACAGTTGAGGATGCAGTAGAGTTCTATTCAGTCAGAAATCAACATCAAAAAGTCCCCTTTACAAGAAAGCTCCTTAGAAGTGCTAAAATGGCATATGCCAGCTATAGACAAAGCCTAGACTGGGACAAGGAAGAAAAAGAGAGACAGCTGAAACAACAGGAGCTGGGGAAAGCTGAAAAGAAAAGACTAGAAAGAGAAAGGGAGGAGGAAGATAAAAAAAAACAACATCTCTGCTAGAGAAGAAAAAATAGCTTTTAAAGAAAGAGTCTGACATTCAAGGAAAGCTTGTGACATCTGAGGAGTTGCTGAAGGACGGGAGTTCAAAGTTGAATTAGGCTGTTGAGAAAGGTGACTTAAAAGGTGCAGGTGTAGCTCAAATGATGATTGCCACAGCCACTTCAAAAATTGAGATATTAAGAAGGGAAGTAGATAAAGTGAGAGAAAGTCAGAAACGGGTGGAAAAGGAGGAAAAAAAAACTTTGTGAGAAGAAATTAGAGAGTAAAAGTAGATCATCAACAGCTAGGAAAGAAAAAAGTACAGACAAGGTAAAGGTACCATCATCGAACAAGAGGAAACCCACTGAAGAAAGCACTTCTTCTAAAAAGCACAAGAGTGACATTAGATAAGCAGCATTTGACTAATTGTATTGCTATGAGTGAAACTGAAATAACCATGTGCTAACTAAGCATAGTAATTATGCTGTATTCTTTTTATACTTAATATACTGTCTGATAATTTCTGTTTTGTTGAAGGTACTAGGCAGCATATTTGTCAAAAGAACTTATTTTTAGTACTGACAAGGTACAGTGTTATTTCCAAATTTTAAAACCCAATGGTTGTGTCATTTGCTTTTTAAAAGAATGGTAAAACATAGATGTAGTAAATATGGTTGGCTTATATACAATAGATGTTTCCATGATGAGTGCAGAAAGCAATGAAAATTCAAACAGTTGGATGTGGAATGCTTTTTTCATAAAAGTTGTGTTTTAGCCAACAAAAAATTAAATGTAAATTACATGTATTTTGTTTAGCCCCAAAGGTTACTGGGCAGCATATTCAGTAATTTTTTTGCCTTTCTTTGCCAAAGACATTTCAGATAGCATTTTTCGTACTACGTCTTGCAATCATTCATTGGTTAATCTCTTTGTTGAAATAATGTTTACTGCTTGTTTTTGTTGATTATTCAATAAAAGGATAGAGTGTAGTGAGTGGAGGAGGTGGCTAAATATATAATTGTTTATCTTTTCTTTGTCCTATATATTCCTATATTTCTGAAGTGACAGTCCTATATTTTAGGTGTTAGTCCTATATTTTAAGGACCAAATTTCACTTGACACCCTGGGAAAGCTAAAACAATAAAATATCCCTTGTCTTACATTTGATTTCTCCATACAGAATGAAGCCAGAATCAACCTTTCAAAAGTTATCACAATAACATAGCTATATGCAACATTTGTGCGAACTAAAGCATTGGCAAAATGATCAGTCCAGGCCACAACCCTTTCTCTTTTTACGCCATGCAAACAATTCAGGGGTCATTTAAAATATTGTCAAGTTAAAACCCATGTTCAAACAGCATGTGAACCTTATGATTTTGAACATGGATTTTTGTTCATTGAACAATGGCTTTAAACAGCTTCAAAAAAGGGTTTTACTAGATCTTTATTTTAAACAATGAGTTAAGACATGTTCCATAAAGTTTTTTTTAATACTTATTTAAAAAAAAAACTTTATGGATGACAAAAGTGCATGTAAAATTACCCATAATGCAAAGAGATATTAGAAGGCCAAAATGCTAATATGCCATGAAATGATGGATTATTTTGTATGTTTCAGGCAAGGACTTATGAGTCTCTGAAGGTACCACAGTTAGATATAGCAGTACCTGTCAACTTAAAGACTAGTAAACTCAAGAAGTTTGGTAGGTTATAACTTAGTTCAATTTCGTTTCAGTAATGAAAGCCAAGCTTGTAACATATTAGCCATGTCATGAGAAAATCTAATGTATTCAACTTTTCAAATGAGTGCACATCCTCTTATAAGCCCACAAGGAGTACTTTACAAGTTATTAACACCAAATAAACTTTGATTTACAGAAAATCGAGTGGTGTAATTTAATTATGGATTCATTGTGTGGATCTTGATAGCTGGCTTCATCAGAAACCATCTAATCTGGATCTACACAGATTTTCAACAGAGTACTGAATTTTGAAAATAGTATGCATGCTTTGCCTTTATTAGGTAGAATACAGTATCTTTAGGATTTGTGACCAGGTTAGAGTATAACCAGCCTGCCTGGTACTTGTATAAACTAGAATCTTGAGCTGTACTTTTTTTCTCATGCATATTAGAGAATCATGTGAAGATATCAGAGTAGGCTTGCCCCTTTGAAAAAAGCAGGCATCAAGCTAAGAGTGTATAATTATCTATTGATTTTTCTTATTTCTCAAACAAAATATGTTGTGGGAACTGAAAAGAACCACCTCAATGATGGTTTCTTGAGCACACAAAACATAATTGTTTAACTGTTGCATAAAAAAATCAAAATTTATGCTGAAGAAGTTTGCTTATGAGTAACACCCATCAACAATGTAAGGTCATTAGAAGAGCAGTGGCTCAGTGCTTGAGTGTTGGACGAGATTGAGGGGTCACTTATTTGTGACTCACCGGAGGCACTGTGTTGTGTCCTTAAACAAGATACGTTATCCTCTGCTTGGTACTGGTTCAACCCAGTAAGACAGGAAATCATCCCGACATGACTGACAAAATTGACTGGGACGTAAATCATCAACACAAACAAAACAAAATGAGTAAATGTTCTGATGTTTTAGTGATATCTGCACATTTGTATCTCCACTATTATCATACTTTATAAATCAGTTGATATTTATATCGTGACACTATTATTTAAAGTTTGTTCATGTTACATGACTAAACTAATAAAATTTACTTTGTGCTCAAAGAAAACACAGATAAGGGCTGCCGGAGCATTAACCCAGTTAGTAGTGTTTTTGCTCTGCTCTCCTATGGTAGTGGTTTCCATATGGGCCTGGTCGCGACAAAACCTGTCTTCCGGGTTTACGACAAAGCGTGACTCAAACCAGTCTCCTCAGCTACAGGGACTAGCTAGAAAATTGAAATTTTACCTGTGGCAAGTTCGGATATGACACTTTTCAAAAAGTGAATAACAAAGGTGCTGATCAGTCTGCGCAGATGTGCAGACTGGTCTGCACCTTTGTTGTTCGCAAACCCCCGAAGACAGGTTTTCTTACGTCGAGGCCCATATGCAGACAGCATAGCAGCATAGATTCGAAGTAGTTCCTTTATCACGCTATGTTTGGGGTCCATAGGAATGGACCAAGTTATGAATAAATTGTGTTCTGAAGGGAAAATTTTACAAAGAATTATAGGAAAATTACCATTTTAAGGACATTTCCCCATAATTCATTTGTAAAATTCCATTGTAAAAAAATTTGGGAGCCACAGCATGACCATGTTATATCCATATCTGTGTTATAATGAAGTGTGTTATAAATGGACTGCACTGTATATTCATGTCACATTGGTGAAAATCAAGCTTTTTTGGGATGATAAGGAGCCGGTAAATTTCTGTATTTCATTGCAGAGTTAAACCCAGAACCCAAGGAAGATACCACTGTAACATTTACATTGATGACCAAGAAGGGCAATAAACCACAGGTTAGTTTAGCTCTCTTTATACTTAAACTCGTAAGCAAATACTTTGGTGAACAGTGAAGACCCAGATGAAATGCCGCAAAATGCAGTATTTCATTAGGGTCGGCACTGTTTGCTAAGGTGAAAACTATCTTCATTTTTTAGCTGGGTTGATGTTTGGGTAGCGGTGCAAATGGAGAAAAGTGCACATTCTTTAATTTTTCTAAGTGACAGAAATTTTGGTTGCTATGGAAACTGAAATAGATAAAACACTAGACAAAATCTGGATCCTTGATTAAATAAAAAAATATTTGAGTTGGGTCCTTCTAAGTTGATGAGGGGATAAAAGACAATTAGTACACAATGCACATTGTTTATTTGTCCTCTACCAGTTTCTTCAGAGGGGACTAAAGGTTTACTCATCCTCCATGCATCTGGCTGCACAATTATGGACTTTGTAACAACTTAAAGTATATAAAATAGGGCCATGAAACTTGATATGTACTTAGAGGGTACTGAGACATGGTTCTGAAGGGATGGGCAAACAGATATATACAGACAGAGCCCAATCTTTATCCCTCTGCCTTTAGAATGGGATAATACTATAGCATGCATAATCTCAATCTCTACCCTTTTAAGTTTCAGAACCTAGCTTACATGCTGTCTGAGGAATCTTATAATCCAGATTTTGTTTCAATATTTTCCAAGTTTCGGCTTTAGGGGGTGATGAAAATTGACAGATTTGCCTTGTTGTTTTTCAGTTCACAGATTTGAATGTGCCAGTGACTGCTGAATTTGCCACCAAGTATAAAGAGAGAGAACAGGTGGGTATAAATAAGTACTTTGTTAGAGACAAAGTACAGCAAAACCTGTGTAAAACGGCCATTCAAAAATAGACAAAACAAAGATTTTAATAACAATTGGTAGCTTAATGAAGGTTGAACCTTGGAGCATTCTGCAATACTTTTGACCTGCATTTAGCGATAATTGGTCTTGAATTTGTCTTTTTGAGAGTGGACTGTTGATTAATGGGACAGTCTATGTGATAATTAGAGATTATCTCATGGAGTTTTGGTCAAGGGTTGATACTGAGGGCGATAACCAAAACCCCATGTTATAATCTGTCTATCACATATTCCATTTCACTATTTTAATGCGTTTGGCGTTAAAAAATGTAAGTAAAACAGAGGAATGAAGTAATTTTTTGCGTTACGTCACGCCACTTGTTTACATCTGACATCATCAAATGATCAACATGATAACCTCTCTGTGCGGGCATGATAACCTCTCTCCGTGCAAAATACATGACTTCCGGTTATCATCACAGCAGGCTGATAACCAGTTGGCGGGAAAGAGCTTATCGCATATGCAGACTTTGGGTTATCACGGCAAAATGTGTCTTAAATATGTGATAATGGTGTTTATAACATGAATAAAGTCATTCCTTTAATCTTCCTACCTTGCTATCCAGTGGGAGCTAGATCAGGCATCCAGATAATAGTACAAATTGAAAATTAGTTTTCTTATTTTCAACCAAAATATATGTTGTAGGTGCCCAAAAGAACGTTCTCAATGAGACGGTTCTTTTGAGCACCCAAAACATATATTTAGACGGATGGGTAAGAAAACAATTACAATTTTATGCTGACAATATTGCTTAACTGGACCTATGTTGATGAATAGTTTTTAGTCTGAAGCTTTATCTTTTTCTGTACTTTCTGGTGAGACTATGCATGCATAGGTTCATCTGAGTCCTGGCTAGAAGCCTATGAGATAAATACTCCACTCTCATAAGTTGGCTCAAATGTCCTATACTCACCATTTTGTCAGCACTAACAAGATGCCATAGTTCTATATAGAATTGATGATAAACTTTTATATACATGTAGTTGTAGGATCCTTCCCTCATAAACCACTTGAATGTACAGTAAAAAAAATGTGTAAAACGGACACTCAAAAATAGACAAAACCAAGAATTTTATGACAAAAAGTAGCTTAATGAAGGTTGAAAGTATTGCAGAATGCTCCCCATGGAGCATTCTGCAGTACTTTTGACCTTCATTTAGTGATAATTAGTCTTGAAAAACAATTTTTGGTCTTTTTGAGAGTGGCAGTTTTACACAGGGTTTTACTGTTATGTTACTTTCTATGTTACAGCAAGAGAAGTTAGAGAAAGAAAGAATGAAGCAGGTTGTTCTGGGTATACATGAGAGACAGGAGGAAGAGGATTATCAAGGTAACTTACATCTATATAGGAAATATATTGTATATCGTGTCCCTTCATGCCTGCTCAAGTAGTCCAATTCAACCTGTGGGATCGTAGTGTCCTGTTAATAATGCCTACTCAAATAGTCTAGACGCACTTCAACCTGTAGGTTCCCAATGTCCTATCATGCCTGTTCAAAAAGCCTAGATACACTTCAACCTGTAGGTTTGAGCATTCAGACTGGATGCTTGGGTCAATTAATCAAGAACTCTTAAATCATTGCATGCTGGGTAACTTTGCATGCTTTTGTTGGCATCAAAAAAAAAAACTTTTTCAAAAATTCTTTCAGGAGCACTATCAGAGAGTCAAACGGTTTGATCTGGGGCCAAACTGTTTGCAAAGGTTATCAGCAGACAGCAAAAGTGGCAGCTAGCAAGAAAAGAGTTAATATTTGGAAACAGTATAGTTTGTCCAGTGATAGGAAATGAAGGCATCCTTGTAGGCAGATTTGAAGAAATTCCTAATACTTTTAAACCTTAAAATAGGCTAAAGAATATTAATTGGTTACTTAGAACTCAGTAGCTTGAGCTTGATTTTAGAATCGGCTTACTCTAGAGAACTGAGCATTTGAATGGATATCTTGACAATTGAACCAACTAATGAGATTTTGGTACTTATGGCATATGAGAACAGCGAAGGCTGGGACAAGTCTGTGCAAATGTGCAGTCTTGCCAGAGCATTTGCTGCTGCTGCTTGCACAAATAAAGTACAGACTTAAATGGAGGCTAAGGCCAAATTCCAGACCTTTTAGTTGCCTATGCATGTTTTAAAGACTGAATTTGCTCATATGCACTAAGTACTTAAATCTCATGAACTGGCTCATTTTACTGATAAATGCTCTTGAAGACAATCTCTGTTTGCATTAAACCCAAAAACCTCTCAAGAATAAATGGTAAAATGTAATGATGCAGTTTACCCTTAAAAGTGAAAGTGGATCTGTCCGATATTGGGTTTAATATAACTCACTCCTATTTCTCCTTCTTACAGAAATGATAGCCTCTCTTAGTCGGCCAGCGATGGTAAACAATAATCGGGAGAGGCGAACCAGGTACCAGCATCCTAAAGGAGCGCCAGATGCTGATGCTATTTTTGGATCCAAGTGAGTAGGATTACTGTTAAAAATTCAAACACTTTTCGGCTGCATTGTATTGTACATTTGGTAACAAGTCTATGTATGGACTGCTATAGTTGATTGTAAGTTTGAGCATTGCTGGGTTTTATAATTTCAAAGAGCTTATTTTCTCCTTACTGCATTGTTGAAAGTTATGATTATTCCTGAATTTAGCATTTTGAGGCTGACTTTCCATAGAAAGTCCAGTGAAAATACTTAACTAGGCAAATTATTATAAGAATCCACCATGAGTGTGAAGGTGGAGTGATGTCAAGTGGTGATCACAAGGGACAGATTTTTCTATCCCATCCTCACACAAATAATAAGATTATCTTGCTCACCATTTAATACAGTATTTTATATTTTGAAAAAGTCCCCCAGAAATTCCTGAATATGCTGAGATGCGACATAACATGATGACGTCACTATAACGTGACAGCATGGGTAAGATGACATGGGTAAGATAAGAATTTCTATCCTAGGGTAAAATCTCAGATGTACATATCCGGTGCGCAAGAAAATTGCTTTTCTGATTTGTTATCAGTTTATAAAAAGATAATTGACCATTTAAACTTGAATTTGTTATTATTTTACAGGCAAGCAGCAAGTTTTAAAGTTTGAATTTCTAAAGTTCAGGATTTTTAAAATTTTGAACTTTCAAGAGAAATTTTAAATTGTCTAAGGCTGTTAATTTTCCATTATTATCATTATTTTACAGAAAGCGGTGACACGTCTAAGAAGCTGATCTTGTGTGTAGTAATTGCTCAACCCCCATGAGCTGGAGGACAGGGTTGATACCATAGTTGTTATAACATTTCTGACAATGAAAATATGAAGTGATTATGATAATGGAATAGGAGAAATCTACAGTAATTGAATACTGATTGGAAAGTGAACTAAGGACTATTACTTCTTGATTGGATTTTAAGACATGGCAAGTGTGGTAAAGACATAGATAGGCCAGATACTATCAGTGGATAATATCCAGATGTTGAAAATTTGAAATGGAAGCAAAGGCCCTTACCAGGCAGCATACTGGTCCAAATTAGGGGAGGTTGAGTGAAAGTCTTCTATCTGCTCTCTTGTTTAGAAGTCTCAAAGATTGCAATAAAATTGTTATATTGCACTAAAAGATCAGGACTTTAGTTAAGAGTGCGTAACAGAAAAATAATTTTCTTATTTCTTAACCAAAACATATGTTGTGGGTACTCAAAAGAACCGTCTCATTGAGACAGTTCTTTTGAGCACCCAAAGCATATGCTAAAAATTATGGGTAAGAAAAAACTTACAATTGTACGCTAAAAATTTTCTTTATCTAAACCTGTGGCTCCATTGGGAGTGCTAATTGAAATTGCTGCTATGACCTTTTTTATAATTGGTTCTTAGCAAACAGTGAAGACTGAGATGAAATTGAATGGCAAGGAAAGCATCATTTCATCAGGTTCTGCACTGTTTGCTAAGACAAAAATTATCTTCAGGGACAGAAATACGATATTATTTGGAAGTTGAATTCTGTAATCCCTCAGAAAGATGTATAATAGACCATCCCATCCATATTGTATCAATATATTTGAGAGAGTTCATCAGTACAAAAAGTGTAAATTTGCAAGCTAAAAGACAATAGTCCTTTGGTACATAATGTCTTCCAAAATGTTCTTGTTTTACCCATGGTCAGGCTGATTGAACAAGCTGCCTGGTTTGGGTCAGTGCTGGTCACAAAATTGGGTTTTATTTACAATGGCTTTATAACATGTATATTGTAGATTATAAATTTATTTGTTAATTATGATTTGTTGGAATTTGGTAGAAACAAATTCATAGAGAGTATTGAGTTTTGTATTACATTTTTTTTTGTGTGTGATCTTGACATAACCAGATAGCCTCCAATCTGGCAATTCTAAGGTTTTAAACATTCAAGCTTAATTGTCAATCTGACAGAAGGACTTCATAATCTGTGGAACTAGCTAAAATATGTTTTTTAAAAATATTTGTATCCTCTTATATGCAAAGAAAGAAAAAACAACTGAGGACCTTCAAATTTGGTAGTGGACAGAGAGATTAGTTGCAGATAAAAAGTTGCAAATGTATTTTCTGAACAGTTTTTAAGTATTTTATATGACCATGTATTCATGACATAATTTGAACCCTGTTATGAGTAATTCTGCTTTTATTGTCTGGGATCAACAAATATGCAGACCTGTCTGCACAATCTAAAAGGCTTGTAAGCATTTTTGTCTTTTTCTTCTCAGACTGTATACATACTGCACTTGTTCCACTACAACATGACAATTTTTGTGAATTTTTCTCAGTTTCGTGGAAAATCAGGCATGATTTTTCATGTTACTTGTCAGTTATTAGACAATGCACATGAAATATTCAGTCTTATTTCGTTTCAGAAAGCAAGGACAAAATTGGAGAATGTTGTCTGCTTTTAATTGGGCCCTGACACGAGAAAACCTGTCTTCGGTGGTTTGTGAACAACAAAGGCGCAGACCAGCTTGCACATCCGTGCAGTCTGATCAGCGCCTTTGTTATTCACTTATTGGAAAGTATCATATCTAGACTTGCTAGGAGCAAATTCCAATTTTCTAGCTAGTCACTGTAGCTGAACAGACTGGTTTGAATCTCATTGTGTCGGACACTCCAAAGACAGGTTTTTTTCACGTCGCGGGTCTGACCTCTAGCCTTGCTGTATGTATAAGCTGTTCAGATTCTACAGTGGTAAACAAAGTCAATCATCTCAGTACTTACTTAGGTCCTTTTCTTTACAATATACATATATTTATGTACTGAAAGCACATTTTCAGTTTTATTAAAAGGATCTATTACAGGGGCAGTACCTCTTTTTCTCTGTTGTAAGTTAGTTCTGACGCCATGTGTACATGTGGACCTGTACATCTTTGTATTTCTAGCCATGCTTTATCCAGGGTAGTTAGATACAGTTTTGTAGACAACATCAGCTGTTATGGCAAATAGTGTATGATAACTTACATAAGTGCTCATGTTTTATTGAATTTATTAAATGAGTTTGGGAAAAGAGATAAAATGCGAGGCTTGACGAGCATTTTATCTCTTTTTCGCAACGAGTTAAATAAATTCAATAATACAAGAGCACGAATGTTAGGTTCTATTTATCATATGGCATAAAGATTACTTTGAAATCTCATTTCTGCCGTAAAAATGTTATGATTGTGTCATTATGCAATGTTGTTATGGACGTCATAACACTAGTGGTTTATCAATTTTATTGCATGGTGTTATTTCACTCCCAGACGCGACGTCATATGATGAGCAACATTACGTCATGTTGTAATCAACAGATCGGGGGCCTGTTGCATAAACCGTCATTTAAAGTTAACTGCCAGTTAAGTCATCATTAAGTCGCTGTTAACTTAATGCCGACTTTAACTCTGTTGCATAAAAGTCCATTAACTTTAAGTCGGCATTAAGCTCCCGTTTAGGACTGTCATTAACTAAAGTACCTCAGGAGGTACTTTAAAGCTGTCATTAAGTATGGATTTCACTGTTGTACATGTGCATTTCCATGATTTGCAGCCATTTTGTAAGTCACTGAAAATTAGTAATCATAATCTTAAAAACAGCTAAAATGAGCATTCAAATGATTATCATTATTATTTTAAAGTGACTATTGGCTTCCAGTGCCTAACTACAATACGGGTATGGGGGGGGGGGGGGGGGGGGGGGCTGAATATGATGGCTTTCACATGGCTTAGATAATACAACTAGATACTTAGCGTCCTTTTGAAATTGGCATTTTGGGCCTTGCTACTTCGCTACTTTGCGAGTCGCAAAATAACGTGCATCATATCACTGGGTAAGAATGATATAACTGACCTTTTATTGAGTGTCGGTGTATACAACAACAGTATTGGCACGCGCGCTGCGACGTAAGCTGTGACGTGCAATAAGTCACACTGGATAACCTGATCAATACCCGACGGCCGACCGAGTAAAGAAACACTGTTTATCTCTTGATAATCATCCAGCCTCACTGTAGTCATTCCACTACGGCAATTTGGGTCTCGTCACCCACTCCGGTGTTATAGTAAAATTGCCTTCAAATAAAGGCTGACAAAAATGAGAACTTTCTAATATGATTGCTTCGAGATTGCATCGTCTAGTTAACAACCTCTGTGTTGTTTTGCCAAAACGGAGATAAAAACAGATTTTCAATGTATATTTTAAACTTATATTTAAAAAAAAAGTCAATTACGGTTTAGTCATAATTATACGGTTTCGTCATTGATTAATTGTCCACAATGACAAAACCGTAATTAGTTATTTCATGCCTAGACATCAAACGTTAAAGTTTTCATATAATTTTAAAGCTAAAAGATACAATTTGAATTTGATGAACAAAAATTAATCGGAACCCAAAAATTTTGGGGCGTTTATCTGTGATTAAATGAAGAAATTGAACATGATGAGAAAATTACCTTAACACCGGAATAAGTGACGAGACCCAAATTGCCGTAGTGGTATGACTACAGTGAGCCTGATCTCCTAGATAACAGGCCATACATAAATTGTGCGATTTTTTGTTGTTGCAATGCATGAACCATGCGACGTAGGGGGGCCGGAATAGGAAAATTATTCCTGGAAAACTATTGAAGCTACAATTATGAAAATAGTACCAAATGATAGCAAATTGGTTTTCGTACTAATCCTGTATGTTTATTGGGTCCGAGACTAAACATACTTACAGTAGTTTACTGTTGTCTATTGTTTTCTGAAACCAACCGTTTTAGCACAAAGAAAAAAAATAAAATCATGCCATTTTTTTTCAATGCCGTTAATGTTAGCGTCACTGGAAAAATAATACTCACTTTGAACGCGCGTTAGATAGTTTAGAACCAAAAGAGTAATCATTTTGATATTTAATTGTATATTGATATCTTCTATTTGCTATTCTGTAAAATTGCACCCATCCATTAACTATTTTTTTTTTCCAAAAAATCTTGAAATACACTGTTTTATACAGGGACGTCATGGAGTGACGAATACGTTTGTCCACCATATGTAGGCTATATACATGCACTGTTGAACCAAGCTGCTTTCAAACATGCTTTTGAACTAGGTGTATAAGTGATTAACGGTTAGCGAATTTTTATGGTTAATCTTACCGAATAGCGGATTAGTGAATTTCGGCCTAAAATATATAATGATTAGCGATTTTGGGCCAAAAAATTACCGACGCGTTTAACGGTTAGCGAATAGTTTAACCCATTTAAGGGGTAAAGCCTAGTGTCCTTTTTGTGGGACATTGGCAAACTGCGGCGTCTGATCAGGTTCTCCACTGTTTGCTTACAGAAGTTTCTTTTAAAAAGTGAATAAAAATGAAAAGTAACACCAAACAACCCTTAAAACAGAAATGGACAGGTCCAATCAATAGAAGTGGGAAATTCCATTCGGCTTAAAAGGGTCAAACATATTTTATTGCCAAATATGATACAGCAATGGGGTTGGGTCACAAGTTCTCACAACATTAGTTACGTGTCACTGTCTTGTGTCCCTGAAAATTCGTGGTCACCGCCTCCACAATGTGGTATTGCCGAGGGGGGGGGGACCTATTTTATTTTGTTCTGATGAAATTTTAGGAGCACAGCCCAGCGTTAGAGTGCTTGACTCAAAACCGAGGGGGGTGCGGGTTCGATCATCACCCACGTCATTGCATTGTGTCCTTGAGCAAGACCCATTAACTAATCCTTGCTTAGTTCTGGGTCAACCCAGGAAGACCCATCCCGTCCAGACATAACTGAAAAATTTGTGTACTGAGACGTAAAGATTCAAATCAAACAAATTGTGGCTTTAGAGGAAAGTCACTGGCGGAAAATACAACAATGTCAACATGCATGTCCCATAGAAACGGATGTAAACAAAACAGCCGATGGTTTTAAAAACGTTTTTTCCATAAAAGAGATGCATCGTCGCATGTGCATTAGGCTTACAGCCTTTCAACCATTTTTTTATGGAACTATAACATCTTGATCTGGAACTGATGATGGGGTGAAAACCGTGTTTTTTTCTAAAGTGAAATAAACGAAAGAAGCGGGTTACAAGAAAACTAAACTTACTGATTTAGGACGAGCCGTCTTCCAACTCGAACAGCATCTTTACGGCGCAATGTAGCATAAACTGACATTTTCGGGATTTGATCTAGATTGTTTTTCTGCAAAGAAGTTTGTTTTTCCATATTCGCTATACATGCCAGTTACAATTTATAGTTTACAAAGCTCAAGCTGTCGGTTTCTTCGAAGCGTCACTGTGACTGTGATTCGTCGCCATATTGGAAGCTGTTGTTGGAGCATTTGCATGTGAAAAGGTCTTAATGTCAGCTTTACCAGTCTGTTAAGTCGTCATTAGTTAAGTGGACTTTAAAATTGCTTTATGCAACACAAAAATAATGCCAACTTAACTAATGGACTGGTAAAAGTTTAATGACAGCTTAAACCTTAATGATAGCTTAACTCTAATGAAGGTTTATGCAACAGGGCCCGGAACACTTTTTTGAAGGGTGGAACATATATGGGCTGCAACATGAGAAAACTTGACTTTGATGTATGCAAACAACAAGGGCACAGACCAGACAGTGCTACTGCACAGTCTGATCAGTCCCTTTGTTATTCGTTTCTTGCAAAATATGATATCTCAGCTTGCTTTATGTATACATTCTAGCTAGTCTCTGCAGTTGAGCAAACTGATTTGAACATAACTTGATTGGAAACCCAGAAGGCACCAGGCCCATATATTCAAGACAAATTTGGACTTTAGATAGGTATAACAGCTGTTAAATTGCAGGTAAGAAACAAAATAAATCATTTAAGCGTTGTTCAAATGCTCTTGATAAAGTTCAGGTGAGTCTGGGCTGAATCAATTTGAAAATTTGCTTGCTTCGCTCGCTCATGTTAAAATGGGTACAGCCCAGACTCAGTTGTGCTTTATCTAAGCATTTGAGCATGGCTACAAGTAATTTCTCTTAAATTAACAGTTCTCCATAATAAACAAGTTGAAATAGTCAGCTATGCTTCAGGCATAATTGTGCCTCCTCATGAGAAAACCTGTCTTCGGTTTCTGACCAAGTAAGACTCAAACCAGTCTGCTTAGCTACAGAGACTAGCTAGATAACAGAAACTTTGCATGTACAGTGAAACCTGTGTAAAACAGCCACTCAAAAATAGACAAAACAAAGATCTTAATGACAAATGGTAGTAATGAAGGTCGAAAGTATTGCAGAATGCTCCCCTTGGAACATTCTGCAATACTTTTGACCTGCATTAAGCGATAATTGGTCTTGAAAAATAATTTTCTGTTTTTTTTTTAAAGTGGCTGTTTTACACAGGTTTTACTGTATCTAGTTTAGCTATTTTACTTTCCAGAGACTGAATAACATAGGCACTGATCAGACTGCACAGATGCACAGGCTGGTCTGTGCCTTTGTTGTTCACATGCAACAAAGTCTGTTTTCTTGCATTGAGGCCCATATAGTATTGAGCTCCTAAAGGGTTCTCTTCTCTTTTTTTAAGAAATGTGCAGGGATCAGTTATGTGCTTTCTATGGATTACGAGTCGGGTCATGTATTCAAGTTAATGTTAAGCCACATGCTTTCCTACAGACTGTTGCTTCAGGTAGGACAATTGTCAGTTAACCGAGCCGCGTAGCGCAGTCGGTAACGTGTCTGGCTACAGATGCGTGTCTGACTGCAGATCCAGGGGTCGCGAGTTCGAACCCGGCCCGGTCCCATACTTTCCTGGAGATTGATCATGGAATAATTTCTACGGTCATTCTCCTCCTGTCCGCTGAGTCATTCAAGAAGGGTTGTTGTCAGTTACAAGCAAAAGTATGTGCACAAATTACTGGTTAACCGCTTGTTCAAGCCTGCCCAGGAAAAAGTGTGGTTAGGTGAACTGACCGTCCCGCAATGACCATAGCTGTTGACTTGGGACGTAAAGCAACAAAAACAAACAAACAATTGTCAGTTAGTGACAAAAGTACACTGTTAAGTCTTTATAACAAGGTCATGAGGAGTCACAAACAGTAGTCACGCTATAAGGGGTCAGATCAAGATATGCTGTTAAAGTACATATATTACCCACCAACTCCATAGGACACCAGATTCCCTTAACCAAATAGATCAAATTGTAGGGAGCGGAGCGCAGTGACTCAGTTGGTAGATTGTTATGCCCAGGTCACACATTCAGGGATCACCTCGCCGGTTCCGATACGGATCAAATCCCATGGATGACTCGGGAAATGACAATTTCCGTAGTCCGATACGGATGCACAACGCAAGTACTACTACGTATGATTGCTGATGCAATATGGAAATATACGGACTAATACGGATTGCCACGGATGATGCAGGATCGTATCTGTGGCTAATCCTGTGTCAAATCTGTGAATGTGTGACCTGGGCATTAGACTGGGGATTGAACTGTTGCTAGTTTGAGACTCAACCACCAGCTGAGTCACTTTTTTGTGGCTTTGAGCAAGACGCTTTATCTGCTGCTCAATACTGGTACAACCAAGGAAGACAGGAAAATGTCCGGAACCCAGGAAGACAGGAAATCGTCCGGACAAGACTGAAAATTTGTTTACTGGGATGTAAAACATCAAAACAAACAAGCAAACAAAACAAAATCAAAATTGTTGGGGAGAAAGGTTATGACGGACAGAGAAGAGGGGAGCCATAAGAGACCTGCCCTGTTACAGTATCAGCATTATAGTGGTTAGCATTTTAATGATAGTCCAGTGTACAGATGATTTGCTAAAGTTGCCTGTCAAAATGGCCTAGACAAACAACAAAGACCCAGATTTGACTGCCTCTGAAGACAGGGTGGGGAATAAATGTTTTTTGTGTTGATACACTGCACAACAGTTGTTTTTTTTTCCCATGAGTAAATTGTCTTTTCTATCACATTTGGCAATACCAAATTAATCTAAATACAGTAAAACCTGTGTAAAACGGCCACTCAAAAATAGACAAAACAAAGATCTTAATGACAAATGGTAGCTTAATGAAGGTTGAAAGTATTGCAGAATACTACCCTTGGAGCATTCTGCAATACTTTTGACCTGCACTAAGCAATAAATGGTCATGAAAACCATTTTTGATAATTTTTAGAGTGGCCGTTTTACACAGGTTTTACTGTATGGTTTGTACTTTTAGCAAAAACTCTGTCACAAAATTTACAGTGAGAATGTCTGTGCCGTTTACTACGGCATTTGTCACTTCAAATTTTGTGATAGAGTGTTTGCCAAAAGTAAGAGTTTTTATCAGTAGTAATAATACGGAATTATTAGATTAGGACAAAAGTGAACTGAAATGTGATGCATGGAGTAATGGATATGATTACCAGAAAAAAAGCTCTTTATCATTTCCAAAAATAAGAGTCTGTCATTTTATCCATGCAGTGTATCAAGACAAAAACATATTATTTACCACCCCGGAAGAAGCTGTTTGCTATTCTGACAAGAATTATAATTTTCAGACTTTATTACCAGTATTTTATTGGAGAAAAGTGTTCAAAATTTTAGAACATTTATCGTATGTATGTTTGCATTAAGTACTGATTAACTGCTATGAGGAAGCCTGTCCTGGAATAATATGACCCTCATGACATTGCTGAAAAATCTTTAAAAGCAAGCAAACAAACAAACACAACATGTTACAAATATGTTATATGAGTTATAATTAGCTAAATTATCAGTAGCCGAGATGTCAGTAGTTGAATCATCAGTATATGAGTTATCAGTATATAAGCTAGATTATCAGTAGCTGAGTTATTAAGCTGAGTTATCAGTTGCTGAGTTGTAAAAAAAATAACTTGATATTTGGAACCTGGTATGCACCATCACCTAGTGGCACTCACCATCATCTAGTGACACTCAACTAAGGTTGTTAAAATTATGAGCCTGTCCAAGGGGTCACATGTGTAACAAAGGCTTATATATGTGCAGCTTAAAAGATATTTTAATAAAAAAAACACTAGGTTCAGAGCCTTGGGATTCAATATTTGAAAGCTGACAATTAACATCAGGTGAGTGATTTAGGGTCATATCTTAGCCCTCTTGTTTTCAAATACTAACTTGTGAACCCGCATGATGATAGGCCAGCCAACCTTTTTGTATGAAACTGGATGGAAGATTCCATCAGAAAAGACAAAGTAAATCAATGATAGGGTCCTTTTTTCCAAAAAACAACTCCGGGTTATTTTTTTGCATGATTGTTGATCAGTCACTCAATAGACCAAGTGGTTTAACTGTTAAAAGATGCCACATTATAGCTCATAAACTGACTGTGTATATGCTGGAATTTTTCAATGTATACTATTGTTTTACAGATTAATAGCAGCATGAACATTATATAACATCTGTAAAGAATCTCTAGATTGGATTTTTTTTATCTGCTCTCTTTCATGTACATAGCTTTTGCACAGACTCTTAAATTGATATTTACTTTAATGACTATCCTCTGCCAAGGCCAAGGGAGTATTATTATACAATTATTGACTAAAGAGGCATTGGATATGATGTGATATCGACCAGATAATACCAATATTGACCGAGGCAAAGCCGAGGACAATATTGGTATTCTTAGGTCGATATCACATCATATCCAATGCCTCATTAGTCAATAACTGTTTTATTATATCACATTTAAAGAAAGATGTACAGGTATCATTGCACTTATATACAAGTTTTGGGACAGTCAAGCATTTAGCAGAAACAGTGCAGACCTAGACAAGACCACCTGATTACTATTTTATATAAGTTGTGCATGAGTGTCATCATTCAACATTTACTAACAAGAATTTTAGCACACCTTGCCTGTAGAGCCAATGTTAAAATAGTGTGATATATCAAACAACAATTCACAGCTTTGAAAGCGCAGGGAAAATGTGTGATAGATGACGTCATTTGTTACTGAAAAAATGACGTCATTCATGGCGTTAGACGGTGTAATGTCGTTTTTATGCTTGAAAGACGTTACAAATACATGTAAACATATGCGAAGTTGTCTAAGTATCGACGGGAGTTCTTCAGTGCAAAGGCGTAAAGTTGGAAGAAGCTGTAGTCTTCCAATTTGTTTTCGTCGTTTATGGTGCAATAAAATTGAAATAGATCAGCTCCAGCTCTACTTGTTGCACTCTCGGCAACTACGATAGGAATATTATCGACGCTTTAGAAAAGCAGAACCGGAACGGAATAAACACAAGGAGTCTAATTTTAGTAACTAATATTCACCGGCAAGCGCGCGCCAGCCAGTGGATATGACAATATATAGACTGCCCACGTGAGCGCTCTAAGCCAATGAAAATCGGTCTTTTTACTTAGTTATATAATAATATGGCATTTTCCATTCATCTGTTCATCCACTGGATAACCAATGTACTGAATTTCATGAAACATATATATACTCAGAAAAACAATTGAAGAATATTAAAATTTGTTTGGCTATATAACATTTGGGAATATAATTTTCAAGCAAAGTAAGTTTTATCTGAGAGAACTGTCACGATGCAATTCACCAAAATGCAAAATGAAATTTACGGATCATTGGTTACGATACAGTACCACACCAATTGCACTTACCCTCTCTACTCAAAGTTCACAAGCAATAAATTAAGTGCTTAAACAGACAAGTGTTCACACCCATTTTTCAGTCATTGCCCCTAAAAATTGGACAACTTCTTCAACAAAAATGCACAGATATGGCATACCCTGGCAAATTTGACCACAAATTGGCAGTAAAACACTGACAACAGCTACAAAATTAGGTGTCATACTTTTGAGGGAAAGCCAGCAATGATTTTGAAGCCAGTAATTATGGAATACAAACGATAAAAAATGGGTTTCAATCATTTTTGAATGTGTGTGACTTCAGTATAGAGGGTTGCACCATTTGGATTTGTACTGTACTTAAACCATTGAAACGTGACTGAAATAAAGCATCCATTTTGATTGCAGATATCTGGAACTATGAAATGCATGCATATTTAGTTTAGTTTTTATTGTATTGAATGTTAGAGATGGGACTGAGTCTAAATATCCCTGAATTGTTTTTCTGAGTATATATATATATTCATGATCGTAGTTTAGGGTGATGCATGTTATGTTCCATAGTAATGTTATAACTTGTACAGGAGTTAACCTTTGCCTATTTTAAGGGATTTGCTCCAGGGCTTTGAACATATACTTTTGTAATTGAGGCTATCCCCAAGATGGTTAGAGACACAAACTTAAGATTTAAATGAACAGTAAAATCTGTCTTAAGCGGCTACTAAAAATAGATAAAACAAAGGTCTTAAAGACTGATTATCGCTTAATGCAGTTCAAAAGTATTGCAGAATGCTCCACGGGGGAGCATTCTGCAATACTTTTGACCTGCATTCAGTGATAATCGGTCGTGAAAACCAATTTTTGGTCTTCTTTTGAGTGGCCGCTTAAGACAGGTTTTACTGTATGTGTTATCTATATATGAGCAGCTACATGATGAAACCTACAATGTGGGTATGTGTCACAAGAAGACTCCTATCAGTCTAGGCAATAGCTCTGTAAAATCAAATTAGTTTCTACGGGTGCTTAATGGGTCAACTATGGTACTGTGGCTCAATGGTAGAGGGTTGGACTATGGATCCAAGGGTCGCTAGTTCAAAACTCACAAAGGCACTGTGTTGAGTTCTTGAACAAGACACTTTATCCTCTGCTTAGTACTGGTTCAACCCAGGAAGACAGGAAAATGTCCCAGCATTACTGAAAAATTGTTGAATGGGACCCAAAACATCAACATAAACCAGAGTTGGAGTGTGATAATTACGCTTTTTTTGCAATATTGGTCCAAAATTTCAAGTTCCCTGCGTAGCTATTTCCGCACTGTGCCGAGATTTGGCGCATTTCCGGTAATCTTGTGCGTATTTCCTGGTCATTCTGTTTACATTTCGGTCCCTTTAATCTATTCTATACGTCTAATTCTGTTGATTTCCGCCGATCTCTTCCTCTGGCGAGACTTTGGTTGATACTGAATTGGGCATTTCTACTTTTGTTTTTAACAAAATGGCTGTCTCATTTTTGCAAAATGAGATGCAGAAATCTAATAATGACAGTGTGCGTACGTGCGCACAGGAACCTGAAACTACAGCTGTACCTCGTTTGGCCCACAGCAAAAAAGTTTGAGTGTATGATGATCTTCAGAGACGATGAATGGCCTGGCAGGAAAATGACCATTTCTGAGGAAATTGGAATATGAAATTGTCTTCTACCAACCATGGTCACATAAGGTATGTAGGTATGTGCCATTTAGTTGATATATCTGTTTTCCAAAAATCTATCATTCTGGAGAAGAGGGTGCTCTGATTCCATTTGTTTATATTCAAATCAGATACCCCTCCCACTCTTCTCCATACTCTGTCTTTTCCCAACACTTTTGAAGGCCAGGGTTATTGTGGTTGGGGGGTGAACAGAACAGGCCAGCGCCTAAGGACGACCCCTGCTCGATTTTTTCTTAGGTGTAGGGTTGGTCGGCAGTGTTTTTTAAGGGATGAAGGGGTGGTCGGCAGTGTTTTTTTTTTTAGAAAACACCATTACCCATTTGATTTGTAGGTTGGCCCCCTTTTGGGAACACAAAGGGGGAGTTGGCCCCTTCTGGAAAAATCCTAGAATCAACTCTGACAAACAAATAAAACTCAAAACGAGTTTTCACTCATGCTTATTGGGTCAACTTTGGTAACTACTAAAACTCAAACTAGTTTGTATGGGTGCTTAATTGCTTATTGGACCTACTATGGTAGCTATTAAAAACCCAAACTAGTTTATACAATTGCTTATTGTGTCAACTATTGTAGCTTTTAATACTCAAACTAGTTTGTATGGGTGCTTATGGTAGCTACTGATACTCAAACTAGTTTGTATGGGTGTGTATTGGATTTTGTATTGGCTATTAAAACTCCCAACTAGTTTGTGCTAGTGCTCATTGGACCTACTATGGTAGCTATTAAAAATTAGTTTGTACCAATGCTTATTGTATCAATTAAGGTAGCTATTAAAACTCAAACTAGTTTGTACAATTGCTTATTGAGTCTACTATGGTAGCTACAAAAATGTATTAATAACTCAAACTAGTTTGTATGGGGTGCTAAACGGGTCTTTTATTGCAGCTATTTAAACTCGAACTAGTTTGTACAATTGCCTATTGTGTCAACTATTGTAGTTTAAAACTCAAAATAGTTTGTATGGATGCTTATTGGGTCTACTATGGTAGCTTTTAAAACTCAAACTAGTTTGTATGAAAGTTTATAGGATTTTGTTTGGGTGTTACTATGGTGGCTACTAAATCTCAACTAGTTTGTGCTAGTGCTTATCGGGCCTACTATGGTAGCTATTTAAAACTAGTTTGTACAGATGCTTATTGTATCAATTAAGGTAGCTATTAAAACTCAAACTAGTTTGTATGGTTGCTTATTGTGTCAACTATGGTAGCTATAAATAACTAAAATAAGTTTGTATGGGTGCTTAATGGGTCAACTATGGTATATTGTAGCTATTAAAGCTCTTAACTAGTTTGTATGGGTGCTTATTGGGTGAACTATGGTAGCTATTAAAACTCTAGTTTGTGTATATCATTACTCATCAGCACTCCATGTTACTTGTACCAAAGCATAAATATTCTGCTCCATTTAGTTTCTAAGGTAATTTTGGCTCTCTGTTATACTTGCCACATCTGGGCTTTCAATTAACCTTGAAAATGCTGAATTTTTAAGAATAAAATGCTTTGTTTTACAATATAGGGATCAAACATGCTTTCTCATGCATTAAAGTTTGCCAGGTTCCAAGAGGAACCATGTATTGAAAAACAATGTTTGATTGTCATCATTGCATAAATTTAACATATATATATTCACCTTGATTGCTATATTTAAAAGTCAATAATTGGTTGGATGTTTTCATTTTTATTTGTGTTCCAGGGCCAAGCCATATTTAAGAGCAAACTGATCAGCCGTCATAAAATGTAGCACCATTGTATGGGCCTTGACGTGAGAAAACCTGTCTTCGGTGGTTTGCGAACAACAAAGGCGAAGACCAGCCTGCGCATCTGCGCAGACTGATCAGCACCTTTGTTATTAACTTTTTGGAAAGTATTATATCTAAACTTGATACAAACGAAATTTCAATTTTCTAGCTAGTCTCTTTAGCTAAGCAGGCTGGTTTGAATCTCACTTTATCGGAAACCCCGAAGACAGGTTTTGTCCCGGCGAGGCTCATTTTATATTGGTATCAAAATTTCCAGTTACTGCAGTTGCATATATAGTTGACTGAGTTACCCCTACATTCATGATCTTTAACAAACTCAGTTTCCAAGTGGCCCAGAACAGGTGTATTATAGGTACTGCATTAACAGCACATGAATTGCCGTCAAGTTGTTAATAGATGGGTTTGTGCCAGTTGACTGTTAAAAGCATGCAGCACTGCCACAGGATATGTTAATTTATTAATTAAAAGAAAATATGGGAGCGCAGTGGCTCAGTTGTAGAGTGCTTGACTCGAGACCGAATGGCCGCGGGTTCGAGCCTCTCCGGCGTCACTCTGTTGTGTCCTTGAGCAAGAACATTAATCCTAGCTTAGTACTGGTTAAACCCAGGAAGACCTGTCCCTTTATAACTGAAAGCTTGTTGATGGGATGTAAAGAATCAAATCAAACAAACAAACAAAAGAAAATATTGGACTGTCATCTATGTGCTACAGAAAGAAAGGGCTATAAAAAGGCTTACCTTTTTTTTTGCACTGTATTTCTGACATAGAAACTTCTGAATTCAATAGTAATAAAAACGTAGACCCTGGTCCAAGTTTCTCTTAGGGTCTGGAGCACTGTAGCTGAGTTGATAGGGAGCCAGACTTGTTTCTAAGAGGTTGCAAGTTTGAATCCTACTCACAGCTGGATGGTTTTTTTTAGCTAGACCCTTTATCTTCAATGCTAAGTACTGGTTCAACCCAAGAAAATATCTGGACATGACTGAAAATGGTGACTGGAATGTAAAGCAGAAACTCAAACAAAAACAAATGTGTTCCTTAAGAGCAGCAGCATCCGAGTAATTGAGCCAGCGTTCAGCAAAAGGTACAAGTTGGCATGTGTACCCGTCGAAGACTCAGATCAGCCTGCGCATCTGCGCAGTCTGATCTGAGTCTTCAATAGGCACTCTATGGGTAGCCAAGGCTCCAACATTTCTTCAGGAGGAAAACTAAGACTGATCAGACTGCGCATACAGATCCGCAGACTCATTTCAAATTTTGCTGTATGCACATGCCAACTATTATACCTGGATACTGTCTCGGGTAACAGTTTTCTCTAGTCTATATTTCAGTTGTGTTTGGCAAGACAAGGGTGGAAGTAAATCAACCACAGCCTCTGTAGTGGGAGAAGAGGTGTTTTCAATCATTTTTTAAAAGATTTTGCAGCCTGTTCTGTGAATTAATGAGTTCAATGCATATCCTGCTGGTTTTATAATTAGCCTCAGGTGAGAAAATATACCTTCTGTTTGGAGCATGATCAGCTTTTGTCTGCCAATGATTTGGGATTGTAAAGGTTTTCTAGGAAAGCTAAACTTAACCCACTTTAGCCGATTGGGCCCTCCCACCCTACTCAAATGGAAGGGTCCCAATTTAAGATTTGTGAGATGGTATTTTTCATTTTTATTCAAAATTGTTCTGTAAACAGTTAAGACACTGATCCGATGCCATATTTAACCACATCTGATCTGGGTCTGCACTATTTGAGTATGTCCAATAATATGCCTATGTCCAGTAAAAAGAATTATTGGCTTATATGTGTTAACTGAAAACAGACAAACAGGAAAAAGGAGGTGGGGGGGGGGGGGGGGGCTATCTATAGGAAATAACTATTATCAAAATTTTCATTTGGGATGATACTTGTTGGATTTAGGGGTTTGCAAACATCAAAGGCCCAGACCAGCCTGCGCATCCGCGCAGTCTGATCAGCGCCTTTTTATTCGCTTATTGGAAAGTATCATATCTAGACTTGCTACAGTCCAAATTTCAATTTTCTAGCTAGTCTATGCAGCTGAGCAGGCTGGTTTGAATCTCACTTTGTCAGAAACCCAAAAGACAGGTTTTGTCATGACGAGGCCAATATTTGATGAGTTAAAGTGAATGATTTCTGTCATGTTCAGTTGTTACTCCTACATTTTGTTATATTCTCCCTTTTAAAAATTCATTAACTTCTGATTTATTATGACTGCATTGTTGGCAATGATATGTATTTAGGGGAGCAAATATTTGTTGCTACAAATGAATATTTTTATCTTTAATATTTCCATTCCCATAGATCAGTGGCCAAACCTAAAAGAGCAAACTCATACTGGTGAAACAGGAAGTGAGAATGGTTACGATGTTTCAACTGGTTTAGATGGTGCCAATATCACTAAATTGGATCAATGATGGTAATATATTAATTTGTTTAAATATGAGTGATGCCTGAAAAATTGCAAAATTCAGTTTTCCAGGCATTGCTCATATAACAAGCGTTGGGGTAGTTGTCCTGTAGTTATTAGGAATATACGGTGGAAAAACTAGAGAAAATGGTTTAGGTGACAGTAAGGAAAATAGGTAATTTTAATCTGTGGAAAATGAGGACAGCTGAGTTCCAAAATTTTCGCTTTTTCAGCCTATTAGCCTAAAATTCTCAAATAACACGAAAAAGAGAAATGATCCATCATAAAGCCACTTCCTAGCCAAAGTGTCCGCTTGACGCCATTTGAATAGCAAAGCCAGCAATTTTAACCATGACTGGAGGCATGTGCTAGCTTTCCTAGCATTATAAAAGTGTAAAGTACAGTAAAACCTGTCTTAAGCTATGGAAGGTGAAAGCTGACAATTAAGGATTGAAATGCAGATTTTTAGCTTGCACTGGATGATGCAAAACATTAGGCTTTTTAATGTCTGTGAAGCCCGAAGGGCTTCTCGGAGACTTTAAAACGCTAATGTTTTGCATCAGCCAGTGCAAGCTAAAAATCTGAATTTCAATCCTTATATTTACATTTTATATTATTAATCAAACATACTTAATTATCTTCCACCCAAATTCGCTGGTAATCCTTGAAAAATGAAATATTTTAATTGTAACGGAGGTGTTGGAACAGCCAGCGAACGAAAGTCCTGTACATAACGTCGTGGCGATACGTGAATGACGTCACGCAAATGTTGATAAACAAAGAAAGCTATTGGTTGACGTTGACGTTACTCCACATAGTTGCGCGACATAGACCACGTGACTGCTCAATGTTTTGCATTGAGAAATGCAAGCAGCTAGGAATTATGGTTTCATCTAAGGCAGCTACATTGAGAATGTAAATATTATTCGATGCATACATCTTTGTTTTTGTATGTTAGCAATTTCATTTCATTTTGTAAATTGTGTCATTATATCATGCAAATTGTCATTTAATAGTCGTTTCACTCGTAATCAGATTCCGATCATGTCATTTCTCGGTTTTAAAAAGGCAGAAATAGGTTGTAAAATGTCAGAACTACATGTGTATGTTGTAAAAAGGCAGAACTGGGTTGTCATAATACGAAAGTGAATATGCTTTAATATTTTGACGCCAGAGGGCGCACCAATTTTACCTGTAATAATTAATTTCTCCCATGCAAGTAGAACTCGCTGCAAACGGTGTTATGGATGATTTTTTACCAAGAAGTTCCCCCTACGTGTGGTTTGATTATTTACGTCCCTTCAACAATCTTTCAGTTATGTAGGGACGGGTCTCCCTGGGTTGAACCAGAACTAAGCTAGGATCAATGTGTCTTGCTCAAGGACACAACGCAGTGACGCCGGTGAGGCTTGAACCAGGAACCTCTTGGTCTAGAGTCAAGCACTCTACCACAGAGCCACTGCGCTCCCCTTACCTGTATATGTAAGGGAAAACTTTGTCTCGTCCCGCCAAGCTCGGACACCAACAACAAATGTAGATCTATTACTGGGTCCGAGCTACAAGTGAAGGCAGAACATGCGAGGATACAGAGGGAGGATAGGGGGTCTGGGGAAAATCACAATTTTGATAGGTTCCTATGGAAATTAGCATTTTCAGAAAAAAGAATCACATCATAATATTTGTAAATTCATAAGTATGTTAAAATGTGCATTGAAAATCGAAACTCTATATGCCAGAGGCGGGGCCGCACTGCGCCATCATTCTAATTGAAAATAGAAATATGTTAAATGTATTGTCAATTCCTATTTCTCCCAGTCTGTTGGATGTCACTCTTAAGGGGGTCAGGGGGGCTCTCCAACATATGGGTCCATGGGTGAAGCCATGTTGCAGAAAATGTTTTTTGTGCAATCCAAAGGGCTAAAAAGGGAGCACAGTGGCTTAGTGGTTGAGTGCTTGACTCAAAACCGAGGGGCCGCGTGTTCGAGCCTCACCGGCGTCACTGCTTTGTGTCCTTGAGCAAGACACATTAATCCTAGCTTAGTACTGGTTCAACCCAGGAAAACCCGTCCCTATATAACTGAAAGATTGTTGATGTGGCGTAGAGAATCAAACCAAACAAACAAACAAACAAACAAAGGGCTAAAATAAGCCCTTAAAGGGACAAATATTTGAGCAATAATACTGGTACCACTCATTATGACTCTCTCCAGGGGTCATACTGGGCAGATCAAAAGGACAGCCATAATGAGGTGATTATGACTTCCTTACTGGGGCAATAAAGTGGTCCCATAAAGGGAATAGGTATTTTATGATAAAATATTGATCTTTATCTTAGTGAATGAAATTGTGTTGCATACAGGTAAGTCCCCTCTTGAGGCCCCATTAATTTTGTGAGATACTGAAACTGTCCCTTATCAGTTAATCCTTTAATGATCTCTATTGGACAGTAATCTTTGTCTTTAAGCATGCTAAGACACATAGCTAAACAATATTGAGGCCCGGGAAGGGGGGTCCCAGTATCCCATATCCCTTTAAGTATTTTGAAAAATATCTCATATCCCAAAAAGAAAAATGGCAAAAATCCCAAAATCCAGAAAGCATTGTATCCCCATATCCCTAGAAATGATCCAAATATCCTGTATCCCTTTAAATATTTACAAAGATATCCCGTATCCTTTTATGCTTTTGGCCCATATCCCTGTATCCCAAAAACCCCTTCCAGGGCCTCACTATAAGCTGCTTTTTTGTTCCAAAAATCTAATTAAATACAGTCAAAACACTCAAAAAGACCAAAACTTGTTTTTTCAATACCGATTATCACTTGAATGCAGGTCAAAAGTATTACAGAATGCTCTGAGGGGAGCATTTGGCATTACTTTCGAGCTTCATTAAGCTACCATTCGTCATGGGTTTTTGTCTATTTTGGAGTGGCCTAGCTGCATCAAGTTATACACACATGCGTGTTTGCATACACGTATGTACGCCCCTGATCATATCTAAATTTGCTACTAGCGAAATTTCAATTTTCTAGCTAGTCTTTGTAGCTGTGGAGACTGGTTTCAATCTAGCTATGTCAGAAATCTCAAAGACAGGTTTTATCCCGTCAAGACCCATTTATTGAGATAAAAAAACGACTTAAGGATATAAAAAAATCAGCCCGATTTATTGTTATTCTGAGTATGATTTATGGATATCCATAACAAGAAAAAAAGTTAAACGACTATCCATACAATTGGACCCCCCCCCCCCCCACCCACGCCTGAAAAATAAATCAATAGCCAGGCCTCCCCTCCCCTGGAAAAATAATGAGTGCGACCCCACCTCGAGAAACATTTAGGTGGCCCCTCTGTAAAATAAGTTGAACTTTATCAGTTGGACCTGGACCCACCCTGACGAATATTTCTGGATCCGCATATATTCTTGCAGTGGTTGCTCAGTTGGTTGAATGCTTTACTCGGGATTCTGCCTGGGATCAAAGGATTGCTGTTTCGAACCTCACGAGAGGCACTGGGTTGTGTCCTTGAGCAGGATACTTTATCTTCTGCTTAGTACCGGTTCAACAAAGGAATACGAGACCTGTTTCATGTTTATTTGAACAGAATCAAATTTCACTTTTTTTGCGGTTGCATATAAATAAAAAAATACTTTCTCATAAATAACGGACCCGTCCCTGTTATGGCCAAATAGACAAAATAGACAAAATGGCTATTTCAAGCATAAACATTACACGGCCATAAATACCCACCCACCCCCTTTTAATGATTTTCAGAGCTAAAACGGGTATATTTTCCGTGAACATGCGTATTAAAGTATGGAATAAGAGGATAAAACATTATTTTCCGTGTATTAACGTTTGCCAAGCCCTCGTGTGATAATGTGTTGCAGCCCAAACCGTGAAGCGGTGAGGGCTGCAATACATTATCAAACGAGGGCTTGGCAAACGTTAATATATGGAAAGGAATGTTATAGCGTCATTGTTATATACCTTCCTTTCAGTTCCAAATAAAATATCCACCGTAGCATCATGAAGCATACAACAAACCCACACCGGATAGGCGGCAATTAAAAACCTCAATACTATCCACGAACATGGGCCAAAAATAGTTAGAAACTGAGTTTTTGTTTGCCATTACTCATCCAACTGGCGACAAATAGCAATCTAAAACACTTTTTCTAGCGATTTTTGATTCACGCTCGTCCATTGTTAAGAGCGTTTTCGATTGCCGCCTATCTGGTGCGAAACAATATTATTTTTTTAACAGAAACATGAAAAATGTAAATACAAATGTAAATCCTAGCCCTTGTTTCAGATTGTTTTCGTATCAATAAACACACTGGATAGGCGGCAATCGAAATCGTTTATACTATCGACCAACGTAGATCAAAGATCGTTAGAAACATAATTTTTGATTGCCGTTTGTCGCCCGACTGGCAACAAATGGCAATCAAAAACACTGTTTCTAGCGATTTGTGATCCGTGTTCATCACTTGCTCAGGGCGTTTTCGATTGCCGCCTATCAGGTGTGATAAAGGTTCATATTTTATGGTTATTGAAATAGTTTTGTCATTTCTCTATAAAACATTAGCGACGATATCTTAACTTGCAGACGAGCGGGCTTAAATGGCATTGAAGCCCTGTTGAACCGCAAATTTCACATTTTGCAAATTTCACACTGTGAAAAATTTGTATCAATTCTTCACAGTGCGTGAAAATTGGTACCAATACGTCACATATTTCATACTAATATTTCACCTTTTGTGAAATTTGCACACATAGTGAAATTATATGTAGCATACATATAATATTTTTCAACATCTATATATGAGCCGTGACATGTGATTTCCAACAATGTGGCATTTTGACAAGTGTAGACTCAGACATGCCTGTGCAGCTTCCTTTTAAGCTTAGAACCTCCAAATGATGTTCAGTCAGTAGCTTAACACTCATAGAATCTTCAAGTGACTAGCAAAGGCTCTGATCAGACTGCGCGTATGCCCAGGCTGATCTGAGACTTTGCTGGTCGAACATACCACATTGTTGGAAATCTCATGCCGCGGCTCAATTATATGAATAGGGTTTGTTTTGAAACTCTGGGCCGCTCATCCGCACCAATATGACTTCCAAGTTACCCCCACCTCCTTCCCGAGGCTTTTTTGCTTCCAATGGATCACCTTTTCAGAACATAGTATACAACTACTGACCTAGAAATGCATGATAAAAATGGAAAAAGAGGGGCTTCATATCTCAGCTTTAGATAATGCAAAACTGTTGTCCAGCAACTATAATGCTCTAATCTTTTTTAAAAAGCCAAGCTTGTACATGTAATCCTAAATTGTTTCCCTTCAAACAGAACTCATGCATACATTTGCTCCTTTTAAATGATTTTTAATGTTCATTCTATTTATTTCGTTAAAATTTTAATGCGCTTATATTATGAGATTCTACATGGATTTTTTTATGTAGAGATTGCAATTTGTATCCTATAACAAACGTTTTACAAAAAAGATGAAAACAAATGAATTTTTGTTGGTTTATTACTCTTATCCACCTTATCACTCTTAGGGATGTCTGTTACAACACAAGGTGGTTCTGAACGACAATCCATTACTGGTTCATGACGACTGTGTTCTTGTGCTGGACGACAAATAACAGGTTTTAGCCAACAGATTTTGGGTTTTGGAAGACAGTTAAAAGGGGTAACATGCAAAGTAGTCGCAGAAAATGATAATATAGTGTTATTTGCTTGTTTTGATCATTACAATCATTTAAATGTTTGTTAGATTGGCATTAAAAGACAAGCTTCGTAGATATTTGTAGTTAAATTGTAACAGTACGGTCCGGAATAGAACTTTCAGAAATACGTAATTTGCGGTCAATTACTTGCATTTCCGCCATAGAATTAGCATAAATTGTCTAACAATATAATCCACACGACTTTTCAAGCAATTTTAACATGTTCTTCTCTAAAGAAAACTGAAAACCTCAGATTCCTTTTTTTTCTTCAAATGTTACTGGTCAGAGACCACTGTGTAACAGGTAATAGATGATGTCATATTTTCTGTAACAGGTTAGAGACGACAATTTTCAATCTTGAGTAGATGTAAATACTGCCGTGAAACCTTTTCAACGCTGGTCAAATACAAGGCCCGAGTCTTCAAAATACAGGGCCGCGACATTAAGTGTATTCTTGATAATATAGCTTTTGATTCTGCGAATTTCAACTGGATTTATCTGGTATTTCAGTAACTGTAGGTGATTGATTGGACCAAGATCAGGCCTGCATTTTGTCAGTGGCAAAAATGTTTGGAACCTGTCAGCAAAGGACATTCGCATGCAACATAATAAGATTTTCGTGCGACTAGGTCAATGCATTTCACACTTATTGTTCAATAGCATGTTGTCAATCCTGACCAAAGCTTCCCTATGTATAAAGTATCACTGGTATCCTTTTAAATAAGAAGTTTGACGTATTATGAACGAGAATATGTTATAATTAGATAAATATATCCCTGTGACAATACAGGAGATGATATCAAAGGGGTGGGGGATGCATAATTAAACTAGTATTCTTTTATTTTTCATTCGTAAGGATATTAAAACATCAATACCCAATTAAAGTCACATTTGGAAGCCTTTTAAAGTCTAATCGTTAATATGTTTGTTGCTGCTGCTGCTGTTGTTGTTGTTGTTTGTTCTGTGCAAATAAAGTATGTTCTACCTTGATGACAATACATATACCTGGTGTAATTTTATGCAGCAATGTACCATAACAATTCATCCATGCATACAGTACACCTATTCAGGGGCCATGTAGCTTATCTGTAAGTGTATGTACAAAATCATCTAACAACAGAATCTAATAGCGTTAAAAGGCCAATTTTCATAATCTAAGACAAATATGCTAAAGGCTGATATGTTTCAGGACTAAGGAGCTATGTAAAGGAAACTTACTCGTACTAATGATAAACTTTTATATTTGAAGAAAATAGTTTTAAAAGAATACACATGATAATCTATATACATTGTATCAGGTTAGGGAGGAATGGTGCTAAAATAGTTTTCTATTTTCCAATATATTTAATGCAAAAAATGACCAGTTTAGCTCAAAAATAAAGCTATATCCATTGAAATAGAGACTAACAGCGAGACTTTATATATAGATGAAAACATTTGACCAACTTTGATTTTTTCCAAACATATAGGCACTGTGAATTAATTACCACTGTCAGAGGTCCTTTAGACCAGGATAGGTAGGATTTCGCAAATGATCAAACCACTGTACACATTCTCAGTACGTTCAAAGACTTCTTCAGCAAGTCCCTCATTAGTGAAAATATTAAAGGGCATTTCACCATCACCCAAAATAGAAGATATTTCGTATAACAGAAATCCAGAGAATCCATGAGACTGTCGTCTCTACCTGTAACGCTGTCGACATTAACCTGTAACAAACTTTTTGAAGTCGTTACACACCTGTAACATTATAAAATGACTGAGGTAGCTGCAGTTTGGTTTTATAAACATGTTTGTCTAAAGTAAGCTGATTAACAAGAGCAAACATATTTCGCTTATGTGATGGACAATGCAATGCCTCATCATACCAAGTCATAAAAATTACAAAGAAAACGAAAGTGATTGCACAAATTAAGCATATGCGGGCATATGTAGTAGTAAAATACAGTTTCAGGAGCACTAATTGCATCAGGTAAGCGTAAACGTGATAAATTTGCCTTGCTACTGGATTAATTAAGTTTTGATATGTATCCTGAACAAATATACAACGACAAAATAAGATTATTGCGGTTTAGTATGTGTCAAGGCTCCCAAACACATTACACGTTCACTACATAACTCTTTATTTCGTCAGGAACCTGTAACATATTGTCGTCCAGAACCAACATACTGTAGTCCAGAACCACTTTGTGTGGTAACAGACTTCCCTAAGCGTGCTTATAGATAAACCATTGTAGTCAAAATAACTCTCATCACCGTTTTATGAAATTAATCGACAATTTCCGAATAAGGGATACTCTGTAAATTATAAATGAAAGCCCGCCCTCTGTCGTCAAAATATCTAGCATTGAACAAAGCGGGGAATTACCGCCAATATTCAATGCGTCAACTTTCTGTTTTGAATAAATGGAGTGTCATTTTATAATGCTGTTAGTGCTATTCTCTATTTCTAAATTACTTTGTATTATTTGTAATTCGTCAGTATGCACCCAAAGCTGTTACAAAGCATACAATTCACATGATATAATGACACAATTTACAAAATAAAATGAAATTGCTAACATACAAAAACAAAGATGTATGCATCGAATATTGTCTGTTTTCACCTTCCATATTAAGCAGCCTTTCAAAAAGAACATCAAAAATTGGTTTTCAATACCTATTATCACTTAATGCTGGTCAAAAGTATTGCAGAATGCTCCAAGAGAGCATTCTGCAATACTTTCGACCTTCATTAAGCTACCATTAGTGTTTAAGATCTTCAATTGTTTTGTCTACTTTTAAGTGACCGCTTAAGACGGGTTTTACTGTACTATATTTTCTCCCAGATTTTATAAACAGGTAAGCAACATTAAAATTTATTCTATTAGGTAGCAAGAAGTAGCTAATGAATCTAATGTGCTCTTGGTAGCCACTACTGATTTTCATCTACATTGCTTGCAAAAGATGTTTTGTTTGTTTGTTTTGTTGCTTTATGTGGGCAAGCTTGAACAAGTTAACCAGTACTTCGTGAACATACTTTGACTTGTAACTGACAACAACCCTTCTTGAATGATATAGCGAAAGGGAGGAGAATGACCGTAGAAATTATTTCATGATCAATCTCCACGAAAGTATGGGACCGGGCCGGGATCAAACTCGCGACCCCTGGATCTGCAGTCAAGACTTGCATCTGTTGCCAGACACGTTACTGACTGCGCTCTGGGCCCGGTAAAAGATGTAATCAGAGGGTTCATTGGATAGCTTACATGGTGTAAACAGTTAAGTTGTTCAGGGTGAAGTAGCTGTTTAGGCCCATCAGTAATCAGAGGGTTCATTGGATAGCTTACATGGTGTAAACAGTTGTAGTTGTTCAGGGTGAAGGAGCTGTTTAGGTCCATCAGTAATCAGAGGGTTCATTGGAAAGCTTACATGGTGTAAACAGTTACAGTTGTTCAGGGTGAAGTTGCTGTTTAGGCCCATCAGTAATCAGAGGGTTCATTGGATAGCTTACATGGTGTAAACAGTTGCAGTTGTTCAGGGTGAAGTAGCTGTTTAGGCCCATCAGTAATCAGAGGGTTCATGGGATAGCTTACATGGTGTAAACAGTTGCAGTTGTTCAGGGTGAAGTAGCTGTTTAGGTCCATCTGTAATCAGAGGGTTCATTGGAAAGCTTACATGGTGTAAACAGTTACAGTTGTTCAGGGTGAAGTAGCTGTTTAGGCCCATCAGTAATCAGAGGATTCATTGGATAGCTTACATGGTGTAAACAGTTGCAGGTGTTCAGGGTGAAGTAGCTGTTTATGCCCATCAGTAATCAGAGGGTTTATTGGATAGCTTACGTGGTGTAAACAGTTGCAGTTGTTCAGGTTGAAGAGTTGTTAAGGCCCACCAGTAATCAGAGGGTTCATTGGATAGCTTACATGGTGTAAACAGTTGCAGTTGTTCAGGGTGAAGTAGCTGTTTAGGCCCATCAGTAATCAGAGGGTTCATTGGATAGCTTACATGGTGTAAACAGTTGCAGTTGTTCAGGATGAAGTAGCTGTTTAGTCCCATCAGTAATCAGAGGGTTCATTGGATAGCTTACATGGTGTAAACAGTTGCAGTTGTTCAGGGTGAAGTTGCTGTTTAGGCCCATCAGTAATCAGAGGGTTCATTGGATAGCTTACATGGTGTAAACAGTTGCAGGTGTTCAGGGTGAAGGAGCTGTTTAGGCCCATCAGTAATCAGAGGGTTCATTGGAAAGCTTACATGGTGTAAACAGTTACAGTTTTTCAGGGTGAAGTAGCTGTTTAGTCCCATCAGTAATCAGAGGGTATATTGGATAGCTTACATGGTGTAAACAGTTGCAGTTGTTCAGGGTGAAGTAGCTGTTAAGGCCCATCAGTAATCAGAGGGTTCATTGGATAGCTTACATGGTGTAAACAGTTGCAGTTGTTCAGGGTGAAGTAGCTGTTTAGTCCCATCAGTAATCAGAGGGTTCATTGGATAGCTTACATGGTGTAAACAGTTGCAGGTGTTTAGGGTGAAGTAGCTGTTTAGGCCCATCAGTAATCAGAGGGTTCATTATATAGCTTACATGGTGTAAATAGTTGCAGTTGTTCAGGTTGAAGGAGCTGTTTAGGCCCATCAGTAATCAGAGGGTTCATTGTATAGCTTACATGGAGTAAATAGTTGCAGTTGTTCAGGTTGAATTAGCTGTATAGGCCCATCAGTAATCAGAGGGTTCATTGTATAGCTTACATGGTGTAAACAGTTGCAGTTGTTCAGGGTGAAGTAGCTGTTTAGGCCCATCAGTAATCCGAGGGTTCATTGGATAGCTTACATTGTGTAAATAGTTGCGGTTGTTCAGGGTGAAGTAGCTGTTTAGGCCCATCAGTAATCAGAGGGTTCATTAGATAGCTTACATGGTGTAAATAGTAGCAGTTGTTCAGGTTGAAGGAGCTGTTTAGGCCCATCAGTAATCCGAGGGTTCATTGGATAGCTTACATGGTGTAAACAGTTGCAGTTGTTCAGGGTGAAGAAGCTGTTTAGGCCCATCAGTAATCCGAGGGTTTATTAGATAGCTTACATGGTGTAAATTGTTGCAGTTGTTCAGGGTGAAGTAGCTGTTTAGGCCCATCAGTAATCAGAGGGTTCATTGTATAGCTTACATGGTGTAAACAGTTGCAGTTGTTCAGGGTGAAGGAGCTGTTTAGGCCCATCAGTAATCAGAGAGTTCATTGTATAGCTTACAGGGTTTGAACAGTTGCATTTGTTCAGGGTGAAGAAGCTGTTTAGGCCCATCAGTAATCAGAGGGTTCATTGTATAGCTTACATTGTGTAAACAGTTGCAGTTGTTCAGGGTGAAGAAGTTGTTTAGGCCCATCAGTAATCAGAGGGTTCATTGGATAGCTTACATGGTGTAAATAGTTGCAGTTGTACAGGGTGAAATAGCTGTTTAGGCCCATCAGTAATCAGAGGGTTCATTGGATAGCTTACATGGTGTAAACAGTTGCAGTTGTTCAGGGTGAAGTAGCTGTTTAGGCCCATCAGTAATCAGAGGGTTCATTGGATAGCTTACATGGTGTAAACAGTTGCAGTTGTTCAGTGTGAAGTAGCTGTTTAGGCCCATCAGTAATCGGAGGGTTCATTGGATAGCTTACATGGTGTAAACAGTTGCAGTTGTTCAGGGTGAAGTGGCTGTTTAGGCCCATCAGTAATCGGAGGGTTCATTGGATAGCTTACATGGTGTAAACAGTTGCAGTTGTTCAGGGTGAAGTAGCTGTTTAGGCCCATCAATTAAACAGAGGGTTCATTGGATAGCTTACATGGTGTAAACAGTTGCAGTTGTTCAGGGTGAAGTAGCTGTTTAGTGTCAGATACAAGTTTTATGCACCTGTGATGCTGCACTCATAAACTTGATAGAATATTTAATGAACAATTAAAATCAGACTAGCTGCAGTTTACCACACACACTTTCTTCTAGCTGGTACAGCTCTGTGGGTAATGCTGAAAGGTCTTAACCCTGTTGCACTCAGAGTAGCCAAAAATGTAGTTACTATAGGAATGAATTTTATTTTTGTGGATTTTATTGATGTGTAAACTCTGACGAATCACTCACAAGCTGAGTAAAACTCGAAGGGCTTTATGTAAAGTTTGTGAGTGATTCGCCGGAGTTAACACATCAATAAAATCAAGAAAAATAACTTCTGATAACCTTTGCAAATAATTTGGACCCAGATCAGGCCCGACAATGGCACTAATCAGAGAATATGTGCCACCTCTGGTCACTTAAATTTGAATTTGACATGTGTCATTTCAAAGATTGTGGACCATGATATGCCCAGTTGGTGATAGATGTCAGTTTAAAAATGTGTTATTCCCCAGATACCTTGAATTTGTATTGTTTTGTTTCTACACTGGTCAGAAATCTGTCCATCTTATGAGCTCTCTTAGCATTAAAAAAAAACAAAAAAACTTATTACACTCAGACTGTACCTTTCTGTGATAAACCGCTAAACAAATGCTGCAGTTTGCATGTATTGGTATCTTTTAATATTAATAAGAAGTAATGTAAAAATGAATGTATATTTTATTGCTTTTTTATGGAGATAAAATAGCCTTTAAATTAAAGGGAGGAAATTGCTGAATATGTGATATAAATTACTTCCTGTGTATGAGGATGTAAAAAAAGAAAGTCAGGCTCTCAACTCCTTTCACCCTTTATAAGATGAAATGTCTTCCAGACAAAATGTCTTTTAGACTGAATGTCATTTTAGACCACATAAACATGGATCCAAATAAACAACCTCTGTTCTCCATTATCAATAAACCCTTTTCATTTTGATGGATTTTCCCCAGGAATAAGCAAGAATTATGATGCATTTCTGTAATGAAATTTTGTTTTTATCTCTGCAAACTGCAGACCCTGATGAAATGCCACATCATGTGGCATTTCATTTGGGTCTTCAATGTTTGCCAAAGTACCTGCACATATTTGCAGGTATCCAGAATGAAAAGGAATAAGATCAAAATTTCCTTTTTGTTTGAAACAAACACAAAAGCTGGAATCTGATTTGGATTGTTTTAAGATGTTTACAAGGTGAAGCCTGTACAGAAATCTGGAAACTCTTAGAGTGTTGCTTCATAATCTTTGAGGATTGAGGTTTTATTAGACCATTATCTTATAGGTTTTTTTTCTATTGTTATTCATTGTCTAATATTGAATGTCTGTGTATATATTTATGATTCTAATGCACTTCGTTGCTTTTGATGTCTGATTGGATAACGTCAAAAATTTGCAGGATATACTGTCGGAAATAGTTTGACGTCATTAATTATGTCACATTTCGTTGGATGACATGCAGCTTGCAACGCTCCAATTTGAGAAACAAACTACAGATACTGAAGTGCATTAGAATGGGGGGGGGGGGTATACTGTCGGAAATCACGTTTTAAAACTAAATTTCCGACGGTATATCCAATGATGTACCTCCCCAAATGTAAATTTTGAATACAGTTTTGTTTGTTTGATTTGATTCTTTACGTCCCAGTCAACAATTTTTGAGTTATGTCAGGACAGGTCTCCCTGGGTTGAACCAGTACTAAGCAAGGATAAATGTATCTTGCCCAAGGATACAACACAGTGACGTCGGTGAGGCTTGAACCCACTGCCCCTCGGTCTCCTTTTTTTAATACAGTTATCCCCTAATTAACTCTTGTCCTGCTGAATTAATTGATGTATTTAATCTTTATCTTTGTTCGAGGAGCGCAGTGGCTCAGTGGTAGAGTGCTTGACTTGAGATTGAGGGGTTGTGGGTTCAAGCCTGACACCAGAGGCACTGCATTATGTCTCTGAGCAAGACTTTATCCTTTGCTTAGTACTGTTTCAACCTAGGAAGACCCATCCCGACATGACTGAAAATTGTTGACTGGGACATAAGAGTCAACTGATAACTAGTGTCCTCTACAGATATTTTGTCGGTCCTCATTTGGATCCAAACTGTTTGACACTCTGGCTGTTCATGAAAGAATTTTTAGGGAAAAAATTTTGATTAAAAGTCAGCAATTTTAAGCGGCGACTTTTGTCATCTGCTGATAACCTTTGCATACATTTTGGGTCCAGATTTAGATTTGAATCCAGATTGTATTCCTGAAAGAAATTTTTAAAACGTTGAGTTTAAAAAATACACACTTCTGTTTTTTTCAGCCAGTCCTTTTGCCTGCTTCTATTGATGACCATGGACTCACAGGCAGAACGAAAACTATGGATTCTGATAAGCCAGCACATCTGACCTACATTGAGGTGAAAGAAGAACATGGACAAATTCATTTCAAGTTTTAGGGTTGTTGATTAGCAATGTACAGTGTCATTTCAATTTTTAGAGTACATTGTGAAAGCAAATACATTGTAGTGCAGAACATGATCAGACGCTGCAATCTGGATCTGCACTGTTTGCTGATGTCCCATAAAATGGACGCTAGGCATATATAGGTGAAAACCGTAAGCACATTTTAACAAAATAAGAGAGGCCATCTTTTTGAAGCGGTCATGAAAATATTGCAACTTTACAGCCAGCAGGGTAGCAAGTACTGCTGCCCACTGATGTCATCTGCTGATAACCTTTATAAATCGTTTGGATCCAGATCTACTCAACATTATAAGGATCCTACCTCTTTGACACTTTGATGGAAAGATGGAAAGTTTTCAGAATTCCATAATAGCTAAGAGTTTAGTCAGACCCACTTATGACATCATCATTGAGGTGTGTGTTGATTGTTTCACCATATTACCTGAGGTTGATACCTGTAACTTGCATGTAATTAATTTATAATTAACATTTACTATTGCTCTAGTGTGTTTGCTTTAGTCTTGTTTCTTACATCTGCTTTGCACATTTTTGTTTATCTGAAATAAGACACACACACTTCAATGATTCTCCCAGGTGTGCATTAACCCTATAATTTGCAGCAGACGACAATTAAAAATTTTGCCGCTTTTTCAAAACTAACAAATAAGCCATGATATTTCATGAGAATGGTCTGCTGGCAGACAAATTTCATGTAATATCATACCTTATTTTTGTCGAAAATTGGGAAAGATGTCTCAAAATTTGTCATCTGCTGGAGTTGTGATTGGTGCTTTAAGGGTTAAAACCTGCATTTTGTCTAATGCTAGATAAAAAAAATGATCTTCTATATTACAATGTAAATGTATTGTTATGAGAAATATGTACCGGTAATGGAATTGTCATTCTGTTTTCCAAAATTGGTCTGCATTTAATGGACAGTTCCTGGCATATGGCATTTATACAAAAATCTTTTAATTTCTTAACTTATTGCCTACTGATGTTATCTGCTGATAACCTTTGCAAACAGTTTGGACCCAGATCAGGCCTTACAATGCATCCGGCCTAATCTGGATCCAATCTGACACTCAGATGGTACTCAAAAAAATTGATTTTGAAAAAATCAGCAGACAACGAAAAAGCATGAAAATTTACCCAGGGGACAAAGAGTTAAGTGATGGCTGACCATGGTACTATGAAGAAGCCAGCTGATCTGGATCTGAGCAGACAGATGATAAATGGTATGAGCCATATTGTGAGAAAACATGTTTTTGCTGTTTGTGAACAACAACAGCACACACCAGTCTGTGTAGTCTGCCATTCTGACCAGTGCCATTCTTATAAGCTCTATGGGTAAACAGCTCAATGTTTTATGTTATTCACATTGATTTTCGGCGATAACTTTTTTATTTTCAATTTTAGCAAACTGTGTTTGCGATGAAAGTTGTAGAGAAAAATTAGCGCCAAATTCTCCAAAAGTCCAAAGTTTGTGGCGCAGAAAGATATTTGTGTACATAGTTGAAGAATTTGCAATAAATGGAATTCAGCCAAAATTACTAATTTTTTTATTGAAGAGGCATGACAGAAAGGGTTCATCTCAAAAGAATATTCGCAAGGGGTGAATATACCGTTATTCAGCGGCTGTACATAGCATAATCCTACTGTTTGCATACCTAGAATATACTGTGCTTTTACAGAATCTAATTTGAGTGTGATCATTTGTAGGAACAGAAGCTGTGATTACGCATGACATGCTATTTTTCTCTTGTGCTAGTGCACCAAAATGGACAAATTTCGAGGTGACCGCACCAGCTTAACGCCTGAGTGAATCAGGCGCGATTTCCTTTATGTTTAAACAAGCCATCCATCGCTTTAGTTAGTGAATTAGGGAGGCGCAATATAGCTTTTTGACTGACATATTTATCTTGGTTTAATTTGTACTTTGTTTAAAATGCTCAAAGAGTGCATCTATGCGCAGGGCTAAATGCAGCATCTTGGATTTTTTACCATTTTGAGAAATTGGCGCTAATTTTTCTCTACAACGTTCATCGTGAACACAGTTTGCTAAAATTGAAAATAAAAAAGTTTTCGCCAAAAATCAATATGAAAAACATAAAACATCCAGTTTAATATGATATTTACATTGATTTGCTCTATCAAACTTTTATCTAGTCTTTGTAGATGAGCAGAATAAAATAAGCCAGCACAAAGATTTCGATTAAATACATAACCTGGCTTATCCAGTGGGGCTAGAGGTCTTAATTTTGGTTTGAGCCTTTCTCTACTTCCATACTTTATATATGAGCCGTGACATGAGATTTCCAACAATGTGGCATTTTGACATGAATAGACTCAGACGAGCCTGTGCAGCCTTCTTTTAAGCCTAGAAACTCCAAATTATGTTCTGTCAGTAGCTTAACACTCATAGAATATTCCATCTTGTCATACCAAGGGTTACGATTCGCTATCTTAACCCTTGGCCTTACAAGGATACTTTCTTCAGATTGAGTATGACATAAGACAAAAATAGGAACAAGTAATATGATCAATCACAAAGCGGTTCAAAAAATCGATAAACACCAGGACTCCAGATAAGACGGCGTAATTAATTAACGTTCAGTTTTTTTATTTAACAACTAAAGTATACGTTTAAGGTGCTCAAAAGATGGTCAAAACATTAAGATGGTTAATTTGAGCACCCATAACATAATTTTGAACGGAAGGATAGAAGAAAAGTAAATAATTTTACGACCAAATCTTTGTTTATCTGGACTTATGGAGACTTAACAGGCCAAGTGCGGATCCAGAGGGGGGGGGGACAGGGGGTCCAAACCCCCCCCCCCCCCCCTGGAAAATCACAAGTTATATGGGTTTCTATAGGGAATAAGCAATTGGACCTCCCTGGAAAAAGTTGGACCCCCCTTGCAAATGTTGGACCCCCTCTGGAACCTTGCAAAATGATAGATCTCTTTGAAATTGACCATTTGAATTCTATAAAATTGGCTGAGGACTAAAAAAAAAAAAATGTTGTCAGAGCTTTTTTTGTCAGACTGACCTGGACCCCCCCTGACGAAAATTCCTGGATCCGCGCATGCAGGCGGTGTATATTAGATGCCGATTAAATGCTACGTTTATTCTGATTGGCAGGAAGGAATTATTGAAAAAATCCTTCCTGGCGTTTTCATTGGTCGATTAGCCTGCGCTAATAATAAATTTTGAGGGTCGTTTGTTTGTTTGTTGCTTTACGTCCCAAGTCAACAGCTATGGTCATTGCGGGACGGTCAGTTCGCCTAAGCACACTTTTTCCTGGGCAGGCTTGAACAAGCGGTTAACCAGTAATTTGTGCACATACTTTTGCTTGTAACTGACAACAACCCTTCTTGAATGAATCAGCGGAAGGGAGGAGAATGACCGTAGAAATTATTTCATGATCAATCTCCACGAAAGTAGGGGACCGGGCCGGGATCGAACTCGCGACCCCTGGATCCGCAGTCAGACACGCATCTGTAGCCAGACACATTACCAACTGCGCTACACGGCCCGGTTTTTGAGGGTTGTGAGGCGAAGGGTTTGTCGAAAGGTAGATGCGACGAAACCTTCGCTGGTGAAGATGAGAATATTCATGCCACTAGCAAAGGCTCTGATCAGACTGTGCACATGCGCAGGCTGGTCTGAGCCTTTGCTGGTCGCACATACTACATTGTTGGAAATCTCATGTCGCGGCTCATGGGTGCAGCCAAGGCTCAGACAATACTGCATTTATACGCAGTCTCGTCTGAGCATTCGCTGCTGACCTTTGTAATAATAATAGGTACCAAAATCTCATTTCCTCTCACAAATATTTAAGCAGAGCTAGTCAGACATTCTGAACACTAATTTTCTTGCTTCAAAGCCCATATGTGTGAGCATTGTAAGGGTTAGGAAGAATCTCTTTGAGCCTCTTCAGCAACCATTCAATATTTAGTAAGTGTTTAAGTAATTATGTGTGAGCTGTAAGTTATTAATACAACATAACTGTTGGCAATATTTATTGTTTGGTACTAAGGAATATGTTTTAAAATATGATTTCAGATAGGATTTCTTTGATACAGGAGTGGATATTTTCTACATGTATGATTAATTTAATAATTTTACATTCAGAATGGACAAAACTCCATAGACTTTAAGCCATTCAGAGTGCAATAAATGATATTAACCCTTTGTATACTAATGGATTCTTCCTTATGGTTTTATACAATAAACTTGGGATGGTCCTTTATATATCTAGGAGTGTCACATTTTAATTTTTCAAAAAATATTGCATTTTTGTCTGAAGATCTTTTTACCTAAACAAACAGTGTAGACCCTGATGAAATGCTGCATTATGTGGCATTTCATCTGGGTCTTCACTATTTGCTAAAGTACCCATTTAGGCCAGGTTTCCAGTATACAAAGGGTTCATAAGTATTCATCTGGAATATTCCAATAGACTTCAAATTCTAATTGTAGTGTTCTAAGAGCACTTTTTGTCAGATATTCAAACATCTGTATAATATTATGAGCAAAATCATATGAAAATATTACTATTCACTTACATGTAAGTGACAGGCTATGGCTTAGGTAAGTCTACGCATCAGCATAGTCTTCCACAGCCTTTGCTGTTTTTATGCCGCCAACTTTATAAAAAGTGGTAGCATATTGGTTTTGGTCTGTTCGTCCATGCATCCATCCAGCTGTCAAAAAAAAATTTATGGTTTTGAAATTTAATATATATGGATTCCTCATCAAAAAACAGATAACCTGTGGGTTTTTTCGTCTGATTTATCTCCCTTTGTGGCATTGTCCCATTTTTAAATGGTCAGAGTGAAATTTTGTATTCAAGATATATCTCAAAATCTATTATAGCTAGGAGCTCCAAACTTGGTCAGCTGATAGATTACCAGGTGAAATTTTAGGAAAAAAAATTCAAGTTATTATTGCCCTTAAAAAAGTTTGCAAATTTGGGCATTGAGAATTTGTAATCAAGATATCTCAAAAATTATTGTAGATAGGTGCTTCAAACTTGGTCAGCTTATAGAGGATAATGAGTAGATTACCTGGTGAAATTTTAGAAAAAAGTTATTTCATTTTTTCAAGTTATTGCCCTTTGCAAATTTGGGCATTGAAAACTTGTAATCAATATATCTCGAAAATTGTTATAGATAGGAGCTTCAAACTTGGTAAGCTGATAGAGGATGATGAGTAGATTACCTGGTAAAATCTTAGAAAAAAAAGTTGTTTATGTGAGCTATTGCCCTTTGCAAATTTGGGCATTGAAAATTTGTAATTTAAGATATCTCAAAAGTTATTATATTTAAGAGTTTCAAACCTGGTCAGCTGATATAGGATAATGAGTAGATTACCTGATGAAATTTAAGAAAAAATGTTGTGTTTTTTTCCCCCAAGTTATTTCCCTTTGCAAATTTGGGCATTGAAAGTTTGTAATCAAGATATCTCGAAATTTATTATAGCTAAGAGCTTCAAATTTGGTCAGCTGATAGAAGATGATGAGTAGATTTCCTGCTGCCATGTTAGTAAAATGTTATTTTAGTCATTGCCCTTTGCAAATTTGGGCATTGAAAATTTGTAATCAGGATATCTCAAAATTTATTATAGCTAAGAGCTTTAAACTTGGTCAGCTGATAGAAGATGATGAGTAGATTACCTGGTGCAATTTTAGAAAAATGTTTTTTGAGTTATTGCCCTTTGCAAATTTGGGCATTGAAAATTTGTAAACAAGATATTTCGAAATTAATTATAGCTAGGAGCTTCAAACTTGGTCAGCTGATAGAGGATGATGAGTAGATCACCTGGTGAAAAGGTATTTCATTTTTTCGAGTTATTGAATATGGACTCTACATCATTCTGCAAAGTGTTGATTCTGACGAGATGCAGCAAAAGGCACCTTCTCATTAGGATCCACATTATTGGCATGTATAAAAAAGCAACAATTTCAGAGGCTGTGTTCTTGACCTTTGCTACTTGACAAATTGCTGACTGGTGAGGCAAACCCATAAACAGGTACGTTGGCAAACAGTGTAGACTCAGATGAAATGCTGCACATTGCAGCATTTCATCAGGGTCTCCATTGTTTGCTCACAGGTATTTGTACGATAGCTTTGCTCACAGGTGTTTGTATCATAGCTTAGACATAATGAATTGTTTTGAACTATAGAAAATAAATGATTTTTTTAACCGAAAAAAACCCTTACATATGAAAATTTCTAAATGAAAACCTGTTGCATCTCAATACAGAAAAACCTGTGTAAAACGGCCACTCAAAAATAGACAAACCAAGGTCTTAATGACAAATGGTAGCTTGATGAAGGTCAAAAGTATTGCAGAATGCTCCCCTTGCAGCATTCTGCAATACTTTTGACCTGCATTAAGCGATAATTGGTCTTGAAACCCAATTTTCTGTCTTTTTGAGAGTGACCGTTTTACACAGGTTTTACATAATATTCATTTGACCCTCCAAATATTCTTGTATTGTTCTTGATTAAAAATTGCATTGGTCTAATAGTGTTAAGTACAGAATTAGCAGAGTATAGATTTAACAGGAGGCTGACAGGTATGGGGGCAAACAAAAGTTTGTTGAACTTGGGCCTAATTGTTATTGCAGCAATTACTTATCTACTAGCACTTTATTGAAATGGATCTTAAGAAATTAATGATAGCATCTCTTTAATGAGAGATTTATATAGGAGGAATAAAATTAATATGATGGGTGTGAAACCATAAAGTTTGAAGTATTGGACAGAAAATGGATTAAATTCTACAAATTTTTGAATATTATAAATTTTTGTGGTATATGATAGTGTACAAAATGCAGTTGAGGGAATGACCTTTGTTTAGTTGCTAGTTTTTGCATTTGATGATTTTCTTTGTATTTTTTATGTGAGTAAAACTTAGCTGCTGGATTAAAGCATTCAAAAATTGAATTTTTCAGAGAAAATAGGATGTAAGAATACCAGAAAGGTAAGTATGTAAATTAATGTGCCAATCAAAAAAAGTTGTCTGCTTTTCTCGTCTGCTGAAATGTTTAAGAAGCCCCTATGTTCTGGGTCCATGCTGTTTGCTTCTATACTTAATTCGTCAGTAATTCTAGGCAATTATTTGCAGCAGACGACTTCAGCAGACGACATTTTTAGATGCATTTTTTTCTCGGCGCGTTAAGGATTAAGATAACCTGATTGAATTTCGATGTCATTCTGCATTTTAAAAGTTTTTTTTTGATAAGTTGACCAAATGATCAAGCCCTGTTTTCTTGAAAAAAAGAGAGAAGATATTGAGGCTGGGAACTGTACCAGGATCTTTCTCCTATCAATGGATTTATTTCATAAACGGTGTACAGTTTTCATACAGCCTATAGTTGTTTTTTTTCATACAGCCTAAAGGTTTTTTATAATAAGTTGACCAAATGATCAAGCCCTATTTTCTTGGAAAAAAAAATGATATTGAGGCTTTGCCAGTTATGGGATCTTGCTCTTATCAATGGAAACCGAGATATGTTTTTATTTCATAAACGGTGTAGAGCCTGAACAGCTGGCTTCTGTAGAAACCAGCTGATCAGGCTCTACAATGTTTTCCATACAGCCTATGGCTTCATGATAATGAATTGAATAATGCAACTGGAAATGCTGATGAATGCAGTTTGTACGGAATGGATCACGCCTGGGTTACCGAGGAGGCTGGAAATGCAGCAGGACAAGGGTTGATGAGGAAAGCAGCTGAAAATGCAATTACCTTAATTATTATTGCAGCAATACCTGTAAGATTTGAAGCCATGAATGAACTGAGTCAGGACTTTGCAAAAAAAATAACACATGTATACTAATATAACACCCCCCCCCCCTCCCCCACCCCTCTCTGATAAACATCCATCAGATGCTGGTAATTGATTCACATGAAATATCAAGCATTTTTCCTTGAAAACCAGAAAGATTTTACAAAATGTTTGTTGTGAGTGGCATTTAACTCTTTGCCAACTAGTATCTTTTGCATACAGTTTGGAACCAGATCAGACCTAACAAAACATTGGGCCTGATTTGGATCCAACTGTTTGCCCTCTGATGGTATTGCTGAAAGAATTTTTCGAAAAAGATGATTTTGAAAAAATACCCAGTAGACAAATTGCTTAAGAAATGATTATGATTTCAATTAATACTAGTAATGGGCCATCCCAGATCCCAGTATTCTAATACCAAATGGGTTGGAAGATCTCATTTTGGCATTAATCATATCAAGATGATGAGAAATGTGAATGAACTAGTAAATGATGTTGAAGTCAGTGAACCTTTAAAGAAGCTTGAAGTTTTAATTGCTAGTGTGAAGTAATACTTAGTGCTAATGTTCATATCAAAGTAGGAAATGATCCCTAGCATGACAAAACCAACAATATGAAAGGTCCCCCCCCCACAACACACACACTAAGACACAGATCAGCTTGGAAATACACCCAGTCTGACCAGACTTCACTGTGGGATCTAAGGGTAGTCAAGCATCAAGCAAGTAATTCAAGCTTTCACTATTGTTCGAGAGAGTAGACGCGAGTAAACCTGTCTTTGGGGTTTCTGACAAAGTGAGATTCAAACCAGTCTCCTCAGCTACAGAGACTAGCTAGAATATTGAAATTTCACTTAAAGCATAAGTGAATAACAAAGGCACTGATCAGACTGCACGGATGCGCAGGCTGGTCTGCGCCTGTGTTGTTCTCAAACCCCGAAGACAGGTTGATGCCCATATGTGCTCATACGTTTGTATTAGGGTTTGAATTGATGAAACATTTCTTTTCTAGGACAGATCTATGCATAAAACAATGTGATAGAGAGTAAACTTCAGGATGGGACAAGACCTTTCTGTTTATGCTGAGAATATTTCCAATCTTCCCAATCTCCATCTACTACCTCAGATACAGAACCTTCATGACATATTGCCAAAGATCACTAAACTACATAAACAAGCTTTAAAGAGCAAGTATAATATCCTGTTTGTATATACCCTGACACACAAAGTATGTGGGGATATATAGTTTTTACCTATTCATTCGTACATACGTTAGCTCGCTCGGTTCATTTGCTCAATGACATGAGGGTCAAACTTTTTTGGGGTTAAAATTGTGTTAGAATTTACAATGTGAAGATTTTCATATTAGTCCTGATGGTAGATACTAAGTCAACCCCATCCCCACCCTGGGTCCTCAGAATTTTCATATAAAAGTCAAACTTTTTGTTTTTAAGGCTATATAGTTATATTATCAAAACCCTTTCAAATTGATGATTTCTTTTTTGTTTAGCATGATGTTAGATATATCTCTAAAGTTTTACTCTGGGCCATCCCCACACCAGGGCGTGATGCTATGGTCAAGGTCACAGACATGCTTGCATGGTAGCTGTACATAATCGCAATGCCTATATTATAACTAGTACATATTTTACAAATGACTGTGCATTTTCCTTGGCATTTCACCCATGGTGGTGATGGGTTATAAATTTGATTAAATCTTCCTATCTTGATTCCTAGTATAATAGATAGACACCTCACTCCATGTTGTTTCTTTTGAACTGAGTGAAGATGATTAAATTATGCTATAATTTATCTGGTCAATTTTGACCAGTTGTATATCATATGAAGGGACTTGACTATTAAAACTCTGCCTATTTCATTTTCAAAGATTTCCACTTCAGTATATAGACCAGCTCATGAGATTGTGGTACTTATTGCATATGCATAAAGTCACTCTTAAACCCTATTGCACTCAGAGCGGCGCCAAAACTCTTGAGTCAGGCATGCACATGCAGCTACATAGTTGGGCTAGAGGCCTAATTTATGGTTTGAGCCTACATCTACTTTCACACTATGTATGTGAGCAGTGGAGGCTTTAGTGAGATTATGCAGATGGTTAGGCTAGTTGGAGTCTTTGCAGGTCGCCTATTCAAAAAGTGGCAAAGTCACATGTGTTGGCCCATTTTCTCATCAGAATCATCTAAAATCATGTTTCGACTTCTTTGTTCCCTTGACCCCAGATAAGGTTGTAAACTACCACCAGAGTACCCCCAAACCCCCTTCCAAATTTGACTAGCTTCAAAATTGCACCGGCCTTGCCACCAAATCCTCAGATTTATTTTTGTCTCTATTTCTGCATTTTGAACTGAGATATTTTTTGGCTTGGAAACTTTTAACGCCCAATTCCTCCTACAGTTTTCTGCAATCTTTTTGATGAATGCATTTCATGCTTCACTGCTCTAATAGGATGAGTTATATATTCTTCCACATACAAAAAACAAAAATGAATGATATATGATTAAGTATGTATGTTTTATTTTTTTGATTGTTTATGGCACTCAAACCTGGCCTTTATTGTGTTGAACAGCTTTTAAGTCTTCTAGTAGGATATTGAATGACAGTCAGTAGACTGCTTCCAGTCTGTAAAACCATTTTATATGATTTTAAAAATTAATTGTAAAATGTTAAAGTGCTAGCATCTGTCTGTCCATCTGTAAACTTTTTGTTTCTAGATGAAACCTTTTACAGTTTTTATCCAATTCAATAAGCTAAAACTTGATGGGTAGTAAGACCATTGGTGGTACAGCACATATTATATAGTAATTTACAACCAACCCAATTCAAACCCTTCACTGCAATATATAAGTGCATGCTATAATATGCCAGGAACATAAAGCTGTTTTGACAATAACATATGGGCTCCGACATGAGAAAACCTGTCTTGGGGGGTTCGCGAACAACAAAGGCGCAGACCAGCCCGCATATCTGCGCAGTCTGATCAGTGCCTTCATTATTTGCTTATTGGAAAGTATCATGTCAAAACTTGCTACAAGCGAAATTTCACTATTCTTGCTAGTCACTGTAGCTGGGTATAACCTTATCAGAAGACAGGTTTTCTAGTGTCACAGCCCATATAATTTTCTGTAGAGGATTTACACCAAATCTCACATGCTTGTTTGATACTGTGTTACATTTGATCCAATGTGGGAAAAGAATAATATTTAAATTATCATTTTTTCCAAGCTTTGACCAAACCTTTTCATGAAACTTGTCACTGCAGATATGGTTCATTTGATTGTCATACACACCACTATACATTATGAGTTACTTTTCTAATAGGAATTATTACCTCAGGATTTTGACAACAACATCTGCAATTCCTACATTAGTCACCATATTTTTGAAAAAATTATCCTTCTCTGTTGACAATCTTGTACATTAACTCTGTCTATCTAAATAGATAAGTATAATTGAGTTTTCTCCCTTAGACCAGTTATTGTCCTGCTAGAAAGGCCATGATATGAAGCAACCGTATTTTGTTAGGGTTATTGTCAGAGATTTGATGCATTTCCAAATAATTACTCTGTATCTCATACAGTCGGTGTGATTAAACCGAAACTTTGTGGATAATAACAACACATACTATATGAAAGTTACTATCATATAAACTTCATTTAGAGTTACTGCCCTCGTCTTAGCCAGATTTGGTTATTACAATGCAATAAGTAGATTGAATGGTTACATGTAATAAAAAATCAAATCACTTTATGACTGCTTATCAATGTATGTTATTGCCTGAAACCATGGATGTAACAAGCACTGAACCTTACCTGGAAACTTGAGGTGGGTTCAAAGGTCAATATTCAAGTTCCATCTAACAGGTATTACAGGATTTAGATTTAGAGGACTGAGGACAGGGTTAGAGATCAGAAGTGGGACATGTTACATATCAAATTAAAGAGTAGAACAAAATGTCCAACATGTATGGTAGAAGGATCTTTTAGATGATTATATTGTTTTCACATGTTTTTTCCATGGGAGCGCAGTGGCTCAGTGGTCAAGTGCTTGACTCGAAACCGAGGGGTTGCGGGTTCAAGCCTAACAGGCATCACTGGGTTGTGTCCTTGAGCAAGACACATTAATCCATGCTAAGTACCGGTTCAACCCAGGTCCCGGCATAACTGAAAAATTGTTGCCTGTGATGTAAAGAATCAAATCAAACAAACAAAACATTTTTTTCCTTGTCTAGATAATTTGGTTCTAGCACTCAAAGAGTTAAAGTAATTACTTGAAATCTGCTGTGAATTATTCCAATGTGAGAAGCTGAGCTTTATGGATGGTCAGCTGCATGGTTTCTCTCTTTAAAGAAATATTGCCTGTATCTTTCATCAAAAAAGTATGCTAAACAAAACTTAAATGTCGAAAGTATACCTTATAAAAGAGTAGTACAAGAAGGTTTGAGACTTTAAAACTTTTATTTGTAGCAATACGCTTTATTTTTCTAAAACAACATAGCTCCTGATAAATAATCGGCCATTTCCGATACCAGTTCCATGTTTAGAATGGCATCGGAGCAAAGATAAGTGCAGTCAAACTATCTCTGATCAATTCCAGTTCAATTGGAATCTAAATATTTATGTTGCCAAATGACAGCGCTCAGAAATAGTTGTTTTCTCTGAAAGAGAGGTGTAACGATAAGAATATATCCGCAAAATTAACATTTTTTCAAGAGTTTTCTGTTTCATCCGAACACTTGCGAAGTGTATATAAGATACAGTCATACATGTTTGAAGTAGGCGCCTACGGGGGATTCATATAGATTAAATTTATGAAACCCGTATGAACAGTTGAACGCTTAACTTCTTCAGCCAAAAAGCATTTATTAATAATAAAATTTAGTGTTTTAGTAATTTATAGAATACAGACACCGAGAATTTCTTGAAATAAGTTAGAATTGAATATCACGCATACTGCGCAAGACCATTTAGTCCCCTTATCGAGCCTCTAGTATTTCTAGCTGTGATAGACAGATGCACATCCGCGCGACTGGAAATAGTAACTGACCATTGTTACAGGTTGCATATTTACAGAAATTATCAATTGTTGCTGCGTTTATATATTAGTTTTCGCAAGGTGTTTTGTGCTAGTTATAAGGAAATGAGAGATGGATAATAATATTTGCAGTGGTCCAGAAATAACCATGAAAATGCTAATTGATCAGCTGTTTATATCGGTCATACAAGTCAAGCAAAACTTTTCATGTCAGACTTCCGAAAGTTATTTGTTTTGAAGGTATTCAATCAATCTATTTCTCGGTTGATACTAATCCTCCATATATTACACTCCGAATTCATAACCGCTTTCTTCCTGATTTAAGCAGAGTCAGTCAAAATCTGCGTTCCTCGTGGTCGCCCTGCGCGTGTTTTGTTTCCCGACATGTTCTTTGATCAACAATGTTACTGCGGCTGCGCTGATTTTGGGGTCAAAGAAAAGGTCATATGAATATTACGGAGAGATGCAAGAGTTTTGTGCGGGACGTTAGAAATTATTTTCCAGATTCTTTCTCGAATTTTTACCCCTTTCCTTTATATTTTTATGTTAAAAAGATATGAACGTGCACTGGTCGGTTTGGGATCATTCCATTCCACCTTTCAAAACTAAGGATTCCAAAATTCACATAGAACGGCAAAATACGTAGGGCATATTTCTTTAAGAACATTGCTATGAAAAAACTTAGAGTGGCTATTTAACCTAGAAAAATATTATGTTTGAATACACTCCTGCATGCAAATTTCTCTTTTGCAGCTCTTTGCATTTCTAGCCTGCTTTATCCTGAGGCATTTTATACTCTGTCATTTTACATGGTTGGGCTGATAACCAATGATAAAGAAGCAACATGACATAATAGGATCCACCATGGTCTCATTGATTAACCGCTTGCCCTGTGAATCAAGGTCGAAGGTTAGATCTTCAGCTTCTCCAGTCTGTCTGCTGAGACTTTAAGTAGTGATCCTGTCTCCATTTGGGCCTCAACACAAGAAAACCTGTCTTCAAGGGGTGGGGGGGGGGGGGTATAAAGCACTGTTGAGTCTGGGTTGTACCCATTTGAACCTTTGCTCACTCAGCTTGCTCACAAGAATCATCTGTGCTTTATTTAGGCATTTGAGTGCGGCTATGAATATTTTATTTCTTAAATAATATCCAGGAAGTAAAAATAAACTTTCTAAATGTTTAAAGTCTGATTTAGATTTCATTGAAATGATTATGAAAGATGTGGTAGACAGATTAGACATTGTCTCAAATTTCTTCCTTGTTATTGCAAAACATTTTATACTAAATACACCATAAATGACCTTATAAGCTGTCTTTCCATATTTTTTGCATATTTCTATTATAGCCAGTGTAGATTCAGATCAGCTGGCTTCTGATCAAGATCCACTTTTTTCATCCACACCATAAATCCATATTTATACATGAAACACCACACATGAATATATTTGGGTTGAGCAGGACATTGGATAAGGGCTGAGTGTGCGGGACCTGTAAGCCCAGTCATTAGTGTATTGGAATGGTAGTCTGAGAGCCATTGATTGCGAGTGAGTTTGGACCCAATCATGTCACACACATTTATAGTGATTAGTTATAACATAATTTCTCCCAACAAGTGAACCAGGCTGAGCTGCTATCAGTTACTGGTGAAATTGTGTTTACACTTAAGTGACCCTGGCATCCATCCATCCATCCATCCATCCATCCATCCATCCATCCATTCATCCATCTGTCCCGCTCCCATTTGGGATATTTGGTCAACTTGGTCCAGAATTAATTTAAGAATTTGGCTTCAGGTAGAGTAAGTGTATGTCCCCCAACTGATTGATTTTATAAATATACTCTGATGTCAACCACAAAAAATCAAAATTATAGTTTATTTACATGATGATGTATGATAGTTTATCAGTTACCTCTCATATTAATTGCATTGTTGCATGATGGCCTGATAAACATTGCCATTCTCACGGCATGTGTCTTTATCAGGTCATGATGATGTTGTCAATAACGTAGAATGGACATGAAAAATGATAATTATGTCATACTCGCTATAGTTTTGAAGAGTGAACCAACTTGTAAACTGATAAATAGAATACCAGGTTCACGTCTTTTGATATCAAGGTTACCAGGCTCGACTCCGAAAACGCATGTTGAATCGCTCGGCAAGCCTCACGATTCAACAAGCAATCTCAAAGCCTTGCCTGGTAAACTTAATTGATATCAAAAGACACTCACCAAGACAGTATTCTCTAATATCTCGGCAAGCCTAGCGATGTCAACAAGCGTTCTCGAAGCCTTGCCTGGTAAACTTGATATCAAAAGACACTCACCTAGTATTTTCTATAAACATTGCAGTGTGCACTTATAGGAGCATGTGTGCTTATTAGGTTAAATATGGCAATTATTATATTTGAGCCGTGACACGTGATTTCCAATAATGTGGCATTTTGACATAAATGGACTCAGACCAGCCTGTGCGGCCTCCTTTTAAACTTAGAAACTCCAAATGCTGTTCGGTCAGTGGCTTAACACTCATAACATATTCAAGCGACTAGCTATGGCTCTGATCAGACTGCGCGTATGCGCAGGCTGGTCTGAGCCTTTGCTGGTCGCACATACCTCATTGTTAGAAATCTCATGTTTGGGCTCATTTCAGGAAAACATGCCTTAAATCTGACTCTAGATGAAGCTGGTACTGAAGACAGTTCTGACATTGAGACAGAAGAGGCTGGTGCCCATCCTGTACCTTACAGCTTCTACAGGACCAGTATTGGTTCCCCATCCATCAACAGAAGATCATTCACTGATGAAGAGATTGACAGATTTATCCGTAAGTATCATTTTCATTTTCCCAGGTTTGACTGTGCAGTTGACTCTCGTTAGCTTGACATCTATAGGACTATTGTTTGTTATACCCGGCCACTTTAAAAAGTGCAGGGTATTATGTTATACCCTCCGCTCAGAAATTTGCGTTTGAGCGTCCGTCCGTCTGTACGTCCGTCCATCTGTACGTCCGTCCGGGCATCATTTTCACTCTCTGCTGGGAGCATTTTTTAACCAATTTTCTTCAAACTTGCTACGAGAGTTTATATTGGGAAGGAGTGTCCTGGGATTGCAGATGGGTAAATTTTGGCGAATAAGTACAGAGTTATGGCCCTTGATAGATGTTAGAAATTGGTTTTCACTCTCTTCCTTTACCGATTTTCTTCAAACTGGGTATAAGAGTTGATATTGAAAAGTAGTGTCTTGGTATTGCAGATGGATAAATTTCGACAAATAAGTACAGAGTTATGGTCCTTGATTGACGTTATAAATTGTTTTTTCACTCTCGATCTTTACCGATTTTCTTCAAACTTTGCATGAAAAGGTCTCGTTTCAAAATGATTTTCTTTGCATTGAAAATATCCCGTGGCAGGGTATGTTGCTTGCCTGCATGTAGCGCTTTTATTTTGTTTGATTCGGTTCTTTACGTCCAATCATTAATCTTTCAGTTAAACAGGGACGGGTCTTCCTGGGTTGAACCAGTACTATGCTAAGATAAATGTGTCTTGCTCAAGGACCACAAAGCAGTGACGTTGGTAAGGCTCAAACCCGCTGCCCCATGGTCTCGAGTCAAGCACTCTACCACTGAGCCACTGCGCTCCCATATCTATAGGACTAGAGATTTCACTTGGAAATATCAGTGCAGTAAAACCTGTGTAAAACGGCCATTCAAAATTAGACAAAACAAAGATCTTAATGAAAAATGGTAGCTTAATGAAGGTCAAAAGTATTTCCTTTGCATGACAGTTTGCAAAATACATTGTACATATAATAAATCATGTCATAAGTTATGCTTCAAGAGATCACCATGATTTTCAACTAGAGCTTCACTGAGTTCCAGCCATCTGTCTAGTACATGTACGTGTATTTCCAATATCTAGCTATCAAATACCCTAACATCACTGGAAATATAGGAATAATAGAATATTGGTCTGGGATTTTGCCCACACAATGGCATGAGACAAAATAGAAGCTGATCTAACCATCTGTTTATTGTGGCGTTATTGATTTCGTCTTCTGCCATATCCGTTAGACAATGTTGCAGACGTCCTTAACAGCAATTCTAATAGCATTGACGCTTTATTTTATGTGCGATAATATTTCCTAATGGAGGTGTTTGAGACAGATATTTGGAGCATAAGTAATGGATAAAGATATATTCTAAGGAATATGAATGTCATAAATATTTCACTGCAAGCCAAAATTGAAGTTGAAGTTATTGTTATCTGCTGATGTCATCTGCTGCAATTTTTCAATTAGACAGTGGATTAATTACAACTTGAATGCAAACAGTATGGACCCAGATCAGACTGCTCCATATGGAGCAGTCTGATCTGGGTCCATACTGTTTGCTATTGACATCCAAAATTCAACAGCAGATGACAAAGCAGAGATATGGTGTTAACCTCTAACTCGGACCCAGTATTTAACGGACTGGTCACTGACAGAAATACAAAGTTATGTTGTTGAGGCTTTATTTTAGCACTATTTCAAAGTACTATAGCCAATAAAATTGATTCTGGACATACACACGATTATAAGAGGTTACTCCCAGTATGCTAAGCTGAAATATTACGAGTTACAGTAAAAAGAATTGAAGTTCTCTCATCTTTTTATGTTGACTTCTGACGATTTTCGGTTAAAAGTGCAGAAAATAGCTAAAAAGGGTACCCAGGTTTCTTGCTGATGTGCATAAAGACGGATAAACTTTCGATAAATATAATAATGCAGTCTTCAAGATAGTATATTGAACCTTTGCTTTTTGAAGAAAATTCAAGGATATGCAGAAAAATAACGGAGATATGATTATTTAATCTTCAACATACGTCAGTTTTGAAAGCTCAGCCACCGTTGAGCCACGACAACATATTTCCAATATATACATTTACCTGTATGTAAGTGACCAGTCCGTGTTTATTGGGTCCGAGCCTCTAATGCACTCAGAATACCAACACTTCTATTACATTCTGAGTGCATTATTAGATTCAATCACAAGTTTGAGGTGTTTAACTTTTGTTGCTGCTTTTGGGAATGTTAATACAAAAGCAAAACTGCTAGCATGAACCTCGACGAGTGACACAACAAATTGAAACATCTCAAAATTCTATAATTAAGTTATTTTATCGTTTAATAACTACACTTAATGAATTATTTTGCATGATTTTCACCAAATAATAACATTTCTGTCAAGCACAGCTCCTATTTTTACAAACATTGATTTAGGCAAGTTATAATCTAAGCTACTCTGATCTGTTTTCAGTTTATCTAAAGACAATCAATCACTTCAGGATGAAAATGTTAATATTTTAAGGCATATTGCATAGTTTAAAATTTAAATTTCTTAAGTTCATCCAATTGTAGACAAGTTTTGGGCCATTCTCAGTGCAAGTGTTTAACCATTCTGAGTGTAATAGTAATTTAATTGAATATTTTCATTTCTGGATGCAGATTACTTCTTAACCCTTTGAATTCTCGATACCCCTAAATGGATACTTTGGCAAACAGGGAAGACCCAGATGAAATGCAGCATAATGCTGCATTTCATCAGGGTTTGCATTGTTTGCTGAGATTGAAACAATCTTCAGAGACAAAAATACATCATAATTTAGAAAATTCTACCTATGACACCTTAATGTACATAATGGGCAATCTCATACTTATTGTATCAATATGTATGGGAAAATCCATCCCGAATACAAAGGGTTAATTATTATAACAAGTAAAACAATATACATATGTTTTTTTTATTTAAAGTTCCAAATTCAGTCCAAATGCTCTTCATTCTGGGTGTGTTCATTTTTCTCCTCCACTAAGTGAAGCCAACATTGTTCCACTTGCTATACTGGTCACTCATAATGAGTTCCATGTTTCCTTCCTTGGGGAGATCCTTCAATAGATTGCTGCCAATTTCCCATCAGTAATTGGATTATTTGATTTGGGTCTTCAGAACAAACAGTCTAGGCTTATTGTAGTAGAGGAGAAAAAAACAATGCATTGGATTGATTTATGTGCCTCAATGGAGGAAAAAATCGGAATAGAAAACTCCAAGAATGGATTAGTTTGGAATATATTTATATTAATAGAACCTGTTACCAAGTGACAAAGAAAGGATAAATTTGATACAATTTTCTTTTTATAAAAATGCAAGTTTTAAGTGATGGAATATAAGAGTGGTAAATGCTTTAACTCTTTTCATGCTGGGTAATTTTTCATGCATTTGTTGTCGTCTGCTGACTTTTTTCAAAATTAACTTTTTAAAAAAAAATTCTTTCAGGTACACTATTAGAGTGTTAAAATGGCTGCCGGTCCTGACAAGGGTCCAAACTGTTTGCAAAAGTTATCAACAGACAACAAAAATTCACTGCTGCCAAGGAAAAAGTTAAATACATTGAGTCAATCTTTCTGCAGTCAAGAAGGCTGATGTTGAACCAGGAAAATCTACATGATTGGTTGCAGCGTATTAAATCCATAGGCATAGCTACCATATATGTAGGCAAAAACGCATACATTGTGTACACATTTGAACCAAAAATATGTGATTATTGATAATTCTATCCAAGCTCTGAAGGTTTTTTGATGATACTCATACAAAATATGTGTGGAAAAGCAATTCTATTTTAAATGTTTGGTAGGCATTATTTGGTCAAAGACCCCCTTTAAGGGTTTTAGCACCCATTTCCGAAGTGAAAGAAGTCCTAATTCTTCAAAGATTTAATATTGTCCACCGTTATACAAAGAATGTGCCTAACATGGCAAATAGCGCAGACCCAGATGCGGCGTCTCTCTATTTGTAAATGCTCCCTTTTTGGATTTTTTTGCATGAAGACATTAATCACCCCCCACAATTTATTACATTGAATTTAAGGCAAGCTACGCCCCTGAAATCAGTAGCAATTATGTGAGCCTTTATGAAATTTACATAAATTTCAGATGCATAAAGTCATACAAAATGTACAGTAACATTTTACCTGCAATTGTCATCTGCTGATAACATTTTCAAATAGTCCGGTCTAATCTGGATCCCAGCTGTTTGACACTCTTATTGTATTCCAGAATTTTTTGTTTGAAAAGTTAATTTTGAAAAACTTCAGCAAAATTTAATGACAAAGAAGTATGCAAAATTAATCAGCGTGACAAAATCAAGAAAATGAAGTGTGCCCTCAGGTAAAGCTCAGCATACAGATCAGCTTTGACACCGAGCCAGTCTGATCTGAGTATCCACAGTTCACTGTCTAAAGCCTTTTTATTTCTGCATTTAGGCTCACCGGCATCACTGCGTTGTAGTCCTTGAGCAAAACACATTTATCCTAGCTTAGTACTGGTTCAACCCAGGAAGACCCGTCCCTGTTTAATTGAAAGATTGTTGATGGGACGTAAGGATCAAATGGAACAAACAAACAAACAAATTTCTGCATTTGCTCGGCTAAGAGGCTGATCAGACTGCATGCATAGGTCATTATGTTTGGACAAGCACTGGCCTAAGCCTTATTTTTTGCGATTGCATCTGACTGGTATTTATTGCTTATCTAACAATCAAGCAAGGGTCACTCTGATCAGCTGCAGTTGTGCAGTCTGATCTTTTTATTATTTATCTGCAAGCAACCTGTGTGGTAATACCATATTGATAGGGCCTTTAAGGATGTACAGTAAAACCTGTGTAAAACGGCCACTCAAAAATAGACAAAACAAAGATCTTAATGACAAATGGTAGATTAATGAAGGTCGAAAGTATTGCAGAATGCTCCCCTTGGAGCATTCTGCAATACTTTTGACCTGCATTAAGCGATAATTGGTCTTGAAAACCAATTTTTGGTCTTTTTGAGAGTGGCCGTTTTACATAGATTTTACTGTAATTTAATTTTCTTCTGGCTATTTTCACATAATTTACATCAGAATGATGAATTAATTAGACAGTCATACAAGGTTATAAACATTTTAATAACTTCTTACCAACTTTAGAAAATATTACATCGATAGTCAGTGTAGTAGATTAGAGTATTTTACTTCTTATTATGAGATGGAATGAGTATTTTACTCCCTGTTTTGAGATTCAATGGAGGTTTTTCAATCGATAAATTGCTTCACATGGATTAATCCTATTAGATGCTGATATGATATCTAAAACAAAATTAATTATCCATTAAGCAAATGGAAAGGATTTTCCTTAGAGATAGAGCCTATTAATTAACTCTTCTGCAGGCAATATGATATATATCTCCATGGAGTTCAGGGGGAACTATACCAGAATAAAAATACAAAGTTTTCATCACATATGATTAACAGGCCTATTGTTGTTGATTCTTGTACCAAAATTAAAATATCATACTAGCCTCTTTTTGCTGATCTCAAAATAAGGGCTTGTTACTATGACCATTATAATATGGTACAGTGTTAATTTTGCTTTATTGGCAATGCATAGTTTAGGTTCAAGAATCAATGGGCAAAGATTTGATTTCATAGATGATTGTGTGCTGATTAAAGTAAGAATGGGTTCAAAGATCAGGAATCAATAAAATCAAGTACCACACCTGACCCAGGATTTGTTTTGAAATAAACACCTTCTTTTAACATAAAAATGACAACAAACAAATGTTTTGTGACTACATGCTTTGGAGATTGCAAACAAATGTGATTCAAGTTTGGCCTCAGAAGACTGACCAATATTATAAAATCTGTTATGCAAATTGATAAATTATTATTGATATAAAGGTACTTGTACATGTTATCTATTTAGGTAACAACTTTCATCAATTTTGTTTTGACAGGTCAGAAATTGTAGATTAGGTCAGAAAATTAGTTGATTTAATTAAGACTCACATGCACACATACACTCTTTGTTTGTAAGACACATTGGGATTTTATTTAAATAATTGTTTATCAGGATATGCAGAAAATGCAGAAAGGATATACCATAATGAAATTAAGTTAGGATGATCCATTGTATATATTGAGGGGTCATAGAATATATATTTTTCAAATAGTATTGAATTTCTGTTCTCTGAAGATAGTTTTTGTCTTAGCAGATAGTGCAGACCCAGATTAAATGACACATTCTGCAGCATGTCATCTGGGTCTTGACTGTTTGCCAAAGTTTCTGGTCTTCAAAGGGTTAAGGTGATAAAGGACAGTGATTAATATATTCTGTTTATAAGACTGAAGTTTAAATTAAATATTATTTGCATATTCAAATTTAACTCTTGTCCTTAGCAAGCCGCAGTGGTGTAGGGGATAAACCTATGTCTTGTAAACCAGGGGTCGCAGGTTCGATTCTGGCTTCTCCCAGTCTGTCAGATGAGACTTTAAGCCGTTACCCCGTCTTCTGAGACGCTTTAAAACCAGAACCACTGCCGGTTGAGCCTTCGGGAGTTCCTGGACATCGAACCACAAAAAACATAAACCCACCCGGCCAGTACTGGTACAGCCAAGGAACACAGCCATAAACAATAACTCTTGTCCTATTGATTGGGGATATGAAGCTTAAGCCCTTTCTGGAGGATAATTCCTTCTATCCAATTTGGTACAAAAAAGGTTGGATGGTCCATTATACTGTTTAAGGGATCACTGACTGGAATTTCAAAAGGATATTGTTTTTGTCCCTGCTAGCAAATATTACACACTGTTCGTGAGTGTATTCCTTAGCAGATTTCTTTGCAAGAAAGGAATATAAAAACTGCTAAAGTCCTTCCCCCTGCTTGAATTGAAGAAAATATGGATTTCTACAAATATGTCTTTTTAAAGAAAAATATTCAACAGGAAGATAATCTAGACAAATTCAGACAGTCAAAAGAACAGGTTTTAAGACAAAAGCGACTGTATGAGGAATACCGTTTGAACTTTGGAGACAATTTGCATGAACCACTGAAGCAAGATGATAACAGTATGCCAGATTTAGAACAATAAAACAAAAGCTTCTCTCTAATTGTCACATAATGAATGTTGTAAAACATTGTTACAAGTCAGAAAAGGATGTCACTTGTATGGTAAAGTGTGAAGGAATTTTCGAGGAGTATTAATGGATTAAATTGTGAATTATTTGTGAGATATTCAATCTGGATTAACATGTATGGGAAACTGAAGGAAAAGGTCAGAAGAGCATCTAGGAAACTATCCGTGGGTAGGTATACTGTTTTATATGCAGGCGCCATGAAACCGGTTTAAGCCCTCCAGTAAAATATTTAACTGACCGTTCCAAGGCGGTACTTCTTTTGTGGATCATTGTGTTAGTTATGTCTTGTGTTTGTCATGCTTTCGCGTCTGTTCATTGCTGCCTTGTGGTCACCTGAAGGGAAAGGGCTGACCTCTTGTTGGTAATGTTTATTGTGATTTTGTTACTTTCCCATTTGGTATCCTGGGACAGGTGTGATACTTGATTGTATCAATTCCTGATCCTTGCTGTCTTTCTTACTTCTAAAACTCTTTTCTCTTTACTGTTCTCTACAAATAGGTTAGCGTCAATATCAAACTAAATTTTTGACCACATATGTGGCAATATACCTCCCCAAATGAAAATTTTAAATATAGTTTACCCCTAAGTAAGTGTAAGGAAATCTGGTTGAGAGCCTTGATTTGATCGGAATCTGTTGCAAGGAGTGACTGTGACTAGTGGAACCAACTACATGTCCTGATATCAAGGGATTGAAAGAGGCTTAAAGATGTGATCCCATCCCATTATGACCTCTAGCTTTCAGTGGGATGTTAAAAATACAATAACAACAACAACCCTATTGCTCTCTGATTACAATAGGTTAAAACATGACTTCTGGCATGATCAGTATGCCATTTAACCTGATGAGTTTTGAAGGCCTTGGGGGAAATACAGAGTCAGATCAACATAACGTGATGGATTATAAAACATATGATCAAAATGTAAATGAAACGATATGTGGTCATATGTAAAATATCTTATTGCTAGGCATATCAATGGCGTAGCCAGAATGCTGAAAAAGTTACGCACATCAAAGGGGAGACTACTGTATCAAGCAATGATTCTCTACAATTACGTCCCTTTTCAAAATGGGAACTTCTCTTAAAGGAAAGAATTTGCTCCCAGAGGGAATGAATTCTTTCCTTTAAGAGCAGTTCCTTAAGGTATGAAAAATCACTTTTACCACATTAGGTGAGCTCCCTTGAGTGTTACTATTTTTATGACGCACGCGTGTATACTGCGTAATGGGTGCTATGCCAATGCATATGTAGTAAATGTAAACGAAGGGCAGAAAACTTTTGCAAATGACAGTCATTCTCATTAAAACTTATTTCTATTAGCTCATTATTATTATATCTAAGGTAATGTTCTGTCCCAACTTACTTCATATTCTGTTCATCCATTCAAACGGTAACCATGCAAAATGCTGTTGTTGTTTTTACAGAACTTTAGTTTTTGAGTAATTTCACTTTGGCAAATTCTTGCATTTTGATATTTGGTATATGTATTGGTAAATACTGATGACACTGTCCACAGCTTAAGTTGTAATTTTGATTGAAATCAAGCCATATACTTAAACTAGATAGGCCTTTCATAAACTTAATTTTTATTCTTTTTACAAATATGTCATTTTTTTAAACACATTCCTAAAGCTTAATTTTTTTTTTTTTTAATTTTATTATTTCATCATATTTACCGCAGTGTGTTTTTATATCTTACGACCAACTCTGCATGTAGACACATTAACTTGTTAATATTAATAAAAATTGTGTAACATAAATTCATGAAGATGACATTTCGTGACAGAGACCCTCAGGCTATCTTCATGTTGACCTTCACTCTACTGAATAATTCAGCTCTATTTTTTAACCAGTCCAATTTCTTCAAATTATAAATTGCTACAAAATTATCGTAAAAATATGTGCTTTGGAGTGGGAAATCAAGCCTTTCCTGAATCAAGGATAATTAAGACAGATAGATAGATAGATATTCTTTATTTCCTCCACATAGGAGAGTATGATATACATAAGCATACATATAGGAACAACATCAAATGAAACGAATAATAAATTTTAAGGAAATATAAATATTATGAAAACATGGTACTAGATACAGATTTACAAGTATTGTCCTACTGTTACTCCTACCCCACTGTCCTTACCGAAACGAAATATAAGGATGAGTGAAAGGTAATGAGGGAATAACTTAGGCAATATAACGTAGCTATGAGATATAGCAAGGACCACATCCAGTGACGAAGTGTATGCCACTGATCTGATCTCTGCTATGTTTCATAAAAGCATACCATCGATCGCTTCATAACGGAAAATTCCTTCCAAAAGTCCAATAGAAGGAAAGAAAGGAGCGAAGTTTCCATTTCCAAACAGCTAAATACGCTAAATGCATTATGCATACAAACATAATAAATCATTATACTATCACAGTATACTATCGCAGAAGATAGTTTCACCACTCAAAAGAGTAGTGCTACTATATTCTTATACTTACACCACATTTTGTGGAGGTTAACGATGCAGCATATCTTGAACTGCTCACTTTTATCACCCAAGATTCGAGCAAACTCTGCAATTTCCATTCCTAGTAGAACATCAGTCACACGACTTTCGTCTGTATTGCAGAGAAAAATATATGCCTGGATACTAATTTCTAGGATTTCGAGCCATAGGTTTACTCTTTCCATTTCCAAATAGGCGCAAGTATTAATGCAATGGTCAACAATATTGCTATAGTGCACATTACAATACATGCAGAATTTGCTATCCATTGGCATCTCAGCCAATTGAGAAATCATTTGAATAAATGAAATGCTAGGGAAAAGAAGCGTTCTTCTCTCTTTTGACAAATACCATGCCCAGTGTGGTGTATATTCAGAATGTATTGTTCTAAACCGATTGAAGTCGTGTGTCAATGTTCTACTGTCCCAAGTGGAAATTGCACTTTCGTGAAGTTTACTCTTGAGTAGGCGTTTCCATGCATACGATGTTGGGAATGTACCATTTTCAACATATGTTGATAAAATATCTCTGAGCTGATATTTTTCCAGCAATCTTACAATATCTGGTACAAAACCTTCTTGTCTGTGATTAAACTCGGCAATATACGATGTTAATCTGTTGAGAAACATTCTTTTAACCCAAATATCTGAATTTAATCTACAAAACTGTCCAAAGAGAGTTAGTTTCCTGAAGTCTATATCAGTTTCAATTGGAAATACACCCAAAAGACTCAATGCCGTGTCAGTTCGTGTTCGTGTATTAAGTGATTGCATATGTTTTACACAAAACCTGTGGGCACGTTCCAATGTAAGTAATTCTGTATCAGATAGATTATCCCAATTTTCACAGCCATAGAGAGCTTTCGGTAAAACTATAGATTTATAAATTATAATTGCTATTAATGGCTTGCAAGAAATGTAAATTGTGTCGATATAGCCAATGCTCGGACAACCCTAAGATGTGTACATTCTCATTCATAAGCAAGTCACTGGCATATGACGCACTTGACATAATGCCAGTAGCATTCCATGTTGCTATATTTAAGGTACCCATTTTGAATGTACGTAGAGCTCACTAATGGAATAGCAGGTGCTAACATATAAACCCCAGGGACTCCGCTTGGCATGCGATCGCACATGACCAAACTGGTGTCCCTGCTGTTTAACAAAGCAACGCATTAGTCTTAAAATAAGTGTGTGATAGCCATCAGCTAACTCGTGCGGGCTGAAATAACAAGACTCCAATAAGTTCCCTTTTACACGGGTCGTGCTATTACTCACTAGTGACATGACTGTCGTTGAGCTGAGCGAGACGCAGAATATTTTCTGCCCCTTTCTATGCAATATTATTCTAAAAATCGGGCCGACAGTACACTCAGACGGACACAGAGTGCGTAGATCCAGGCTGAGTGCACCTGTGTGTCTCAACCAGGACCTAAGCCATCTAACCTGTCTATGCAGCAACTTATTATGCAAAAGCTGGACAGCACTGCTGCAAGCAAAACCTGCATCAATCGGAAGTGTTAAAACATTGCAAAACCAATCTGGGAGACAATGCAAAATACAATTATATACTAAAACACGCTGAGTACAAATAGTCATATGATCTGTATCTAGTACCATATCTACCGTGCATTTAACCAAATCTTCAATAATTAAACAGTCAAAAGACATTCGTAACAAGAGCACACAGAGGTAAGCGCATTGTCTAGTGAGCGAACAGAGGAGACACTGGGCAACTGTACAGTCTGACCAGTGTCTCGCCTGTACGGTCACGCAATATAAGGCATATAGTGAGTTAACACGGTAAATCACCCCGATGATTACCAAGTTGTATAAATAGAGATACTGGACAGGTCCATCTCCGTGCGCACATGAGACGACTGAGGAGCCGATAAAGAGATAGCATAAGATTCGTCGCATAGCATTAGTTTCCTCAACTGCAATTGTTATAAGTTCGTATATGAAATGTGATATTTCATGAAGTGAGAAGAGCTTGCGAGTGGGGGGACAATCTACCAGTTGCAAACGGCGAAAGCACAGATCAGCCTGCTCAGCGGCAGAGTAAAACCAGTGCCTTAGCTGCATGACCAGACCGCACGAGTCCCTTACATGAATGATATCTTTGTTTTGAAATGAGCTATTCCATGTAAAAGTGCGTAGATCAGGACTCGTATCGGTCGTATTTGGGAGAGAGTTCCAATCGTGCATCGCACATAGGTGCATGAAAACACCAAGCCAGTTGACACCTATCTTGATTTTGTCTATTATCATGTTTATTGTATACGTTGTCATTTTATTCATGTTTGGTTGAGAGTTCCAATCACGTATTACACAGAGATGCATGAGAGCACAAAACCAGTTAATACCAATCCTGATCATATCTATTGTTATATCGGTTGTGTACATGAACATTGTTATTATATTCAGTATCCGTTGAGTGTCCTTGGTACCTACGATTCCGTGTTTTATTAATGTACTGTTTTTTCGTGTACCAACGTCTACAAGTAACGCCCCTAGGCCAGAATCCCTGCTCGAGCAGTGAATGTCCATGTTCTGCGTCAACGTTCAAACGTATAACAGCCCTGTTTTGGTTCTCGTATCTACGTATATTAATCCATGAGACATAGATACCTCTACGTTCGGTATAGTGTAAGATTGTTTCTTCTGTGACATTGGCTTGGAATCCACCTAAATAAAAGCGCTGGGTCCGTCGACGAATGAATGTCTCGAAATCGCCGTCACCTTCATCAAGTGCCCTCAGTTCACTATTGTAATACCCATCGCGCGTTGGCGGGCCTTTCTCGCGCGAATTACTGCGTTTTGGTCGGTTTTCTGATATAACCACAGGAATCGAATTTGCCGCCTGTTTACCAACGCTATATTCTCCTTGTTTAGCATTACTCGGTTTTTGAAGCGCAGAACTATACGAGATAGGGGTCTCCTTGACCGAGTTATGAGTATCAACGTCAAGCACACCAAATTGATTATGCACTGTGCACTGGTAGTCTGTAGTGTAATTGTTTCCGATTGAGCTGGACATCCCGCTTTCAATAGCAGTGGAATAATCTGATAATCGTGCATCTGAAGAGGTATTTTCTTTCTGTGACGATCCTTGATTAATAATACTATTTGACTTATTTGACGAAGGGTTGGTAAAAATGCCAATAAGGTCTTTATCCGAGGAGAACAGTGCACTTGAAGTTCGAGATGTTGGTGCCTTCTTATGATTATCCGTATTCGGTAGTCTTTGTATACGACCTGTTGTGGGTGATCGGTGCAGATGAGTGCCTCTATTGGATACGGTGTCTATATCACTAGCTGTCTTACTACAGTGGGTCTCCGTATGTTTTTGCACACAGGTTCTTTGGGCAGTGTCCGCCTCAGTGTCACTTTCACTCGCAATTTCTATTGCTGTTTCACAATTACGTGTGTTTTTGTCCTTTTTCATGGGTTTTTGATTTGTAAGATCAATAACAGGAGACACACTGCGCTGTCGAAGATCATTGATTTTATGTTCAGCTTTGTTAACGCGTTTCTCTATATTCTGGACCAGAGAGAGGGTTTCTCGGAGTTGTCCATATTGAACACCAAGGGTTTCATTGAAAGAATACAACTCTGTTCGGATTTGCTTAATGTCATTTTTCACACTCGAAGCACTATTATAGCTTGTGTCAGTAACTCTGTCTATCGACATATTTATCTCATTTATTGACTTCGCAGTACTTTCAACGTGCTCTGACACTCCGGTTTTGATACCTTTTATATCTTTTTTGATCGAATTAATTTCACCCCTAAGTTCCTTGTTGTCTTGTTTAATAGCTATGATATCTGCCTGTACACTGGATAACATATTTTGTATTAGAGACAGTTCAGTGTTGCTTTTGTTTGAATTATTGGCGAAACCAGGGTTTGGCGTACCCTGCTCGACACAAACACTATCGTTAGTTGAGGTGTGTTTTCCCAGGCTTAATAAAACTTTGAGGTCGTCAAATGGGGCGCCGTCAATTACTGAAGTTAGTATAAATATGTCAGTACATAGTTTCATTAACACGTTTTCACCACCCTTGGTATTTTTACGCCGCTTCAGTTCATTACCAGGGCCGAAAGGAAACTCTTCAAAAGATTTCAGCTCAGTGAAAAGCTTACTGCGCACTTCCTTAAGTTGCATTTCATCCGAATTAAAGTCACTGAGTATTCTCGAGATGAAGAGATCTTTAGGGAGGTCCCTATATAAATGGATGAAGGCAGATGAATAAGTATCCTGATTTGTTGTTGATTGATCCAGTGCAAGGTATAACGTATCTGCGTTATCAGGTGTAACTTGTATAAGCTGCCTAGTTGATATATTTACATTTTCCTGTGATGGAGATCGCTGGGTGCAGTCTATAGTACAGGTGCTTTGCGTATAACATTGTTTAAGAGCAGTCTCCTCAGAAGTACCTGAACTATCGAGTGCCACTTCCTTTAACGGGGACACAGTTAAATGTTGCACTGATGTGAATCTCTGCGCGCATTCAAATTCGCTTGTCTGAGATATAAACTCTTTACAGTATGTCTGGTTCTCATCAAAGTCATCATTGGCCAGAACTACCGGCTTAAGTAGTGTCAGCTCAGTCATAGCTGATAATGGTTATATTCTGTTTGGAGGTTTGCTTATGGCTATGAATCTACAGGTTGTTTGTTGAATGCCCCTCATTTGCTAAGCATAGGGTATCCCATGTCCGTTTTCGTAAGGTTAACATCGCAACCTATTGTCGAATGGGGGAACCAGTATAATTAAAGTCCCAATCCACTCAAGCGTGACGAAAATTCGACGATATGCCCTGTATGCCTAGTCCGTTATGTCTTTAACAAATAATAAAGTGCATGGGCCTTCAGGGCGGATTAGTTGGGCTGTTCACAAGTTAAAGATATCATGAGTTCATTCTATTTTTAGACTATGTAAAGATGCATATATGTTACAAAAACAAAATATAAAGTCTTATCTTCTCAAAGTCCTATGAGAGGTTGAAAATATCCTTATAATCACATATCTCCAGAAAAAAGGTATCACATGATCCTTGAATCAAACTGAATTTTCTAATTTGTTTCCATCGAGAAAATCGCGTCCATTACTTAGTCACGTGACTTGGTAATGACGCACGCGTGTATACTGCGTAATGGGTGCTATGCCAATGCATATGTAGTAAATGTAAACAAAGGGCAGAAAACTTTTGCAAATGACAGTCATTCTCATTAAAACTTATTTCTATTAGCTCATTATTATTATATCTAAGGTAATGTTCTGTCCCAACTTACTTCATATTCTGTTCATCCATTCAAACGGTAACCATGCAAAATGCTGTTGTTGTTTTTACAGAACTTTAGTTTTAGAGTAATTTCACTTTGGCAAATTCTTGCATTTTGATATTTGGTATATGTATTGGTAAATACTGATGACACTGTCCACAGCTTAAGTTGTAATTTTGATTGAAATCAAGCCATATACTTAAACTAGATAGGCCTTTCATAAACTTAATTTTTATTCTTTTTACAAATATGTCATTTTTTTAAACACATTCCTAAAGCTTAATTTTTTTTTTTTTTAATTTTATTATTTCATCATATTTACCGCAGTGTGTTTTTATATCTTACGACCAACTCTGCATGTAGACACATTAACTTGTTAATATTAATAAAAATTGTGTAACATAAATTCATGAAGATGACATTTCGTGACAGAGACCCTCAGGCTATCTTCATGTTGACCTTCACTCTACTGAATAATTCAGCTCTATTTTTTAACCAGTCCAATTTCTTCAAATTATAAATTGCTACAAAATTATCGTAAAAATATGTGCTTTGGAGTGGGAAATCAAGCCTTTCCTGAATCAAGGATAATTAAGACATGTCCAATTCCTGGCTTTTCCAACCTGCATTTAATTCTTTCCTTTCTAGTGGCGACTTTTGTCTTCTGATGATAACCTTTGCAAACAGTTTGGACCCAGATCAGGACCGGCATTCTGTCTGTCCTGATCGGGGTATAAACTGGTTGATAACCTAGTGTTCCTTAAATAATTTTTGAAAATGTAAATTTTGAAAAAAGTCAGAAGCATTAAAAATAGCCCTGCATGCAAAGAGTAAAAGTGAAAATTCATTATCCAACATAAACTGGCCTATAGAGGCCTACAGCATAGTGAGCTTTATCCTAACAAATCAGTCCAGAGGCATGTGATCAGAGTGACCTAAATTGCCAGAAATTAACCACCATAAGTGTAGACAATACAAAACATTTTTTTTTCTTTTTTTTTATTCTTTTTTTTCTTTCGAACACGGTGACCTATCATCATGTATATACTTATTTCTGGCTTGGACAATATTTGTTCTCTAATATTGCTTTTACATATAAGGCATTGTTTACACTATCACGTGTTTGATACATTGATATGTGCATGCCCACTAATACACCACGCTCTCTCCACAGGCTTACAGAACAGTTGTTGATTATTAAACGTTAGAATAGCATCACACTTGTGTTCATTGTATCTCATTAGAGAATTCTAACATAACATTCTATAACATAGAATATCAATAGAATATATTTATTCTTTACCATGCCAAACACACATGCAGATATATTTGTTTTGTTTGAATTGATTCTTTACATCCCATCAACAACATTTCAGTTATGTAGGGATGGGTCTTCCTGGGTTGAACCTGTACTAAGCTAGGATAAATGTGTTTTGCTCAAAGACCACAATGCAGTGACGCAGGTGAGGCTCGAACCCACGGCCCCTCGGTCTCGAGTCAAGCACTATACCATTGAGCCACTGGCTCCCACATGCAGATATATAGCCTAGTTTGAAAACAGTTTAAATCTAAGATAAGGATCAAGCCTTTTTGTAAATGCGTGCTAAGATGTGACATCTGGAATCCTGCATTTTGATTGCATAAAAATAATAATTGACCATTATTCTGTTCTATTCTTTTAAGCAATTATCGTATGTTCATCCTTATAGCATATATAACATGCCCTAGATCTGAAGTAGGTCTAAAGTGTTGATGATCATTAAAGATGGGCAAATCTGTGGTAAATAGCCAGGCTACTTCCTCCTTCAAATAATGCACATGTCTTTAGGCTGTTCATAACTGAGATTAGGAAAATACTTGGATGTTTATCGTATACGCTGATCATTTACCACTGTTTACCACATTTTAGATTTCTTTATTTGAGTTTTGTTTAAGAAGTTAAATATATATGGAGTAAATGTAGTTATTTTAGGTAAGTAGGAAGTGATTTAATTGTTAACAGCTAACTTATGTCATGTCTCAGAAAAATGTTTACCTGTACAGTAAAACCTGTGTAAAACGTCCACTCTCAAAAAGATCAACAATTGGTTTTCAAGACGAATAATCATTTATTGCAGGTAAAAGTATTGCAGAATGCTCCAAGGGGAGCATTCTGCAATACTTTCGACCTTCATTAAGCTACCATTTGTCATAAAGATCTTTGTTTTGTCTATTTTTGAGTGGCCATTTTACACAGTATATTGTTTGCAAACAACAAATGTACAGTTCAGCCTATGCATCCCCACAGTCTAATGGTTGTGATTGAGGTTAAATAGTTAGTGATTTATGGTCTCATTTTATGTGCTTAGTGATTAAAGACCTTTTCTTTTATAGTGATGAATACTTTTTTTCAGACTTCAATTTTTAATATTTTAGCAAAAAACAAATCTTTTGATACTATTTTTGTGACTATTATTTAACCCATTAGGGTGCTGTTGAAGCCTTTGTGTGGCAAGATATCTTGTCAATGAGGCTGCTGTTAAAGCCTTGGTGTGACTAGATATCTTGTCAATGAGGGTGCTTCAGTGAGGCTCCTGTTGAGGCCTTGGTGTTACAACATATCTTGTCAATGAGGGTGCTATTGAAGCCTTGATGTTACAAGATTCTTGTCAATGATGGTGATGTTTAAGCCTTGATGTTACAAGATATCTTGTCAATGAGGGTGCTGTTGAAGCCTTGGTGTTACAAGATATCTTGTCAATGAGGGTACTGTTGAAGCCTTGATGTGACAAGATATCTTGTCAATGTGGATGCTGTTGAAGCCTTTGTGTTACAAGATATCTTGTCAATGATGGTGCTGTTGAAGCCTTGGTGTTACAAGACAGTGATTTTATTTGACCATTTTTAGCGCCTTATATGGGAGTCATTCCCAATCCAAAAATGGCCTTTATTTTCCCAATTTCATGTATTTTAGCACTTATTTTCCCATTTCTTATGATATATTTTCCCAAATTATAAGAAAAGGTAGCTTCCCAAAATTCCAAATAAAATCACTGCAAGATATCTTGTCAATGAGGGTACTGTTGAAGCCTTGATGTGACAAGATATCTAGTCAATGTGGATGCTGTTGAAGCCTTGGTGTTGCAAGATATCTTGTCAATGAGGGTACTGTTGAAGCCTTGATGTGACAAGATATCTAGTCAATGAGGGTGCTGTTGAAGCCTTGATGTAACAAGATATCTTGTCAATGACGGTGCTGTTGAAGCCTTGGTGTTACAAGATATCTTGTCAATGGGGGTACTGTTGAAGCCTTGATGTGACAAGATATCAAGTCAATGTGGATGCTGTTGAAGCCTTTGTGTTACAATATATCTTGTCAATGATGGTGCTGTTGAAGCCATGGTGTTACAAGATATCTTGTCAATGAGGGTACTGTTGAAGCCTTGGTGTTGCAAGATATCTTGTCAATGAGGGTTCTGTTGAAGCCTTGATGTAACAAGATATCTTGTCAATGAGGGTGCTGTTGAAGCCTTGGTGTTGCAAGATATCTTGTCAATGAGGGTTCTGTTGAAGCCTTGATGTGACAAGATATCTATTCAATGTGGATGCTGTTGAAGCCTTTGTATTACAAGATATCTTGTCAATGAGGGTGCTGTTGAAGCCTTGATGTGACAAGATATCTAGTCAATGTGGCTGCTGTTGACGCCTTTGTGTTACAAGATATCTTGTCAATGAGGGTACTGTTGAAGCTTTGATGTGTAAAGATATCTAGTCAATGTGGATGCTGATGAAGCCTTTGTGTTACAAGATATCTTGTCAATGAGGGTGCTGTTGAAGCCTTAGTCTGACAAGATATCTTGTCAATGAGGGTTCTGTTGAAGCCTTGGTGTTACAAGATATTCTGTCAATGAGGGTGCTGTTGAAGCCTTGGTGTGACAAGATATCTTGTCAATGAGGGTGCTACTGAAGCCTTTATTATACAAGATATCTTGTCAATGATGGTGCTGTTGAAGCCTTGGTGTAACAAGATATCTTGTCAATGAGGGTGCTGTTGAAGCCTTGGTGTTACAAGATATCCTGTCAATGATGGTGCTGTTGAAGCCTTGGTGTTACAAGATATCTTGTCAATGAGGGTGCTGTTGAAGCCTTGGTGTGACAAGATATCCTGTCAATGAGGGTGCTGTTGAAGCCTTGGTGTAACAAGATATCTTGTCAATGATGGTGCTGTTGAAGCCTTGGTGTTACAAGATATCTTGTCAATGAGGGTTCTGTTGTAGCCTTGGTGTTACAAGATATCCTGTCAATGATGGTGCTGTTGAAGCCTTGGTGTTACAAGATATCCTGTCAATGAGGGTTCTGTTGAAGCCTTGGTGTTACAAGATATCTTGTCCATGAGGGTGCTGTTGAAGCCTTGGTGTAACAAGATATCTTGTCAATGAGGAAGCTGTTGAAGCCTTGGTGTGACAAGATATCCTGTCAATGAGGGTTCTGTTGAAGCCTTGGTGTGACAAGATATCCTGTCAATGAGGATGATGTTGATTCCTTGGTGTTACAAGATATCCTGTCAATGAGGGTTCTGTTGAAGCCTTGGTGTGACAAGATATCCTGTCAATGAGGGTGTTGTTGAAGCCTTGGTGTAACAAGATATCCTGTCAATGAGGGTTCTGTTGAAGCCTTGGTGTGACAAGATATCCTGTCAATGAGGGTTCTGTTGAAGCCTTGGTGTTACAAGATATCCTGTCAATGAGGGTGCTGTTGAAGCCATGGTGTTACAAGATATCTTGTCAATGAGGGTTCTGTTGAAGCCTTGATGTGACAAGATATCCTGTCAATGAGGGTTCTGTTGAAGCCTTGGTGTTACAAGATATCCTGTCAATGAGGGTGCTGTTGAAGCCTTGATGTAACAAGATATCTTGTCAATGAGGGTACTGTTGAAGCTTTGATGTGACAAGATATCTAGTCAATGTGGATGCTGTTGACGCCTTGGTGTTGCAAGATATCTTGTCAATGATGGTGCTGTTGAAGCCTTGGTGTTACAAGATATCTTGTCAATGAGGGTGCTGTTGAAGCCTTGATGTAACAAGATATCTTGTCAATGAGGGTGCTGTTGAAGCCTTGGTGTTGCAAGATATCTTGTCAATTAGGGTTCTGTTGAAGCCTTGGTGTTACAAGATATCCTGTCAATGAGGGTGCTGTTGAAGCCTTGATGTTACAAGATATCTTGTCAATGAGGGTGCTGTTGAAACCTTAGTCTGACAAGGAGGGTGCTGTTGAAGCCTTGATTTTACAAGATATCTTGTCAATCAATGAGAGTGCTGTTGAAGCCTTGATGTTACAAGACATCCTGTCAATCAATGAGAGTGCTGTTGAAGCCTTTATGTAACAAGATATCCTGTCAATCAATGAAAGTGCTGTTTATGCTTTGATGTTAAAAGATATCTTGTCGCTGAGGGTTCTGTTAAAGCATTGCTATGACAATATATCTTGGCAATATCGGGTGCTGTTGAAATTTTGATGTTACATGATATCTTGTCAATGAGGTTGGTGATTGATACTTATCAAAACTGGGGGTGTGACAAAATATTTGATTAGGAAGAGAGTATGTCCTAATATTTAGGGGAATTAGTTATTGAGCCAATTGTATTGCATCTTGCCCTTGTATGAGATCAGAGAAGATGAAGTTGTTATTATCTAAACTCCAATATCTGTTTATTGACATTGTCCAATTTATATGGCCATTAATATGGCCAGTTATCAGTGTTTATGAATGTTGTGGAAAAATCTATGTGATAACCAATAGATTTATCCCTTAACCCACCATTAACGACGATTGTCATCTACTCTCACATCTGCTTTTGTACTTTGATAGCCTATATTGCAAACTATATAGACCCAGATTGAATCTACTCCCTTTAGAGCAGTCTGATCAGGGTTAATAGTGTGTGTTTTATGATAAAATAAATAATGGATTGCATTTGAATATATGCAGCAGAGGTAATAAGCAGACAGCATATTTTGGCAGGACATTAGGGTTGATGACAAATGACTGGTATTGAATGACCAGATTTAGATAAGCAACATTTTTGAGCGTAAAATTATAAATATTTTCTTACCCATCAGTTGTAACATAAGTTGTGGATGCTCAAAAGAACCAACTCAAATGGTTCTTATGAGTACACACAACATATGTTTTGGTTGAGAAAAAAGAAAAATAATTTTTTGTTATGCATGCACTGCAAGTACTGTGAATGGCTGTATTGGAAGACACTTAGCTCATGAAATGAACTATTAATTATTTGTATGGTTGTTTGCTTGCTTCATTGAGTGATTGGTTTTATTGTGTTTGTAGCATCTCATCATGATCTACACTTTTATTAACACCTTTACACCTCATATCCCAGCTATAAATGAAACACTAGAAGACAGTGTAGATTCCAATGAGATTACACAGAATGTGGTACTTTATTTCATCAAGGTCTGCACTACATGCTGTCTATTATAAAAGCAAATTCAGTAAGGATGGAAGGTTTTATTGGACATGAATGAGTTACGTCAATTGATGAGAAAGGAAGTGGATAAAAGTTTACCCCTCAGGTGTTTCAATGTACTCACAACCATGGAAGGGAAGGGATGCTGATGGCGTGCATGTTCAATTACCCGTGGGAATTTTTTGGTATCCTGGGTTGACAGGTGTGGTACTTGATTGTATCCATTCCTGATCTTTGCACCCTTACTTACTTTAACCAAGTGACTCCTTTGACAAAGTCACCAGTTCGATAAAGTGGTTATTCGAGTAAAGTGTAGTTTTAGACAAAGTGTTTCTCAACAAGGAGTTGTAATCCCTCACCAGCTAACAAAGTGATGAATTTTTCTATTTGTACCTACTCTTCAAGTCCCAAATGGCTTGACCAATGTAAATCATTTAATGATCGACCCGCGACTTCAGACATAAGACACCTGCTCTAATGATAATTAATGGATTGATGTTTTCCATAAAAAAAAAATGAGACTACTAAACTTTATAGTTTTAGGTAGATATCCCCAATGTTCTGTTTGTTACTGTAGGTCCAGTTCCTCTAGCTATATATAAACCCCAGTACTGTAAATACAGAAATTTTCGCGAGAATTTTATTTTCGCGAATAGCGTTAAAAGACATATTTGCGACGTTTAAAATTCGTGACTAGGGCATGATTTACTATGTCAGTACACGAAAGAAATATTTCTCCATTTCGCAAGGATTTTATTTCACGAAACGAAGTTTCGCGAAAATAAAACCCTTGTGAAAATTTCCGAATTTACAGTATATCAGTCCGGGAGGGCTTAATTGATGAGCCTGTCCCCTCCACTGTATATGAACATACACATTCACAACAATGTGTCCAATGTCCCTTTTATGACATGATTGTGTCACTGACCATAAACCACCATAAACAAGCTCAGTCATCAATATATTCTGATCAGTATTATTTATCCTATTTGTGACAGTTCGTTAGGTTGACAGTTTATAATCATACATGGGACTAATTGTTCTTGATAAATGTTGAATGTTTTGGATATCTTCTACGGACCTCTGCCATATAATAGGAATTACATTTAACATTTTTGGAGTTTAATTAATACCATTTAATTTTGCTTTTAAATACTAATTGATAAAGTGAAATGAAGTAAGTACTAAGATTTAAGAAATCATTCGTAGCAGTGCCTAAATTCCTAGATAAAGAACATTTGGGCCTGATGTGTTGTACCCATTTTGAATGTTTAGGGGACGCTTTTGCACATTTGTGATACATACCAAAATCTCATATGCTGGTCCACATATTGGCAGCATCGCGACAAAACCTGTCTTCAGGGTTTCTGACAAAGCGAGTTTCAAACCAGTCTCCTCAGCTGCAGAGACCAGCTAGAAATTTGAAATTTCATCTTTAGCAAGTTTACATATGGTACGTTCCAAAAAGCAAATAACAAAGGTGCTGATCAGACTGGGTGGATGTGCAAGCTGTTCTGCGCTTGTGTTGTTCACAAAGCCCGTAGACAGGTTTTCTCTCGTTCTGGTGCCAATTTTGGGGCGTTAAGTAATGGTTATACCATTTTTGTCCGCCTGTACATGAGAGATAATCCATGAGCTTCAGCGAGTGGATTATCTCCTGTCCTGTACAGTTGGACATCCATGGTATAACTGTTTTACACCACCTATATCAGTTTGGACCCTGCACAGGCCAAATAAAAAGTATGTTTCGAGTAATGGGTCTGAAAATTTTAGGTAGGGTAAGCACACATATTATTTTTTTCTGGAAAAAAATATAATTCTCTGCATTTTGAAAGGCATTTAGCCTCTATTTCGCCTTTCAAAGTGCATAAAATTATATTTTTTTTCCAGGAAAACTAAAGAAAAATTCTAGGTTTCAACAGTAAATTTAGGTATATTCGGGTTACCCTAAACACAGGTATTTTTTATTTGGCCACATTACTAGATATTTAGTGCTAGAGTTGGTAGTTTTTAGGGTGGTATAAAGCCTGCAAGCACAGTTATGCTACCCCCTGGTACTGAAGGGTTATTTTCCTCCAGTAAAGCTCCAATATTTGTTTGATAAACAATAATCAGCTTTCTTACCAAAAGGTGTCTGGATGTTATTCTTGGCCCTCAGGTGTGCTAAAGCATCAGCTCTGTTCCTCATTGTTATCATAATTGGAAATCAGGTCATAGCAAAAACAACAAATTGGCCTCAAAATTGTCAGGTCAGTCTGATCAACCTGTTGTCTAGAATTAGGCCTTTTGACATCCTCATGATTACCAATGTTTCATGAAAACAGTGCAGACTCAGATCAGCCTGCATTGACATGCAGGCTGATCTGAGTTTCCACCATCGGGTTTGCACACCTGTGTTCATTATTTATTCTGTTAACGGCTCTATGGTTAACCAGACCAAATACCTGGATAATTTGTGAGTTCCTGATAATAGCTTCTTGGGAAATAATGCATTTTTTGTTGGATATTGATAGACGTTTTGGTGTTATAGTTTACATGTGGAATAACAAATAAAAAGGTAAAAACTGCATGTTGCTGTGTATCAAATGTTCTCATAATGTTGTAAAAGCACACACACAAAGCACACAAATCAAAACGAAATTTAATTAAATGCTTGACCTTTCATTTTTTGGTCAGTGTTATGATGGTGATTGCAGATATATGTTTGGGACACATCACACATAAAACTTCCAGGGATATAGCATAGATATTATGGTATAGTCTGCCTGCCTGGTTATAAACTCAATCAGATTTTGTAGCTATGGTTTTCTCTGACAGTTGGTCGGGCCTCAGACTCAGTGATGACCCTGTTCTAAAACTTTCATTGGTGGGTTGGTCTTTGGTTGTGGGCCCGGTGGTAACATTTCTTGAGCTTTGACGGTAGAAGTTATGAGCTCTTTTCTTTGTTTCATCACAGTTAGTTGATTTGATCAGCTTTCTGTAATGATGCATTGAATAAGTTACATGCAGGAAGCCGCCATTGGAGCTAAACAATTAAAGTGTTTTAGTAAAAACAGAATCTGGGGTGAAGATTTGGCCGGTAATATAATTATATATAAGCCCCTGTGATGGCCATGGCTATGGCTATGGTTCTAAGGTGGGGAGTCTGCTGTTGTTAGTTTAGGCTCCAATTATGTGTGGTCCTGATCTTGTGAAGTAGTTTTTGTGCTCTTTCTAGCTTTGCAATCACCTCACTGAGAATGAGAGAGCTGGTTGTTTTTCTTTAATAATTATCCATATAGTGCCACCTATAATTTGCAGCAGACGACAATTTCAAAAATAACAAATAAGGCATGATATTTCATGAGAATCGTCTGCTGGCAGACAATTCTCATGAAATATCATACCTTATTTTTTTCGAAAACAAGGAAAGATGTCACAAAATTTGTCGTCTGCTGCAGTTGTTATGGAGCTTTTAGGGTTAAATATATGATTACAGGTGAAAATGATGGGTTCCCACTGCCATGTTCCAAGGATGAACTGAAGGCTTTTGACCAGGATGTGTTTGTAGAGTACCCCACTCCATCAAGAAGAAAAAAGAAGAATCGACAACGATCCAAGTCTGCAACGAATGTTCCAGACCTAGCTACAATAAGACTAAAACTTCAAAAACTTCAGTGTAAGTAACTCTTAGCCCTTAATGGGCCAATCGCAACAAAAGTCGTCTGCTTCTCTCGTCTGCTGAAATGTTTAAGAAGCCTCTATGGCAAACAGTGTGGACCCAGATCAGACTGCTCCTATGGGAGCAGTCTGTTCTGGGTCCACACTGTTTGCTTCTATACTTAATTCCTCAATAATGTTAGGCAATTATTTGCAGCAGACGACTTCAGCAGACAACATTTTCAGATGCATTTTTTTCTTGGCGCTTTAAGGGTTATCTCTTCCCTTGCCAGCAACAACTTTTGTCCACTGCTCATTAAGCTAGTATCTCACTGGGATGCGAGTAATTTGCGCCTATTTCGAGACTAATTTGAGACACGTTTTGGCGACAGAAATACGACATTGCAACCATAATCACATTGCGGTCACACCGAAAGGATGATTAAGACATGTTTGCGACAGTCGCACGAATGTCGTACGATTGTCGCACGAATCTTTGGCGAATGCTTCACGACATTCGTGCGACATTCGCGAGACACTCGCACGATGTTCTCGCGATTAAATTGCGAACATTTTTTTACCATCGACCGCCTCACGACGTTCTCACGAACGTCGTGCGACTGTCGCGCGAAGGTCGTGCGACTGTCGCACGATCGTTTTGCGAGAAATGATAAACTAAGAAAAATAAACATTCTAGCAAGCACAGAAACTTCAGACTATGAAGGTATTACACTGTTGGAAGGAACTAGAGGGCTGGAAGGAGCTAGATTGTTGGTAGGGGTCACGCTGCTTGGTGGTGTTGGACTGTTGAAAGGTAGCAAATATTGAGTTAGAAAAAAAGTTAACTCGTTTAAACTGCACAGTTATGATGGCCCACCAAGCAGCTTAAGAAAGTCAGTCGAGAACGCACATGCTTTAATTGCCCATACGTATGGCATGATGAGCCCAATCAAATCAAAATTGCAATGAGTTCAGATGAGCCGCGTCCTGTGAAAATCTATTTTATACAGTTATGCGCACAACAAAGGCACAAATCAGACTGCACGGATGCGCATTCTAATCAGAATCTTAGTTGTCCGCTGCAGTGATAATTTGTTTATAGGGCTCTGTATGCCAAATTCAAACCTTAGAAGGGCTGCTGAGACTAGGCAGGCTGTTGTAGTCTAACCAAGACACAATAATAATACCTTTATACTTTAATAGAAATAGTAAACATTTAAGTAGGCCTTATAAAACATTTTAACAAAATTATCCTCTCAGAATGCAGAACCATTTTAATAACTGAAATTACTCCAAACAGTCTACATGTAAGTAAGCCTAATCAATATACATGTGCCATACTGATATGAAACTATCCTCTCAGATAGCAAGAATACTTGATATCTGGAATTATTCAAATCTGTATACATTTGTACTTAAGTATGCCTAACCAAGATCTCGTACTAGGAAGGAACAGGAGGAACTCTTTTAACGAACCTTTGGCGATATAATTGCGAGTAATTTAAGATACTCGCGCGATAGTCGTGAGACGTTCGTGCGACTGTCTCACGACGTTCGCCAGAACATCGCTTAGTTTAATTTACTCGCAATGTTGTCGCGAAGTGTCTCAGTTGTGTCGCAATTGGTTCGCAATTCAGTCTTATTTACCTCGCAAATACGTCGTGTTCCAAAATGATTGCGACTAAATTGCGAGGGGTCGGCGACAAGTTCGCGACGAGTTCGAGACACCCGCGACGACTTTGCGACTATTTTGCGAGGAATTTTGTCGCATAAAATTTTTGAACATGTTCAAAATTTTCGCGACTACTTTGCGCCACTTGGCGACACATGCGAGGATATTACAAATCACTGGCGACTGTTTCGAGACTGCTTTGCGACCCACTCGCGATGTTTGTCGCCAGCTGTGGCAAAACAGTCGCAGTCCAGTGAGATAGGGGCTTAACTTATTGGACTTAAGCAATTCTGCTTCTAAGACACCGACTGTCTAGTGGTGGGGGAAAGTCAGTGTAGTTCCCAGAAGGTGACAGTCAAAGCATTGGTACATACCACTGCTAGAACAATTTGATAATTGTTTCACTAATCAATATTTTTGCTAGCGATGCTTACGAGATTCGAACCTCATTTGGCAGAGGTAGCATGGCGCATTTGCAATCTGGATCCAAACCATTTAATTGACACTCTGATAGTTTTCCTGAAAGATTTTTTTTAAAAGTTTATTTAAAAAAAAGTCAGCAGATGACAACAAAAGCATAAAAAGTGTTACCCAGCATGCAAAGAATTAAGATTTCTTGACTATTGCTTATTTGCAAACAATTGTTAGTTTGACACTTTAATAGTTGTATTACTAATGACAAGTGGCTTTGACTAATAATTAGTCATTCACATAAAACAATGAAGGATATGAACAAACATTACTTATGACAACCATAGGTCACACTCTGACAATCACTAAATAGGTCACTCAAACAGTCTGCTCTCAAAGCTGCTTTTCATTCAAATACTGTGTTTTATCAAAAATTATTTCTATTACAAACCATCACCTTTTAGTCTTCTTTTGGTATATGCTTGGACTCAAATAACACAGACGCGAAACTGGAGGAATTACCCTATATTGGTTTTGAGGTTGCTGATTACACCTACGTCATTTTCGGTACTATATTCTTGAAAGAGAAAGGCATGTCGATTGTAAACCAAAAATATCTACGTAAAACACCTGTATAATACTGGGTCTGAGGTATTTGTTAAAATAGAGGTACTGATAAATGGCACTGCCAAGAGAACTTCTGGACTTGTATTTCATTCCAGAAAGCATTTTTAGAGCCTTACAAATAAAAAGGAGTCATAGCTCAGGGGTTTACAACTATCACCTTTTCAGAAGCCAGAAAATACTTCTTAATGACACACTTGTGAGAGGAGGCATTGTCTTGTACAAGATGGAGCACTGACCAGCCTTTGTGTGAATATTTCTTATTGTAAACTCTCATTTTCTTCAATCCATATCTTACAGAATTGCCTAGTGACTGTATGCCCAGATGGACAAGACACTTGAACAACTGGTTGACTAGAATAAAGAACATTACATACATCTTTTTCGAACATAAGGTTCTCTCAGGGCAATTTTGATCTTTCTCTTACGCCATTCTCTGTAGCTCAAACATGAACACCCAGGTTTAATCACACGTTCATAAGTTAAAAATAACCCGACCATTGCAGCCTTTGTATATTTTCAAGAGTTCCCGGGTACATTTAACTCCTTCCTTCATGAATATTCATGCTAGGCTCCACCTACTATGAGTAATTATATTAAAAAAACTTTCATTTTGGTACATAGAACAAAGAAATTACTCGTCAGGTCCACTTGTGTTGGATCAGGTATATCATATTTCAATAGCAAATAGAGCAGACTCAGATCAGGCAGCTCTTGTAAGAGCTGCCTGATCAGGGTCTACTATGTCTGCTCTGTTTGCAAAAGCGTTAAAAGGCGTCTCTATGAGGTAAATGGTTAGGGCATTCCTCAGGGAATAAATGGTGCTCCCACCTAGTGCAGACTTTTCTCAGGTGCAAACAGTTTTCAAAATTGCTTGCACCCTGCCTTCTGATATAATGCCAATACAGCTGGCTATTTCTTTTACCGACAATTGCGCATCCTACAACATTCGACCACCACTTTTACATGAGCAATGTTTGCCTTGGTAACAGAGGTCATGAGTCAACCAGAATGGATATCATCCTCTAGCTTGAAAAGTCTTAACTTTGCATAGTAACAGAACATTTTGCATGATCCTCATCATATACTTTTTTTCTGACTCAGTAATTAACATATGGTCTACTTAGCCTGAATATTCAGACACCGTGTCTTCAATTGTCTAAATTTGGATAAATAACTTTAGCCAGGCTGGAGTGAAACAGCAGCTTCTCTTCACAAAGATGACGAAATGCAGAATGATGGTGGGAAAATATGACCAGTAGTTCATGAGAAATCATATGCACAAAAACTGCCACAAAATTTCCTTAATGGACATTGAAGTGAATATCACCAAAACTTAACTCCCATTTGATTGTGGTACTCATCGCAGTCTTGCTTTTGGAGCCGTAGTTTGATTGTTGGTAAAATTCACTCTCTTTTGATTTTCTCTAAAGTTTATGATTAAAAACACAGTTAATTGGACTCTTGGGGTGCTAGTAATTAATAACTTTTTGCTCTTATAAAGCCATATTGGCCTTGGCTAATGAATTTAAGGACCATTTAATTGCTTATAAGTTCTTTTGAAGGCTTCTGAAAAATTTCTAAGAATCATGGTCCAACCTGGAAGTGAACCAAAGCTTATGTCAATTATTTATATTTCAATCAGAATCCTATTTATTCACAATAGAAATGTTTATGTGATAATTATCACATAGTTTACATGGTAGCCCTTCATCTGCTTCAGCCATGTCAAATGAAATGATGCCTTGCCCTTATTTGCACTATTTGATTCTTCCTTCTGGTTTGATACAATAGACTTGGGATAGTCCATTGTAATTATTGAGGGGTTACAGGGTATGATTTCAAAATAAAAATTGTATTTCTTGCTCTGAAGATGTTTTTGCCTTAGCAAACAGTGTAGACCCTGATGAAATTCTGCCTTATGTGGTATTTCATCTTGGGCTTCACTATTTGCCAAAGTATGCATTTAGGAGTCATTGGACTACATGTGGAAAGCACCTATGCTGTATTGCACAAAGTGAGATCAATTGGTATTGGTCTTGGTCCTATTGCACCAAGTGGAACCAGGATTCTATCGGTCTTGCTCTATTGCACTAAATGGGACCAGGATTCTATCTGTCTTGCCCTATTGCACCAAGTGGGACCAGGATTCTATCGGTTATGCCCTATTGCACCAGGTGGGACCAGGATTCTATCGGTCTTGCCCTATTGCACCAAGTGGGACCAGGATTCTATCTGCCTTGCCCTATTGCACCAAGTGGGACCAGGATTCTATCGGTTATGCCCTATTGCACCAAGTGGGACCAGGATTCTATCGGTCTTGCCCTATTGCACCAAGTGGGACCAGGATTCTATCGGCCTTGCCCTATTGCACCAAGTGGGACCAGGATTCTATCGGTTATGCCCTATTGCACTAAGTGGGACCAGGATTCTATCGGTCTTGCCCAATTGCACCAGGTGGGACCAGGATTCTATCGGCCTTGCCCTATTGCACCAAGTGGGACCAGGATTCTATCGGCCTTGCCCTATTGCACCAAGTGGGACCAGGATTCTATCGGTCTTGCCCTATTGCACCAAGTGGGACCAGGATTCTATCGGTCTTGCCCTATTGCACCAAGTGGGACCAGGATTCTATCGGCCTTGCCCTATTGCACCAAGTGGGACCAGGATTCTATCGCCCTTGCCCTATTGCACTAAGTGGGACCAGGATTCTATCGGCCTTGCCCTATTGCACCAAGTGGGACCAGGATTCTATCGGCCTTGCCCTATTGCACCAAGTGGGACCAGGATTCTATCGGCCTTGCCCTATTTCACCAAGAAGGTCCAGAGTTCTATTGGTATTGGCCCTTTTGCATAAAGAAGTACTAGGTTTCTATTGGTTTTTACCCTATTGGTCATTGCTTACATCTCATCACTGCCATCATCATCATCATTGCCATCATCTTCATCATCATCATCTTCATTTTCATTGCTTAAATCATCATCATCATCATTGCTTACATTATAATTATTGTCATCATCATTATTGCCATGATCATTGCCATCATCATCACCATCATAATCATCATCATCATTGCCATCCTCATCATCAACTATATTATTTTATGCAGGCCAGAATGAAACCACTCCCAAGGGCGACACCTGTTATCTTCAATCAGAACTACACTTACTTCCACCCACCTTCCCTTTGGCCTACTAGGTCTTTTCTGCCTATTCATCTTTAGCTTGTGTTTGGGCGATCTAATCCAGCCAGTGTTGTGCTCTGTGTGACCAAGTCACCTCACCTAACTATTGCAGAGCATTGCAATCTATATCCTTGGTGCCAAGCTTTGTGAGAAGGGAGTCTGAGGTAGCTTCCAAGCTCTTTTCTTGACGTCCTCATCGAGGGACAGTTCTCCAGCATCATTCTTAATTGGTTTGACTCATGTCCTGGTTTTTCTGCTGCATTTGATTTGCAAGTTGAAAGAAGTTTGCCATCTCATTTTCTCAAAAGCCACCGTCTCAGCCTTGCTCCTGTCAATGTGTAATGTACAGTCAGATAAATGCTTGGCTGTGTTATATGCAGACCCTCTGCCTGCCCTGCTAAAAAGCACCTGCACTTCTTGTTTACTGCTTTCAACCCTGCTCTGTCACCTGCAAAAGTTTTTCCTTCAGTTGAGTCCAATGATCATCCACTTTGCCTGTCTGTGCCACTGCATTGGCCTGTCTTACCCACAAATGTTTCAGAGAACTCAGCTTGCTTCTCCAGGCCCTAAGGTTATAAAACTTTTTTTCATGCTCAACTCAACTGTGCACGAAATTTCAACTGCTTATAAAAACTGGAATATGGAAAAGTAAAGAAGTTTCTTGCTTTAAGCTTCTCAGATGTTGTATTTATCATGCTAATAAATGTTAAAATGCCAACAATTGTTGGCATTTTAACATTTATGAGCAGGATAAATTTCGTGCTCAGCTAAGTTGAGCATGAAAAAAGTTGTATAACCTCGGGGCCAGGTCTCATAGCTTCCACTAAAAAATTGCAGGGTTGAGGATGGATAGTCACTCTAAAATTTCCCACCACCAGGTTGTACTGTGATGCATACTCCATGCCGAGGATGACCTTCGTGTTAGTTACATGTTTTCTGTAACTACACCAATGCGGAATGAAGCCAATCTGAGTATCGGCTCCACTAGACTGGCAGGTGACCTCTTCTTTAACTAGGAGTTCCCAATGATTAGTTTGTTAGCAACTGTAAACTCCAACTCTCTCCAGCTCTCAGTATTCCCAATTTCTATGACATGTCCTTCATGCATCTCCTTAGTAATGGTATTTATGTTATGCATATCTTTTAAAAAATATCTATTGTAATATTTAGGATATATTTAGAGGTATCCCATTCTACATTTTTTGAGTTTGCCTTACATGACTGAAATATCTTTGATCAGACTATCGTCATCAACACTGTAGACAAATCACAAAAACTTCCTTTTGTCTCAAACAATGTAAGGACATCACTTGACCAGGATATCGACAGCTACCTAGTTTAAGTGTCAATTTCTTGTTTTGTGAATTTCTAGTTATACATGTACTACTATTTTGAAACTGGCCCATTTGTCCACAAAATCATCTAATATGGATTGTTTTTAATTTAGAAATTCATATCTTGGATTATATATTCTGCTAAAATGTTACTGGCTGGTATCTTTAACTCTTTCCTTGCTAGTGGTGACTTTTGTCACCTGCTGATAACCTTTGCAAATAGTTTGGACCCAGATTGGAACCAACAGAATGAGGGTTAAATTAATGCCATTAAATTAATACAATATATTAAAAGCATTCTAGAAAGATTTCTGTGGCGTGTGCTTATTTAAGCATTACAGTTATTATTTTAAATACCAAATAGTGTATCATAAGAGTCTTTCCTACAGACCATTGCAGGCTGCTCTGGGATGAGCTACACCAAGCAAACACATTTGGAGACTGATAGGATAATTTTCAAATATTTAAAACAAAGTTTAAAGGCATATAGTGTAGTGATTAGAATGGTAAGATTACGCCAAATAAATTATTGTTAAGATGCAGGTGGATGTCATTGAAGAGCACTTCATGAGTTGTTATATATGAAAAAGACCTTAAGATATGTATTGTAAGGTGGTCAAGGGTCTGATCAGGCTGTGCATCCACACAACCTTTTTACTGTTTATTCTTGCTTCTAAGATACAAGTATTAATACCATATTAGTGACAGGAAAAGGTCGGATCAGAATGAAAAACCATATGCTGATTTAGGTACTTTTGTGTTATGTTGGTTTTAAGGGCTGTTTTGATGCAAAGCACATCAAAAGCATTGAAAGTTCCTTATTGGATTAGATGAAGCGGAAATATTTTAAATAAAATCACAAACTTTATACATTGTAGGCCAGTAAAAAATAATTTAAATAATTTTTTAATTCATGAAGAAGAAATGGTCATGTCAAATGGATTCTCCTCTTTTACATCCTTTGTGCATTAATTAGATACTAATGAGTTGAAGATGATTTTTATTTTAAACATAGTGCACTCATAATGGCCAAAACTCTGAACTCTGTGGAGTTTTGGCTGTTCTGAGTGCAATAGGCATAGGGCCAGTTAACAATTTTTTTAACGTAAAATTTTGATTATTTTCTTATCCATCAGTTTAAACATGTGTTTTGGGTGCTCAAATGAACCGTCTCGTTGAGACGAGACGGTTCTTTTGAGTACCAACAACATATGTTTTGGTTTGAGAAATAAGAAAAATAATTTTCTGTTATGCACTCTTATCTGGGGGCCTGAATAGGGTTGAAAGTATTATTTACAGAGGAATACATATGTGTTATACAATGTATTCAAACATTTTCTTTCGTTGGCCTTAAGAAAAAAGAAGTCAGTGATACTTAAGGATGGGTAATTGTCTCAGTTTTCTTAAGAACTGCAGATTATTCGGAAACGTTAAAAGAAGAAATTTGAACAATAGCAGAATAAGAAAGTCTGAAATTTTCCTTACAACAAAAAGTGGCAATTTTACGAACAAACTGACAGTAATTGACAATAAAAAAGTACAGGGTACAGTTACTGAGGTACAGGGCACAGTAGTTGACAATAAAAAAGCACAGAGTATAGTTACTGAGGTACAGGGTACAGTTGTTAAAAAAGCAAAGAGTACAGTTACAGAGGTTGAAAAATATGACACGGTGTCAGAAGAGGATTTAAATGAAAGTTTTGAGACAGCTTCAGAAAGTTCAGAAGGTATGAGTAACCAATCAGCTATAAGATCATAAATCATTCAAAATATGTAAATAAGCCTTATGTAATTTACCCTTTGTATTCTGGATACCTGCAAACAGGTACTTTGGCAAACAGTGAATACACATATAAAATGCTACATATACGGTAAATAACGCAGCATTCCATCAGGGTCTGCACTGTTTGAAAAGATAAAAACAAATGAGCCGAGACATAGATTTCCAACAAAGTGGTATGTGCGATCAGCGCAGGCTCAGACCAGCCTGCGCATACGCGCAGTCTGATCAGAGCCTTTGCTAGTGGCTTGAATAGTCTTAATTACTAAGCTACTGAACAAAGGTCATTTGGAGTTTCAAAACTCCAAAGGGAACTGTATAGACTCGTCTGAGTCTACCCTTGTTAGAATACCACATTGTTGGAAATTACATGTCACAGCTCAAATTCTCTTGACAGAAATGTATCAGTAAGTGCGCCATAATTTAGACATTTCTACCTGTGAGTGGCTGTGACCCCTTAAAAATACAAAATGTGCAATTCCATACTTATTCTATCAGCATGCATGGGGAAATCTATCAGAATGAAAAGGGTGAAGTTATAAGACATTTTTTTTCTTTCATCCCAATCCCTAGAATCTAGAACAAGACTGATCAAGGTTTTTGATTTTTTTGGGATAGAACAAAATGATATCAATAAAGATGAATACTGATTGACAGGGTAACCATGTCACTATCTTGAAAACTCAGAGATAATCAAACTACTAGTCCACCATCAAACTGTTCCTGAAAAGTTAATTTTGAAAAAAGTCAGGCATTAAAATTACCCAGCATGCAAAAGTTAATCTTATTTAGATTTTTCTCTGGTACATACAAAGACAGAACTAAAATAATGTTGACTTATTCTGTTTCTGTCTTCATATAGTTTCAGAAAGACAAACTGTCTCCCAGAAATATCCCACAATACCTAAAATGGTGAAAACGGATATTCAATAACTGCCGCTAGCAGCACTTTAGGCTATTTATAGGTGTTAAATTGGTTATTTTTGTGATAATTATTTTCTATTTTAGAATCTATAAATGAGAGTGAAAGGTAATCCTGGCTAAGTTTGCAAAGTTTCTAGGATAAACATATTCATTTTCTCCAGCTTTTGAAGTGCAAAACGGCCATTCAAAAATAGAAAAAAACAAAAATCTTAATGAAAAATGGTAGCTTAATGAAGGACGGAGCATTCTGCAATACTTTTGACCTGCATTAAGCGATGATTGGTCTTGGCGAAATTCAAAGAATTGTTGGAAAACCTTATTTTAGTGATCAATTCAAAAAGATTATCAAACGTTTTAAAAAAGTTGGATATACGATGTAACTTGGATATCATGTGACAGTTGTAAACCTAATCATGGTTTAAAGCTATGGTTTCCTCTTTAATTGCATGGTGGTGGGTCAGGCCTTAGACTCAATTTCTCTGTTTCATCATAGTGTGTAAATTTGATTATATTGTTTCGTTTGCAATAGTTAGGAATCCTCCATGCGAGCTTAACATGTTTTGTGCTTCAACAACAGCAGAATCTAGGGCGAGGATTTGGTACCAGTAAAATGCATTTAAGCCCCCCAGTGGTTTTGGCTGCTGTACGTTCTATGGCCGTGGTTCTGTTGTTGATTCGTTGTGGATTGTTACTGATCATTGTGGGATTCTGTAATTGTTCTTTGTTTTGTTGTGCGTTACACTGTGTCCATTCTTGTTATGCAATCATCTCAATGGGGAAGAGAGAGCTGGTTGCTTTGCTTTGTTTGTCTTCCTGGGGTCTTGTGATTGTTGTGTGGCTCTTCCTCACAATGCCTTGGGTTTGTCTGCAGTTTCTGATTGTGGTATTTCCTGATCATACTCACTTAATTACTGTTTTTGAAAACCAATTTTCTGTCTTTTTGAGAGTGGCTGTTTTACACAAGTTTTACTGTACTTTATTCAACATGTTCATATAAGTGCATGCTAAGCACTTTATGTGTTGCTTTCTGGTGTTCAAGCAATTCAGTGGTGCAATACCATTATTAGTGTGGAGTGTGCACCCATTTGAACACTGATATCAAAAACGGGTAGCTGGACCCACCGTGGCTCAACTTGAGGTTTCTTTAGCTCTGACTATCTGTGAGTCATGAGCCCTTTTCTTTGTTTCATCATGGTGTAGTAATTTGATTAAAGTGTTTCTCCATGATGATACATTGCATAAGTTAGATGGCCTCCATGCAAGCTGGGCATTTCTTGTACTTCAACAACAGCAGAATCTAGGGTGAAGATTTGGTACCAATAAAATGCATTTAAGCCCCCCGGTGGCTAAGGCTGCTGTCCGTTCTAAGGCGGTGGTTCTGTTGTTGTTGGCTTTTTGTTTATTGTTACTCCCATTGTGGGAGTCTGTAATTGTTCTATGTTTTGTTGTATGTTACTTTATGTCCGTTCTAGTATTGCAATCATCTTGATGGGGAAGAGAGAGCTGGTTGCTTTGCTTAATTTGTCTTCCTGGTGTCTCGTGATGGTTGGGCGGCTCTTCCTCGCGGTGCCGAGGGGTTGTCTGCAGTTTGTGATTGTGGTATTTCCTGATAATATTCACTTACTATTTTAGAATTTTGAAAAACTCATTGGCACAGGGTGCTTATAAGGTTAAAAAGGGTATTCAATATTCACATCCTGAGTTACTTTTCATTCTATGTGGGTAACAATTTGCAGGTTTTATTGTAGCTGTCTGTGGCACTTAGAGGAAGCTAATTTGGAATTTACCCTGCTTGGCTAAAAGTGGTATAAGACGAGGACAGTTAGGAGTCTAGGATGGACATTGATACACACTCATACTGACAGACAGACAAACAGTCTGAAATCATGAAACTGAATCCACCATTAGGCTCATGCAGAGCATCAAACTCAGCAAAAGTAGTCATAGTAGGCTCTGTGTTGCCTATTTCTGAATCACACTCTGCTACATTATTGGAGGGAGAAATGTTTCCATGCAGACTGATTGAAAGAATCAATACTGATTCTATTAGGAAAAACAATGAAGCATTGTGTCTGAAAAATCCTTATTTTTTTCATTCCAGGTTTGCATTGCCTGCTTCTATGAAGCTTCAAGATAATTTAACTCTTAAAACGCCAAGAAAAAATGCAACTGAAAACATCATCTGCTGAAGCCGTCTGTCTAACATTATAGTATATTGACAAATTCAAGTATAGAAGCAAACAGGATGGAACCAGACCAGACTGCTCCTATAGGAGCAGTCTGATCTGTGTCCACACTGTTTGCCATAGAGGCTTCTTAAACATTTCAGCAGACGAGAAAAGCAGACAACTTTTGTTGCGATTGGCGCCTTACAGGGTTGATTAAGAAAACTATCACGTTTTTCTCCATTACATGGAAATCTTACCTTCCATGGCGACTGCAATGTTTGTTCTTTCTCATTGCATGGCGCCAAGTTTTATCAGTAATGCTATTGGTTACATGAGATAGTTGTTAGGGTAAATTTCCTAACATTATACTGGACAATAATTAAGGTCTTGACGAACAGTACACTAAACTGGACCAAGTTCAGGCCCTTCACTGTCTGTTATTGTGACAAACATTTTTGTGAAAAAGTCTGTTATATCCAAAGCCTGTGTTGAAAACTGTAAGAGAAGGCTTAATACTGTTAAATTAGAAATAAAAGTCTGAATATCAATATTGAAAATATTAAAAATCATTCTTATAATGTAATTTACCTTGTAAATGTGGTAATACTAAACTCTATTTTTAACCAGCTTCCCTGCCAACTGCAATATTTTTCATTGGATGATAACCTTTGCAAACAGTTTGGACTCAGATCAAGCTTGACAAAATAGTCCTGATCTGGATCTACACTGTTTGACACTGATGGTATTCTTGAGCGAATAAAAAAAACCCCTCAGATGACCAAAAATCTTCAGATGCATGACCAATTTATAAAAGCATGGATTCGATCACCCAGGATGCAGATTGAGTTAAAAAAAAGAAAAAAAAAAAGAAACGCCCAACTCTTTGGCTTTTGGTAATAAATATGCTAAATGAACTTTAAGATTTTATTGGAAGGATATATCATTTCGATTTAAATCTTTTCACCTTTTCACTTGACATGGCTGTTTGTTCCATCTGCTCTCTGGAAATTCCAATTGTTGGGGAATGTTATTGATGATGTTGAAAATCAATGCTGTATAAGGAAGAGTTGAGTTGAGCCATTCTTTCATGCAATCTTGCCACACATGGAATGTTAATGAACTGACTCATTTTCATTGATTCCAATATTATTCCTCTCAATACAAGGTCAATTGGCTCAGGGGTTCATATAGGGTAATCAACAGAAAATAATTAATACCATAATGAACATAAAAGGGGCACTGGGGGCATAACTTTTCAAAATTTGATACCCTTTTTTGAAAACAGTGTTGATCCTTATCAGCTTATTTATAATATACCAGGGAACATATAATCCGAGTGCCAAATAGTTTGAATCCAGATTTTTTCGTGCAAAACTTTTGCAAAGGTTTGTACCACAAACTATAAAAGTTGCCACTAGCTGTGCTATCAGTTAAAAGGCATAAATCCGGCTTGTGGCAAAAAATAATAAATAATATTAATATGTATAAATCAATTTATGGGCTTTTAACCCAAAGCTTCACCTGTATTGATCACAATAAATCTGGGAGTAGTGAAGGCAGCTTACAGCATTACATAATATTAGTAGACCATCTGAGAAGTTGCGCTAGTGTATGACAAAACGAATGAAATGAACTTTGTACCCAGAGAAGACTCAGATCAGCTTGAATATCAACCCAGTCAGCCAAGTATTGTGTAAAGTTAACCCTCACCATGCTAAATCCTATTTTATCCTGTTCTGTGTCTCTTCCTCATGGTGCCATGGGTTGGTCTGTTTTCCAATCTGCTTGTAAATACATACTAATATTGGAATAGTGCATTAGTTAATTCGATAAAAAATGGGAAGAAGTTACGTAAGCAGCTGGAAATTTAATAACTGGTTTAATTGAGTATCAATATCTTGGCCAGGAGCATGTAGGTTCAATCCTCAACTGGGTTGTTACCAGAGACTTTTAAAATGGTACATGCTGTTCTTTTCTTGGTGCCCAACATTAGGAAGCAAGGATAGATGGAAAGGTTCTATCAATGTGACTGGTGTAAGTCTAAGCATGGTTCTGCTATAAATGGGCATCAGTTCCCACACCACCAGGCATGAATGAAAGATTGTTGAAAGTCACATCAAAATTGAGCACTGATACAAACAAATAAAATAATAATATCTGTTTTCCCATCCCCTCACACAGAATTTCCAATAAAAAATCTATCTCTATACAGAATCTTTTCTTGGGTCATTTAGCACAGCTAGATGCAGATCTATTTGAGCATCATCTGTGAGAAAACACATCTTTAGGCATTTTAATAAGTCTGTCTTAGGAACCTCACTCACGGCTTATGTGTCTCACAGATCACATTTATACATGTAGAAGCAAACTGTCTGTAGGTGATCAGATTGCACATGTGTGTATACTCTGGCATACAGTTTGACAGATTTTCATGCGCCATGGCTGCATGGTTTCTCTATTCTTCGTAGTGCAATGTTAATTTTTCTATTGATTATTTGTTTCCCTTTAGTACACCTTATGACCAATTAATCCTGAGTTTGCCAATATTCTATAAAACTATTTCAAAGAGAATGGATTCCTGATGGTGTTTTGGGATTTATTGTCACGAGGATTCTGTTTGAAATTTGTAAATGGATATAAACACCTTATAGCATTAATGGTCGTCATTGCTCGGTTTAGGAAGATGTGTATGTGGGGTAAGCATGATTATATATTATTTTATTTTTTTCCCAAATATGACAAGGGACTTGTTCATCATCTTTGATCATTAATAGGATAGGTTTAAAACTATCTGAAAATTGAGAGCTTTCTTGAAAAGTCCTAAAAATAAAATGTGCCTTGAATAGTGTTAGAAAATGGCTCTAATGCCCTGAAAGGTACCGTACTTGTTTTTTCCCTATTTTCTGTAGGACTTAGACATTACATGTTTACGCTTTTCCTGCTAGTGTCCTCTTCTGATGATGTTTGCAAACAGTTGGGACCCAGAAAAGGCATGACAAAATGTGGCACCTGATCTTGATCTAAGACGATTGTCACTCAGATGGTTATTTAAAAGTACAAATGTATGGATCTGTTTATATCAGTATACTTGTAGTCCTTGAAAACTGTAGAAGGAGGCCATAGTAGTCCTTGAAAAGTTCTTGAATTTTATGTACAGTAAAACGGCTACTCTCAAAAAGACCAAAAATTGGCTTTCAAGACCAATTATTCCTTAATGCAAGTCAAAAATATTGCAGAATGCTTCAAGGGTTCGCAAGCAGCCAATCATTGCGCTTTATTTTGAGTTTAAGAATGAACTCAGATTTTATAACCTCAAGGCCTGGTCTCAAGACCTTCATATTGTGTACAAAGTCATGTGAAGTTTTGTCAGAAGTCCCTAGTATTTCTAGATTGATTGCCTCTAAGTCTGTTAACAGCCCATTAATGTCAGTCCATCGGTCCACAACCATAACTTGGTTATTAATGATAATTGAAAACCACCATAGTGAACTCCCCCCCCCCCCCCCCCTACCCCCATCCATGATAATTGTCACCTGCTCTCTCATCTGTCTATCGTCATTGTACTTTGGTTGCCTATATTGCAAAATGTATGGACCCTTAGGAGCAGTCTGATCTGGGTTCATTGTGCTTGCCTCCACAGTAAAAGTTTTTTGAGTGCATTTACATATATGCAGCAGATGCAATAAGTAGATAACATTTTCATGACAAATTTGGCACATAAAATATGTATGTTACTGTATTCAACCACATATGTACACATGCTCTTATGATGCTTTGTTTTGTTTGTTTGGATTCTTTACAACCCAGTCAAAAAAAATTCAGCCATGTTGGGACAGGTCTTCCTGGGTTTAACCAGTTCTGAGTAGAGGATAACCCCTTGATCTCAAGTCAAGCACTGAGCCACTGCCCTCCTCTAATCTTATGATGCACATCAGTATGCATGATTTCAATCGATTTAGTGATCATTAATTGAGTTTCATGGTGTGCATACTGATTCAGAAGCCAGTTTATCTGCATCTACATTATTTTAAAAAGATGGTATAAATTGAGACAGTGTGCTTATTAGGTTGAACATGGTATCCACAGCAAGGGACATCACTAGTAAACCTAGTGTAAAGTCTTTGAGTATCAGTTTTCTCCCTTTATTAACTTTCGGAGCACTACCCCTGTGATTTCAGTATAGGAAAACCTAAGACTGAGTCCTTAAGCCTTACACATCAAAATTGAAGAAAGATGGCACACATCTGTTGTCTGCAATACTTTGCATGCTGGGTAATTTTGCATGTTTTTGTCGTCTATAGATTTTATTCAAAATTAACTTTTTGGGAAAAAAAAAATCCTTTGGATCCAGATCAAGCCCGATGTTTTTTAGGGCTGATCTGGGTCCAAGCAGTTTGCAAAGGTTATAAGCAGACGACAAAAGTTACCACTAGCAAGGAAAGAGTAAGGGTTCTCTTTTCTATCTTTAGTAGAGGTTGCTGCTGAGAAGACCCTGATAAGATGCTGCACAACGCCACATCTTACTAAAGGCCTTTAATGTTGACAGATGTCCACTGTTCAACTTAAAATACCCAAATTGGGTATCATTATGTATATTGCAAATACATCCCTTTTGTGGAGTAAAATATGAACCCTTACCATGCTAGTCCAAGATAGTTATATCATGTTTGAAAACAGTGTAGATCCAGATGAGCTGGCTTCTCAGAAGCCAGCTGATCAGGATCTACACTGTTTTCCACTTTGCTTGTAAATACAATCCTGCAAGGTACATGTATAAATTGGATAAAAATTGGGCGGAGTGTAGAAGTAAATATATCCAACATAGTAAAGATTAAATATATACAGGTCAACTGTCATAATTCAACTTCCCAGATAAGACATGTATCCAAATGACTTAGTTACCTTATTTCTTCTAGAAAATATATGGTGGGGTACTCATTGGATGCATCTCACTGAGACCATTCCAATGAGTATCACAACAATTCATGAAAAAACAAGAAGTTTGAACAATTATAAGTTGAAGAATGTGTCTCATTTGGTAATAATAGTATTGTGGTACATTTTATATTCATATATCTAATATTCGGCAAGGTATGAATTCTTAAGTTCTTTATATATTTATCTGTGGTTATACCATTATTCACCATTCATTGTGCATCAAATCACATGACCAAAATATGTTTACATTTGGATACTTCCTGTTTTAGTGAATTAAACAGGTGGTTTTTATTAGAAATTAGAAATTGCCTTGATTTGGGTGTGTTTTTCTTCCTATTATAGAGGTACTGTTGTTTTTTATCTATGTTTAAAGATACTTATCTAGAATTGTTTTTAAACTTTAGATAACTACCTATCTTCAAAACAATATCATAAATATGTCATGCGCATTGTTCACCTTAGATGAAAAGATACATGTAATTGTTGAAGTTTACATTGCGGCAGTAGAAATTCTATAGTAGGGATGTACTCAAAATACAGAGCCGTATAAACAAGGGACAAATGATGAAAACATTAGAAAACAAATGCAAATTTCTTGGGACAATGTCCCACTGAACCCAAATTAAGTGGGACATTTGGAAATTTTATGTGTCAAAGCAGAACACTGCAAGTTCCTACACTTTTCTCTCAAAATTTGGTCCTGGGTTGTGGGCATTGATCCCAGCTTTAGTCCACACCCTGGCAATGCGTGCAGTAATAGCCGGCATTGTCTGACAGATCCCTATGAGGGATCTATAATTATTATTTGTACATCTAGGCAGCATGGTAAAAGTGTTCTTAATATCTTAGACAAAAAAAAAGCAAATGAAGCTGATATTTTTTTTTTAAGTTGTCTAAAAAAACTGGAGTCTTATTTGCCCCCAAAGTCAAAAATCTGTGTTAATTGGCCCTTTCTCATAACTGTATTGTCAATGGCATATTTTATGATAAACCATAGTTTTTATTTTCAGAGGGTGACACATTAAGCAAAAACATCTAATCTTCCATGAGGCCTCTACATGTATTTTCTTTCTGACCAGAACTGTCTTCAGGATATAGTGTTGCTGTCACACAATAGATCGGGTGGTGATCAAAGCCAGGGAGTGCTTAATTTTATAATTTAATAGCCTGATAAAAAAAAACACGCTCTTATATGAGGTGAACTACTATATGTACTTCAAAGTCCAGTATGTGTCTTAGTGAGAGTCTTAAACTCATCTATTTAGTCTATTCCAAATCGGAATAGTTTAGGGAACAGGGCAGCACTGTAATTCTATGTCTGCAAGTAACTGTCTGATGACCTGGTAACTTTGAACAGGGGTGAAATACTTGTCTTTAGCACCGTAACGAATTTGTGGAAGAGAAACAAAGATGGATGACTTCATCCTGAAAATCTCTGCAACAATGAATGTTGACAGACCAAGCCGTTCTTGACTTCATGTACTAAGTTCCAGGGGTGGAAAATTCTTAAAATTTCTACTCGTCCTATATTACCATATGTATTGGTAAATTCAATAGTTTACATTGAAAACAGTCAAAATTTCTACACGTCCTGCAGCATGAGCTACTCGCCATGGCGAGCGGATGAGTGGATTTTTCCAGCTCTGCTAACTTGTATGCTGGTCTGAGCAGTGAGCATGTGGGTCTAGCTTATAACCATATTTTGTTTGTTTGATTTGAGGTTTTGTGTCTCAGTGAACAGGTATGGTCATGTTGAGATGGTCAGTTTACCTAATCATACTTTCCTGGGTAAGCTGTTAACCAGTACTTCGTGCCCATACTTTCGCTTGTAACTACCCTTCTTGAATCAGCGGAAAGAGGAGAATGACTTCAGAATTTTTTTCATGATCAATCTCAATGAAAGTATGAGACCAGGCCAGGATTGAACTTGCAACCCCTGGATCTGCAGTCAAACTTGCTACTGACTGCTCTATGAGGTCCGGTATATCCATATTTTGATTTTCTTGGGACAAGGCACAATACTGATAAGCTGCTGCATGGAATCATAATCAATGCAACATTTTGTGCTTATATAACTTCTTGTTGCTTGTAAATTTGAAATTATATAATAACAAAGTCAGTTCAGCAGGCTTTGAATTAAAACTTGGAACTTTTCTTATTAATTATAATGTCATTGCTATGTTTTGTTCCAGTGTCTTTTATGATATATTGTCTTGATCCACATCTGAATTAAGGGTGAGGTTGGCGCCGTGAAACTGGTTTAAGTCCTCCAGTAAAATACTTTACTGACCGTACCAAGGCGGTACTTCTTTTGTGGATCTTTTATGTTTTTTCTGTCTTATGTTTGTTATGCCTTTGTATGCGTCTGTTTATTTGTGCCTTGTGGTCACCTGCTGAGAAAGGGCTGACCTCTTGGCTCTCGTGTGTGATGTCTAACTGTGAGTTTGTCACTTTCCCATTGGTATCCTGGGTCAGGTGTGGTACTTGATTGTATCAATTTCTGATCTTTGCCCTCTTTATTACTTTAAAGATAATTTCACTGCTTGCAATTTAAGCCTTTTTTACAATTCATTTATAATCAAAGGACCCCTTAACTGTGTTAGATTATATCATTCACTGGTTGTTTATGATCTGTTTGTTTATGAATTAAGGAATCATTAAGTATTGAACACATGTAACATTTCTTGTATTGAAATAGCAAGGCACAGCTGACACTTAAGCTGAAGGCTCAGAAAACCTACATATTCACATCTTAGCTCTTTGCCTTCTTGTGTCATCGCAAACAGTTTGGACCCAGATCAGGCCCGACAAAACGTCGGGCCGGATCAGGGTCCAAACTGTTTGACCCCTAATGGTATTCTTGAAATAATTTTTCGAAAAAATTGATTTTGAAACAAATCAGCAGAATAAAGTATGCAAATTTACACAGTAGTTACTGCCAGAACCAAATGCTCCTAGCAGGTTTAACTCTTTTCCAATTAATGGCAACTTTTGTCAGCCACTGATAACCTTTGCAAAAAGTTAAAGATTGATATTTATAACGAAGGACAAAAGGTGCTGTTATCTCGTGGCCCAGCTCTATGAAGAATATCTTTATATGGATATAATCAATCGTTTAATTTTAAAAGAAACGTGCAGTTGGACGCCTGCTCTCTGGATATGATCGCTAGAAAATTCTATATTCAGAAATGTTATGGAGTTAATAGTCAGCATGAATAAATTTAATAGGAACAAAAGCTTTCCAACCCAGAAAGGTACATATATGTAAATTCAATCATATACTTCAATAAATATTTTTGCAATCAAAGAAACAAAATGCCGCAGAAACTTTTTTCAAGGGTTATCATATGTTTCTTGTCCAATGTCTTGGGATTTTTTTTTATTTTATTTCCTGAGTACCTACAATATTCAACACGGGAGCGCAGTGGCTCAGTGGTAGAGTGCTTGACTCGAGACCGAAGGGCCGCGGGTTCGAGCCTCACCGGCGTCACTGCGTTGTGGTCCTTGAGCAAGACACATTTATCCTAGCTTAGTACTGGTTCAACCCAGGAAGACCCGTCCCGCATAACTGAAAGATTGTTGAGTGGACGTAAAGAATCAAATCAAACAAAACAAATAATATTCAACACAAAACACAATATTTTAGCAAACACAATATTTTAACGACTACCTTCCAGAAATGACCCCCCTCCCCCCCCCCATAATAGCTGCTGCCCAAAAATATTGTATAAGCATGAAGTTCTTACTTGGGGAAGAAATCTCGAAATTGGGAGAAAATACAACCGACCGGCATCCTCAGACTCTTTTCTCTCCTTGTAGGTACGTAATCAGATTATTAAAATAAGAAAAATTCTGAAAAGACTATGAAAAACATATAATTCAGGCATCCAAAAAAGAGTGTGTAATTAATAATTAATTTTATTATTCTAAGCCAAAACATGGCGGTGTCCCAGTTTATCTTGCCCCCTGGACAGCTTGCCCCCCGGGGGGTAAGCCAACCGCGGTTGGCTTGCCCCCCCGGGGGGCAAGCTGTCCCGGGATATCTTGCCCCCCACCCTGGTTATCTTCACCCCCGGGGGGCAAGCTGTCCAGGCCTGTTTATCTTGCCCCCCCCGCCAAACACAAGTAAAAATATATACATGTTATTTTGTTATTTTTCTGTATCATTTTAATGAATTCAGATCCTCCATAAGTCATAAAGTAAGAAATTGGTGCCTGTGGGGTTAATATTGGTAAAACTTTAACATCATCTTGAATAAAAATATCAAGATTAAGTGATTTTAAGCTTAATAATTTTGCTAAGACTACTTATTTTAAACTATCTGAATGTGATGATGTATCAATTATAAACATAATTCAAGTCAAATTTAGCTGTTTTCTTTGTCGCATTGTTCTGTATGCTTAGTTGCAGGGGTGGGGGGTAAGCTGTCCAGGCCAGTTTATCTTGCCCCCCACCCGCCTGGGCATCAAAGTAAAAGTAATGTGCCTATACTTCTTATTTTAAACTATCTGAATGTGAAGATGTATCAATAATAAACATATTTCAAGTCAAATTCAGCTGTCTTCTTTGTCAGATTGTTCTGTATGCTTAGTTGTAGGGGGGGGGGGGGGGGGGGGGGGGGGAAGGTGTCCAGGCCAGTTTATCTTGACCCCCACCCACCTGAGTATCAAAGTAAAATTATTTTGCTAATTCTACTTATTTTCATCTATCTGATTGTGAAGATGTTTCAATTTAAAACATAATTCAAGTCAAATTCAGCTGATTTCTTTGACGAATTGTTCCATATACTTAGTTACAGGGGTGGGAGGTAAGCTGTCCAGGCCAGTTTATCTTGCCCCCCACCCACTTGGGTATCAAAGTGAAATTATTTTGCTAATTCTACTTATTTTAAACTATCTGAATATGATGATGTATCAATAATTAATACCATTCAAGTCAAATTCAGCTGTTTTCTTGGTCAGATTGTTCTGTATGCCTAGTTGCAGGGGTGGGGGGTAAGCTGTCCAGGCCAGTTTATCTTACCCCCCCCCCCACCCACTTGGGTATCAAAGTAAAATTATTTTGCTACTTCTACTTATTTAAATCTATCTGATTGTGAAGATGTATCAATTTAAAACATAATTCAAATCAAATTCAGCTGATTTCTTTGACATATTGTTCCGTATACTTAGTTACAGGGGTGGGGGGTAAGCTGTCCAGGCCAGTTTATCTTGACCCCCACCCACCTGAGTATCAAAGCAATTTTTTTGCTCAGTTTTCTCATTTTAAACTATCTAAATGTGATGATGTATCAATTATAAACATAATTCAAGTCAAATTCAGCTGTTTTCTTTGTCAGATTGTTCTGAATGCTTAGTTGCAGGGGTGGGGGGTAAGCTGTCCAGGCCAGTTTATCTTTACCCCCACCCACCTGAGTATCAAAGTAAAATTATTTTGCTAATTCTACTTATTTTAATCTATCTGATTGTGAAGATGTATCAATTTAAAACATAATTCAAGTCAAATTCAGCTGATTTCTTTGTCCGATTGTTCCGTATTTTTAGTTAAAGTATGGGGTAAGCTGTCCAGGCCAGTTTATCTTGACCCCACCCACTTGGGTATCAAAGTAAAATTATTGTGCTAATTCTACTTATTTTAAACTATCTGATTGTGAAGATGTATCAATTATAAACATAATTCAAGTCAAATTCAGCTGTTTTCTTTGTCAGATTGTTTCTGTATTCTTAGTTACAGGGGTGGGGGGGGGGGGGGGGGTAAGCTGTCCAGGCCAGTTTATCTTGACCCCCACCCACCTGAGTATCAAAGTAAAATTATTTTGCTAATTCTACTTATTTTAATCTATCTGAATGTGATGATTTATCAATTATAAACATAATTCAAGTCAAATTCAGCTGTTTTATTTGTCGGAATGTTCTGTATGCTTAGTTGTAGGGGTGGGGGGTAAGCTGTCGAAGCCACCACCAACTTGGGTATCAAAGTAAAATTATTGTGCCTATTGTTCTTATTCTAAACTATCTGAATGTGAAGATGTATCAATTATAAACATAATTCAAGTCAAATTCAGCTGTTTTCTTTGTCGGAAAGTTATGTATGCTTAGTTGTAGGGGTGGGGGGTAAGCTGTCGAAGCCAGTTTATCTTGCCCCCCACCCACTTGGGTATCAAAGTAAAATTATTGTGCTAATTCTACTTATTTTAAACTATCTGAATGTGAAGATGTATCAATTATAAACATAATTCAAGTCAAATTCAGCTGTTTTCTTTGTCGGAAAGTTATGTATGCTTAGTTGTAGGGGTGGGGGGTAAGCTGTCCAGGCCAGTTTATCTTGCCCCCCACCCACTTGGGTATCAAAGTAAAATTATTGTGCTAATTCTACTTATTTTAAACTATCTGAATGTGAAGATGTATCAATTATAAACATAATTCAAGTCAAAGTCAGCTGTTTTCTATGTCGGAAAGTTATGTATGCTTAGTTGTAGGGGTGGGGGTGAAGCTGTCCAGGCCAGTTTATCTTGCCCCCACCCACTTGGGTATCAAAGTAAAATTATTGTGCTAATTCTACTAATTTTAAACTATCTGAATGTGAAGATGTATCAATTATAAACATAATTCAAGTCAAATTCAGCTGTTTTCTATGTCGGAAAGTTATGTATGCTTAGTTGTAGGGGTGGGGGGTAAGCTGTCCAGGCCAGTTTATCTTGCCCCCCACCCACTTGGGTATCAAAGTAAAATTATTGTGCTAATTCTACTTATTTTAAACTATCTGAATGTGAAGATGTATCAATTATAAACATAATTCAAGTCAAATTCAGCTGTTTTCTTTGTCAGATTGTTTCTGTATACTTAGTTACAGCGGTGGGGGGTAAGCTGTCCAGGCCAGTTTATCTTGACCCCCACCCACCTGAGTATCAAAGTAAAAATATTTTGCTAATTCTACTTATTTTAATCTATCTGAATGTGAAGATGTATCAATTATAAACATAATTCAAGTCAAATTCAGCTGTTTTCTTTGTCGGAATGTTCTGTATGCTTAGTTGTAGGGATGGGGGTAAGCTGTCCAGGCCAGTTTATCTTGCCCCCCACCCACCTGGGTATCAAAGTAAAAGTATTGTGCCTATTCTGCTTATTTTAAACTATCTGAATGTGATGATGTATCAATAATAAACATAATTCAATTCAAATTCACCTGTTTTCTTTGTCAGATTGTTCTGTATGCTTAGTTGCAGAGGTGGGGGTAAGCTGTCCAGGCCAGTTTATCTTGCCCCCCCACCCAATTGGGTATCAAAGTAAAATTATTTTGCTACTTCTACTTATTTAAATCTATCTGATTGTGAAGATGTATCAATTTAAAACATAATTCAAGTCAAATTCAGCTGTTTTCTTTGACTGATTGTTCCGTATACTTAGTTACAGGGATGGGGGGTAAGCTGTCCAGGCCAGTTTATCTTTACCCCCACCCACCTGAGTATCAAAGCTAAATATTTTTGCTAAGTTTTCTCATTTTAAACTATCTAAATGTGATGATGTATCAATTATAAACATAATTCAAGTCAAATTCAGCTGTTTTCTTTGTCAGATTGTTCTCTATGCTTAGTTGCAGGGATGGGGGGTAAGCTGTCCAGGCCAGTTTATCTTGACCCCCACCCACCTGAGTATCAAAGTAAAATTATTTTGCTAATTCTACTTATTTTAATCTATCTGAATGTGATGATGTATCAATTATAAACATAATTCAAGTCAAATTCAGCTGTTTTCTTTGTCGCATTGTTCTGTATGCTTAGTTGCAGGGGTGGGGGGTAAGCTGTCCAGGCCAGTTTATCTTGCCCCCCACCTACTTGGGTATCAAAGTAAAATTATTTTGCTAATTCTACTTATTTTAATCTATCTGAATGTGAAGATGTATCAATTATATACATAATTAAAGTCAAAAGCAGCTGATTTCTTTGTCGCATTGTTCTGTATGCTTAGTTGCAGGGGTGGGGGGTAAGCTGTCCAGGCCAGTTTATCTTGCCCCCCACCTACTTGGGTATCAAAGTAAAATTATTTTGCTAATTCTACTTATTTTAATCTATCTGAATGTGAAGATGTATCAATTATATACATAATTAAAGTCAAAAGCAGCTGATTTCTTTGTCGCATTGTTTTGTATGCTTAGTTGCAGTGGTGGGGGGTAAGATGTCCAGGCCAGTTTATCTTGACCCCCACCCACCTGAGTATCAAAGTAAAATTTTTTTGCTAAGTTTTCTCATTTTAAACTATCTGAATGTGATGATTTATCAATTATAAACATAATTCAAGTCAAATTCAGCTGTTTTCTTTGTCGCATTGTTCAGTATACTTAGTTACAGGGGTGGGGGGTAAGCTGTCCAGGCCAGTTTATCTTGACCCCCACCCACCTGAGTATCAGAGTAAAATTATTTTGCTAAGTTTTCTCATTTTAAACTATCTGAATATGACGATGTATCTATTGTTAACATAATTCAAGTCTAATTCAGCTGTTTTCTTTGTCGGATTGTTCCGTATGCTTAGTTTCAGGGGTGGGGGTAAGCTGACCAGGCCAGTTTATCTTGACCGCCACGCACCTGAGTATCAAAGTAAAATTTTTTTGCTAAGTTTTCTCATTTTAAACTATCTGAATGTGATTATGTATCAATTATAAACATAATTCAAGTCAAATTCAGCTGTTTTCTTTGTCACATTGTTCTGTACTCTTAGTTGCAGGGGTGGGGGGTAAGCTGTCCAGGCCAGTTTATCTTGCCCCCACGCACCTGGGTATCACAGTAAAATTATCTGACAAAGAAAACTGCTGAATTGGACTTGAATTATGTTTATAATTGATACATCTTCACAATCAGTAGTTTAAAATAAGTAGACTTAGCAAAATAATTTTACTTTGATACCCAGGTAGGTGGGGGGCAAGATAAACTGGCCTTGACAGTTTACCCCCCACCACTGCAACTAAGCATACGGAACAATGCGACAAAAGAAAACAGCTGAATTTGACTTGAATTATGTTTATAATTGATACATCTACAATCAGATAGATTAAAATAAGTCTTCTTAGCGAAATAATTTTACTTTGATACTCAGGTTGGTGGGGGTCAAGATAAACTGGCCTGGACAGCTTACCCCCCACCCCTGCAACTAAGCATACAGAACAATGCGACAAAAGAAAACAGCTGAATTTGACTTGAATTATGTTTATAATTGATACATCTACAATCAGATAGATTAAAATAAGTCTACTTAGCGAAATAATTTTACTTTGATACTCAGCTTGGTGGGGGTCAAGATAAACTGGCCTGGACAGCTTACCCCCCACCCCTGCAACTAAGTATACGGAACAATCCGACAAAGAAAACAGCTGAATTTGACTTGAATTATGTTTATAATTGATACATCTTCACAATCAAATAGTTTAAAATAAGTAGAATTAGCACAATAATTTTACTTTGATACCCAGGTTGGTGGGGGTCAAGATAAACTGGCCTGGACAGCTTACCCCCCACCCCTGCAACTAAGCATACAGAACAATGAGACAAAAGAAAACAGCTGAATTTGACTTGAATTATGTTTAAAATTGATACATCTACAATCAGATAGATTAAAATAAGTCCACTTAGCGAAATAATTTTACTTTGATACTCAGCTTGGTGGGGGTCAAGATAAACTGGCCTGGACAGCTTACCCCCCACCCCTGCAACTAAGTATACGGAACAATCCGACAAAGAAAACAGCTGAATTTGACTTGAATTATGTTTATAATTGATACATCTTCACAATCAAATAGTTTAAAATAAGTAGAATTAGCACAATAATTTTACTTTGATACCCAGGTGGGTGGGGGGCAAGATAAACTGGCCTGGACAGCTTACCCCCCCACCCCTGCAACTAAGCATATAGAACAATCTGACAAAGAAAACAGCTGAATTTGACTTGAATTATGTTTATAATTGATACATCTTCACATTCAGATAGTTTAAAATAAATAGAACAAGCAAAATAATTTTACTTTGATACTCAGGTGGTTGGGGGTCAAGATAAACTGGCCTGGACAGCTTGCCCCCCACCCCTGCAACTAAGCATGCGGAACAATGCAGCAAAGAAAACAGCTGATTTTTACTTGAATTGTATTTATAATTGATACATCTTCACAATCAAATAGTTTAAAATAAGTAGAATTAGCACAATAATTTTACTCTGATACCCAGGTGGGTGGGGGGGGGGGGGGGGCAAGATAAACTGGCCTGGACAGTTTACCCCCCACCCCTAAAATTAAGCATACAGAAAAATCTGACAAAGAAAACTGCTGAATTGGACTTGAATTATGTTTATAATTGATACATCTTCACATTCAGATAGTTTAAAATAAGTCTACTTAGCGAAATAATTTTACTTTGATACTCAGGTGGGTGGGGGTCAAGATAAACTGGCCTGGACAGCTTACCCCCCACCCCTGCAGCTAAGTATACGGAATATTGCAACAAAGAAAACAGCTGAATTTGACTTGAATTATGTTTATAAATGATACATCTTCACAATCAAATAGTTTAGAATATGTAGAATTAGCAAAATAATTTTACTTTGATACCCAGGTGGGTGGGGGGCAAGATAAACTGGCCTGGACAGCTTACGCCCCACCCCTGCAACAAAGCATAAGGAACAATGCAACAAAGAAAACAGCTGAATATGACTTGAATTATGTTTTTAATTGATACATCTTCACATTCAGATAGTTTAAAATAAAGTAGAAGAGCAAACTAATTTTACTTTGGTACCCAAGTTGGTGGGCAGCAAGATAAACTGGCCTGGACAGCTTACCCCCCACCCCTGCAACTAAGTATACGGAACATTGTGACAAAGAAAACAGCTGAATTTGACTTGAATTATGTTTATAATTGATACATCTTCACATTCAGATAGTTTAAAATAAAAAGAATTAGCAAAACAATTTTACTTTGATGCCCAAGTGGGTGGGGGGGGGGGGGGGCAAGATAAACTGGCCTGGACAGCTTACCCCCCACCACTGCAACTAAGCATACGGAACAATGCGATAAAGAAAACAGCGGAATTTGACTTGAATTATGTTTATAATTGATACATCTACAATCAGATAGATTAAAATAAGTCTACTTAGCGAAATAATTTTACTTTGATACTCAGGTTGGTGGGGGTCAAGATAAACTGGCCTGGACAGCTTACCCCCCACCCCTGCAACTAAGTATACGGAATATTGCAACAAAGAAAACAGCTGAATTTGACTTGAATTATGTCTATAATTGATACATCTTCACAATCAAATAGTTTAGAATAGGTAGAATTAGCACAATAATTTTACTTTGATACCCAGGTGGGTGGGGGGCAAGATGAACTGGCCTGGATAGCTTACCCCCCACCCCTGCAACTAAGCATATAGAACAATCTGACAAAGAAAACAGCTGAATTTGACTTGAATTGTTTATTATTGATACATCTTCACATTCAGATAGTTTAAAATAAGTAGAACAAGCAAAATAATTTTACTTTGATACTCAGGTGGGTGGGCGTCAAGATAAACTGGCCTCGACAGCTTGCCCCCCACCCCTGCAACTAAGCATGCGTAACAATGCAGCAAAGAAAACAGCTGATTTTTACTTGAATTGTATTTATGATTGATACATCTTCACAATCAAATAGTTTAAAATAAGTAGAATAAGCACAATAATTTTACTGTGATACCCAGGTGATGGGGGCAAGATAAACTGGCCTGGACAGCTCACCCCCCACCCCTGAAACTAAGCATACAGAAAAATCTGACAAAGAAAACTGCTGAATTGGACTTGAATTATGTTTATAATTGATACATCTTCACAATCAGTAGTTTAAAATAAGTAGACTTAGCAAAATAATTTTTCTTTGATACCAAGGTGGGTGGGGGGCAAGATAAACTGGCCTGGACATCTTACCCCCCACCCCTGAAACTAAGCATACAAAACAATGCGACAAAGAAAACAGCTGCTTTTGACTTGAATTATGTATATAATTGATACATCTACAATCAGATAGATTAAGATAAATCTACTTAGCGAAATAATTTTACTTTGACACTCAGGTGGGTGGTGGGTCAAGATAAACTGGCCTTGACAGCTTACCCCCCACCCCTATAACTAAGTATACGGAACATTGCGACAAAGAAAACAGCTGAATTTGACTTGAATTATGTTTATAATTGATACATCTTCACATTCAGATAGTTTAATATGTAGAATTAGCAAAATAATTTTACTTTGATACCCAAGTTGGTGGGCGGCAAGATAAACTGGCCTGGACAGCTAACCCCCCACCCCTGTAACTAAGTATACGGAACAATCCGACAAAGAAAACAGCTGAATTTCACTTGAATTATGTTTATAATTGATACATCATCAGATTCAGATAGTTTAAAATGAGAAAACTTAGCAAAATAATTTTACTTTGATACTCAGGTGGGTGGGGGTCAAGATAAACTGGCCTGGACAGCTTACCCCCCACCCCTGCAACTAAGTATACGGAACAATCCGACAAAGAAAACAGCTGAATTTGACTTGAATTATGTTTTAAATTGATACATCTTTACAATCGGATAGATTAAAATAAGTAGAATTAGCAAAATAATTTTACTTTGATACCCAAGTGGGTGGGGGGCAAGATAAACTGGCCTGGACAGCTTACCCCCCACCCCTGCAGCTAAGCATACAGAACAATCCGACAAAGAAAACAGCTGCTTTTGACTTGAATTATGTTTACAATTGATACATCATCACATTCAGATAGTTTAAAATAAGTAGTATTAGCAAAATAATTAAGCTTAAAATCACTTAATCTTGATATTTTTATTCAAGATGATGTTAAAGTTTTACCAATATTAACCCCACAGGCACCAATTTCTCACTTTAAGACTTGTGGAGGACCTGAATTCATAAAAATGATACAGAAAAATAACAAAATAACATATATATATTTTTACTTGTGTTGGCAGGGGGCAAGATAAACCGGCCTGGACAGCTTGCCCCCCGGGGGTGAAGATAACCAGGGTGGGGGGCAAGATATCCCGGAACAGCTTGCCCCCCGGGGGGTAAGCTGTCCAGGGGGGCAAGATAAACTGTTACAGCGGTACTAAAAAACTGTCTTGTTGAGATGGTTCTTTTGAGCACCCATTATACACATGTTTAAAACTGATTGATAAGAAAACAAATAATTTTCCTGCTAAAAAATTTTGCTAATGGAGAGCCATGACTCATTTTCATTTTAGGAAGGTAAAATGACATCTTGATACATTTCAATAGCACATGTTTGTCATTGTGGAACAGACCATGACCAATAAAGCAGTACTTGGTTATTTTTTTTTTCATTTGACACCAAACATTTATTATGGGGGAATATTTGTTCTTTTTACAAAGAAATACAAACTGTTAAATTGTTTTAAGTAAAAACTTAGCCTATACACCCAACTCTTTCAAATCAGAAGCTTTATTTTGATTTCACAGAATTATAAGCTAAGGACTCAATTTCTTCATGTGGACAGCAAAGACTCTGATCAGACTGGCTGGATGCCCAGGCTGATCTGTCATCATTGGTTGCACAGGTCATTTTATTCGTTAAGTCATACACTGGCTAAATTTTGTTTGATTCCATCTCCACTTTTGTATGTTCCCTTTCCTTTTGAAGGTTAGGGGCATGGTATAAGTTAAGTGAATACGGTAAATGTTCTAAAATTTCAAACACTACTTCCTTGCCAAAAAGGCATAGACAAACAGCGCAGACCAAGATCAGACTGCTTCTGAAGAAGCAGTCTGATCAGGGTCTTCCCTGATTGCTATTGTGGCAAGCATTGTTTTCAGCCTTGAAACCAACATTTTAATTGAGAACAGAAAGAGAAAAGTGTTTGAAATTTTAGAACATTTACCATACCCTAAATCCTTTATAAGAAATATGGGCCTCATCACTAGAAAACCTAGCTGTCTTTCATGCGCGTATCCAGAGGGGGGGAAAGGGGTCCGGACACCTCACCCCCTCCTCTGAAAAATCACAAAAAAAAAGGATTTCTTAGCAATACTTTCCCGGATCCCCAGAAAAATCACAAAGCTACCAAACCAGATTCAATGTTGGGCCATCATTGGCACGCCAGCTTCACACCATTTAAATGATGGCCCCTTGGATCCCCTCATCAACTAAAAAAAACAGCAAAAAATGTCAAAGTTTCTGAAAAAACTTTCTGAATCAGCACTTGTCTTTGGGGTTCCTGGCCAAGTAAGACTCGAATCAGTCTACTCAGGTACAGAGACTAGCTAGAAAGTTTAGACTTTGCATCTAGCAAGTTTAGCTATTGTTCTTTCCAAAGGGCAAATAGCAAAGTATCTGATCAGTCTGTGTGGATACCCAGGCTGGGTTTCAATTTTGTTGTCACATGTTACAAAGGCAAGTTTTCTTGCAACAAGGTCTGTAATTTCTTTGACTCTTTATAATATATAATTTATATATAATGGACTATCAACATGATCAACCCTTTTTTACCACTTTGCTTTAGCCTCTCTCAACAATGGTGTAGATCCAGATCAACTGACTGAAAAAGTCATCTGATCAGGATATATACTATTAGCCATATATGAATATATAATGCAACAATTGGAGGCTTTTGCACATATCATGTGATAAGTACAAAAAGGTCATGTACTGGCCCATATATTTTAGGACAAGACTAAGATGATAAACTGGATGGAAAATTCCATTTATGCAAAGGGGTTGATAATCAATATTTTAAGCTTGCTTATATATTTTAATATTTCTTTTCAGCTCCAAGCAAACCCAAGTTTATAGAGCAACTGCTGAACAGAGTCTCCTCCAAAAAAGCTGGTGTTCAAGACAGAAATGGTTTGATTAACCCACAGCCTGTAGACACTAGTGATGATTTTGTAATTGTTGATCAGTTGTCTTCTAACTCAGAATGTCTTGAAGCTGTTGAATCGTTAGCTGAAGAGCTCCTTGCCTGCTCCCAGAGACCTGCTAGTGGTGAATCATGTGATTCAGGTCAAGGGTCGCTGTTAGAATCCACATGTGACTTTTCACCCACTCAACATCACCAGTCGTGGTCTACGCCAACTTCTCCAAGATTTCATGGAATTGTTAAACAGAGACTGAAAAGTTTTCAGACACTTCGTGAAAATTCTTCTAGCCCTGAAAATTTTGATAGAAAACAAAAAAGAGCACAGTCATGTAAAGAAGGTAGGGAAATCAATGAAGCCCAGAGATCTTTAAAGAAAATTCATTGTTCTTTAGTGGAGGATGATAAATTCACTCAAGCAATGATGGAAAGTGGTTATGTTAAAGCGTTAGTAAGTAAACTAAACAAATCACCGAGCTTTGATAAAGATGATGATGAAAGTGGTGATGAAAGTCAGAGAGAGAGTGGTGAAATTGTTAATGGTGTAAAAGTTAAATTAAATGAAGAAAGTGTGGATGACTGGCCTGATGAGTTCAGTGGAGACAGCATCAATGACACTGGTGAAACTGATGCTGTGGTAAAGAAATACAGAAGTCCAAGTGTGAAAGATCAGTTGTTAAAGTTTGAAACTGATGTTACAGTAAAATCAAAATTAAGTGTGACTAATGCCAGTTCTAAAAGAAAACCTGACAAGCCAAAATTAGCAAATAAACCTTCAAAATCAGTGTTAAATGGTTCAAGTGATTCTCATGCAAAGGATTTAGATAATTCAGGAAACTTTCATGGAGCTGTTGGTGCTGTATCCAGTGAATCTTTGACAAACTCAGAAAAATCCACGAGAACATTGTCAGAGAGTCAAGTAAGTAGAGCCCTGAAACGATTTAATCATGAGCGACATAAACATATCTCTTCTCGCTTAACTTCAACTGCTTCTTCGTCTTACTCATCTCTTCATAATAATTTAATCAAATCTCCACCTTTTCTCAGAAGACCAAAATCTAGTGACACAGCAATGCCTAATGCTAATAATACGCTACATGGTGCTAATGCTAAATACTTTGAAAAGAGTAGATCGGTTGAATATGACAGATCTCCAGACACTGCTAGCTCAAGTCCTGTCTCATGCAGCTTTGATTTTGGATTATTGCCTTTGAGTCCCGAGGAGCTGTTCGATCAAAACTGGTCCAAGTCTGAATTCACCTTTGATGACTTCAGTGATGAAAGTGAACACGATGGAATAAACTTACCAAAACAGAAGGTAACTTTGATGTCGTGATTTTCCTGCCTTTATCAATTTCGGGCCATAGACCTTTAATTTGGGAAATTAACTCAGAAAAAATCATGGCGCATGCATTACCAATACATATAGGTATACTAAACAAGTACCTGCCTATAGCAAGCAGGTTTGGCTTTTCTGTGAAAAGCAAAACCTGGTTGCTAAAGGCAGGCTTTTTTTTAATTCAGGTTGTGTGTAAAACGGATATCCATGTGCATAGCTATATCTAAATTGGTATCCTAGCTTAGTACTGGTTCAACCCAGGAAGACTCGTCCCTGTTTAATTGAAAGATTGTTGATGGGATGTATAGAATCAAATCAAACAATATATCTTAATTGGGAAAAAATCACAATGACAGCCTATTATTATATTTCAGAATTATTTATATTCGGAAAGCATCAATTCCTTGGCTATTTGGTTATGCAATAGTTATTATGCAATATATATTTGTGCAGTATTCTAAGAATGTTTTTGTTAACAAGATCTATTTTAGATATCCCTGAAATAGGCTTTGGTAACAAAAGGCATTCCAGGAATAGTCAAATTTAAAATTTTACCTGCTGCTAATTTTCAGCAGTGCTTTAAGTGAATTCTGAAATTAACAATATACTGTCCTATTCTTCCATTGAGAAAGGTTCTGATATTTGGCCCCAAATTAAGGTTAGGAAAACCCATATTGATGTTGTCATTCTGTAAACACACCAGGCTTTGCTTTTCTGCTTTATGCCTGCATTTTTGCAAGAAACTCACCTTGACTTTTGAATGTTTGTGTTGTACATTTTGTTTTGAGTCTCATGTTGCATTTGGTGATTTTGCTTCAAATTGTGTCAATTCTGTCGTTCTTCTGTTCGGTATTGGCCAATATTGCATGTTTTTATCACCTTTCATATTTGCATTTGATTATCATATGTTCCTGATAGATCATGACGAGGTTAAAACCACAGTCCCACTAACCATTCCTGTTTACCTGCTTATATCAACAGTTTAATTTAGAGTGCAGTCCCTTTGTAACACACATACAGGTTTGGATTGTTGTGGCATCCAAATTGTTTTACCGTGGAATTTTACAAGGGTATTACAGGAAAATGACCATGGAATGGTCATTTTCCTATAATTCCTTGTAAAATTGTCTAGATTCCTTTGTAAAATTGTCCCTTTATAACATGATTCACATATGTCACTGTACATTCCTATAATGGACCCATACATGGCATTATTTATTAAAGCTGCATAGTCTGTAACTTATGATCGTTAATTTTTTGAAATAATGTTTCTTTTTTCAAGAACACAGTAAAAAACTTAAATCCAGGTATAAATTTTACCAATTTCGTAAATCTTAACAAATTATCAGTATCAAAACAACAGCATTTATGTTAAAAATTGACTGTCTATAATTATTGGAGGGACGCAAATAATTACCAACAGGAGAAAAAACACCTGTTTTTATAAGATAATTCACTTCTCCATGCAGTTTTCAGCTATAGTGAACAGATTTAATGTGAAAACTTAACTTAATTATGATTTAAAAAGAAAATAATTTTTTTTCGAAAATGTCCATAGTTGCAGACTTAGTCTCTTTAAGGGACTGCACCTTACCGTATTCTCTGTTAATTTCCTGTTTCTTACAAAAAAAGAAAGAGAGAATGCATTGTAATTGTTTAAAATATTTTATGCATAATTTAATATCTTCCCTGTGAACAAGTGTATTAAATTTCCTGTCTTTGTTACCACCATTAACTAACCAAATTTTTCATTAGCAGACAATATTATAAAGGTATATATTTTTTTGGTTGTAAATGAATTTTTTGTTGTTCTTTTGGTTTTTGTAAAGAAAACTAGATTTGAGGTAAATAACTTAGCTTATGAAATCAAATTTTCCTTAAGATAAAGAGAATTACTTCAAATGCTGTTAATTTTGTATCGGGCAACAACTAAGGGTCATTTTCACTTACTTATTTCAAAAGACTTTTACAGAATGAAACAATATATCCTTAAAATATGTTAATGTTATTAATTAAAAAACAAAAAAGAGTGTATCTGTTAAGTCAAGTAATACATTTATACTGGAATTAGGGTTAACTGATGTGGATTTAAACAACATGGAACATTATGTTTACTGTCTACCAGGGATTGTGATGTTTTTTTCTGGGAAAATATGCATGATTGCATGAAGTGTTTGACAATTGTCTCATTCAAAAATATTTGTCTATTGACAAAATAGGAATAATGCGCAATAATAAAATTTAATATAGTTTCTTACAGTTTTGAAAAGTTAATTCTGGAAGAAAAATCAGCAGATGTCAAAATAGCATAAAAAGTTAACAAGAGCTAATTTAGACAAATCTAGTATTTTTAAATAATAAAAGACATATCCTATCGAAATGACATTCTTGGAAATGATCAACAATGCAAAACATAGTAGTATAAAATGAGTTAAAATGACGCCAGAGGAGTTTTTTGACCAAAATTGGTGGTCCCAGTCTGTAATCTTATTTGACTTTAGTGATCCTGAAAGCGATGAGGATGGACTTGGTTTTCCAAAATACAAGGTAATAATACATTATTCCTACAGTTTTTGCACCCATTGACTGTTAGAAAACCTAGCTCTCAGCTCATAGAGCCCTCTATTGTGCAGCAGACATTTTCAGATGAAAAAAGGGTTTCAATTAAAAAACATCTTCACCAGCGAAGGTTTCGTCGTATCTACCTTTCGACAAACCCTTCGCCTCACGACCCTCAAAATTTATTATTAGCGCAGACTAATCGACCAATGAAAACGCCAGGAAGGATTTTTTCGATAATCCCTTCCTGCCAATCAGATTAAAGGTAGCAGTTTATCGGCATCTTATATACACCGCCTGCTAATTCTCCATAAGTCCAGATAAGCGAAGATTTTGGATGTAAAATTATTATTTTTCTTCTATCCTTCAGTTCAAAATTATGTTATGGGTGCTCAAAATAACCATCTTAATGTGACAGTTCTTTTGAGCACCTTAAACGTCTATTTTAGTTGTTAAGTAAGAAAACTGAATGTAAATTAATAACACTGTCTTATCTAGAGGCCTGGTATTTATTGATTTTTTGCACCGCTTTGTGATTGATCATATTAATTGTTACTATTTTCGGCTGATGGCGTATTCAATCTGAGAAAATCAAAGCTGTGAGGCCAAGGGTTAGATTGGACAATCGCAACCCTTGGTAAGACAAGATGATTAAAAAAGGGCTTTCATTTAAACTGGGGCATATCCTTGTTGAGATAAAGTAAAAAACAACAACAACAACAACAACACATTAATCTTATGATTAATGGCACACCATCACAAATCCCTACAAATCAATGGCTTTTGACCCCTCCCCAGGGTCCCTGGGTGTGTTTGTGTGGTGAGGGGGCAAAAGTAAATATGCTCTTGCATGCCCCACTTGTGTAAGCAAGTCATCGAACAAATTTGGTTGGATTTGGTCCTGCGGTTTATGGGGAGATAGCATAATGGACAGATGGATAGACAGACAGAGACGATAACAATATCCCCAATGCTCTTTAAAAAGAGTGAGGATAACAAGAATTGTGCAGTGGATGGCATGACATCTAAAATCACATTGTTGATAGCTATTGACCTCTCTTCAGGGCCCCTGGGGGCATTGCCAAATATTCCTGTGCTCTTGTACGCCCTTCTTGTGTAGGCAATTCATCCGACGAATTTGGTTGAAGTGTTCCATCTGTCTTGTCTGTCCATCCATCTGTAGTCTCACACAATCAGGATGTACTTTGTGAGTGCAACTCCTCTTACAGTTTTAGTTCAACCTTTTTGAAACTCTGCAGATGTTTTGTTCATGGTCTGAAGATGTGCATGCGGTTTTAATATAATCGTCAAATTATTTTTTCTCTCTTTTTTCAACTTGTGGGTACTTTGTGAGCGCAACTCCTACCACAGTTTTATTCCAATCTGTTTGAAACTTTGCAGGTATTTTGTATATGGTTTGAATATATGCATGTGATTTGGACATTATCATTACATTGATTTTTTTTGATTTTTTCAACTTGTCAATTTTGTCAGTTTTCTGTATCACAATTATGTCCCCTAACCAAAGAGAGGGGTGGTGTGGATCCCCTTGGCGTCCGCATAGCTTGTTTCTGTTCTTTATCTTCTGAACCAGTGAATGGATTTTGACGAAACTTGAATAGATACATTGTTGGGAGAACAGAAAGAGTTGATTAGATTTTGGTTACCTAGACCTTATTTTCAAGGTCACACTGGCACTTTGAAATATCCAATAAATAGGGTTTCCCCGTGTGTTATCTTCTGAACCAGTTGATGAATTTTGACCAAACTTGCATAGATACATTGTTGGGAGAGTGGAAAGTGTTGAATAGATTTTGGTGACCTTGACCTAATTTTCAAGGTCACAATCCTATAAAGACTGTTTAAATCAGCCATTTCCGCACACTATCTTCCGAACCAGTGGTTGAATTTTAAACAAACTTTCATATGTAATATATTGTTAGGAGAGGGTTAAGAGTTGATTAGATTTTGGTGACCTTGACCTTATTTTCAAGGTCACACCATTACTTTGAAATGTCAAATTTTGACCAAAATAGGGTTTACACACGTTATCTCATGAACCGAACAATGGATTCTGGCCAATCAAAATAAAATTGTTTTCTTGTGACACAATAAAGAGTTGATTAGATTTTAGTGACCTTGAGCTAAATTTCAAGGTCACCATCCTATAATGACTGTAAAAATCAGCCTTTTTGGCGCACTATCTTCTGAACCAGTGGGTGGATTTTAACCAAACTTGTATAGATAAGTTGTTTGGAAGGTGGAAAGAGTTGGTTAGAATTTAGTGACCTTGACCTTATTTTCAAAGTCGCACCAGCACTTTGAATTGTCAAATTTTGACCAAAATAGGGTTTCTGTATGATATCTCTTGAATTGAACAATGAATTCTAGATAAACATTATGTATTGTATCATTGTGGCAAAATGAAGAGTTGATAAGATTTTGGTGACCTTGCCCTGCAATTCAAGGTCACCATTTTTTTTAAAAAAATGTAAAAATCAGCCTTTCCTGAGCTTTATCTTCTGAACCAGTGGGTGGGTTTCCACCAAACTTGCATAGATACATTGTTTGAAGATTAGATTTTGATTACCTTGACTTTATGTTCAAGGTGGCCACAGCACTTTGTAATTTCAAATTTTGACCAAAATTGTGTTTGTGCATGCTTGCTCTCACTTGAAATAATTTCATGGATTTCAGCCATTCTTTATATATTATATTTATTGTGACACAATAAAGAGCTGATTATAACTTTAGTAAGTATGCTTGCTGACTCAATTTGCGGTTGGGGAGACATAGTTTATCTCTGAAAATACTGCTTTAATTTAATATCTATATACCTTGTGAGCCCAACTCCTCTTACACTTATGTATGAAGATGTGCATGTGGTTTGGACATTATCCTGACTTTAATTTTTGCCATTTTTTTCAACTTGTGAACTTTGTTGTTTTTCCGCATCACAATTTTATATCTATTACATATGGGGCACCTTGTGAGCCCAACTCCTCTTACAATAGTTTTATACTGATTTTTTTTTAAACTGTGCATGTGTTTTCTTCATAGTATGAAGATGTGCATGTGGTTTTGATGTTGTCAGCTTTGTTTTGTAAATTACAGGTACTGACAAAGAAGGCACTGGACCGGTAGAGTCTATTTTTTATCCTGAAAATGTTGTAATATTTGCTGTTTATATTCATTCACATGCACTTCAGACTAGATTTTTTCATGGGATCAAATATCAGACTGCTGCCAAGAAAGCAGTCATATAACACAATATCAAGTCTTATTCAGGTCCGATAAAGGCAGTGACAAAATTTAAAACTTTCATCTACTGCAACTTTTGGGTGGCACTTATCAGCCCTTTGCCTGCCAGTGTTGTATGCTGATAAACTTTGCAGATCAGTCCGGCTTAAGGTCAGACCTGATCTGGATCCAAACCATTTGACCTTCTTATGGTATTCCTTAAAGAATTTTTTTGAAAAAGCTGATTTGCAGACGACAAAAAATCATGCAAAATTACCCAGCATACAAAAGAGTTAACTCTTTGCCTAGCAGTAAGTAAGTAGCTGATAACCTTTGCTAACAGTTTGGAAGCATATCAGGCCCAACAAAACGTCAGACCTGATCTGGATCCAAACTGTTTGACACTCTGATGGTATATCTGAAAGAATTTTTAGAAAAAAGATTTTTGCAAAAAATCAACAGACGACAAAAAAATCATGCAAAATTACCCAGCAGTCAAAGAGTTCAGGGTTAACTCTTTGCCTACAAGTGTCATCTGCTGATAACCTTTGCAAACAGTTTGGACCCAGATCAGACCCGACAAAACGTCAGGTCTGATCTTGATCCAAAATGTTTGACTTTCTGATGGTATTCCTGAATTTGTTTTCTTCAAAAAGTTGAATTTGAAAAAAAGCTGCAGACGACAATTACCCAGCACGCAAAAAGTTAAGGGTTTAGCTGATCAGGAAGTGATGAGGGGAGAAAGATCACATACTCAGCGTTATCTTATAGTTTATATAGAAAATATGTCTAATAATATACTTTGATTGATAATGAATGGATAAAATGGGGTCTCATGTTATGGTATGTACTTATTTTAAATGCAAAATACATCTGTCAATGCAATACGTCATTTGCATGAAAATCATCAACCAAATCTCAGGGTTGAAAAGTTTATGGGTTATTTAATTCTTTCTTCAATGATAGAACTATCAGCCTGCAAAGTGTTAAAAGTACAACAGTTGCATTGAAGGGGCCCAGCTTAGTCAGATACATCAAGGTGGAAGGTTCAATCTTTAGATCCAACTGGAACATTCCTTCATTCAGATTCATTTTTTCCTGACGTCCACGTAACCCAATACTGGTAATCTGAGTTACCGGCAGTAAATTGCCTGCTATATTATAAGTGGGGTTGTCAGTTTGAACCCTCATGTGTCTTATTTCTTCTTAAGTTGGAAAATGTTGTCTGTTGGAAGATTTTTCTGTAGCTTTTTAGGGGTTAAATAGATTAGATTGCATTCATACATACAATTCATTATCACAGTTTGTCATCACTCAGCAAGCCTCGTGATGCCAATCAGTGATCCTTGGGACAGATTTTTCTATCCCAGCCTTACACTCAATTCTAAACTTGCTACATGCAAAGCGTCAGTATTCTAGCTTATAGTCAGACGGGATTGACCTGGTCACAAACCCTGTGCGGGATTGACCTGGTCACAAACCCTGTGCAAGGAGGTCTAAGCGATATATATTTGTACCACAATAATTGCACATAATCCTCTTCTGCTTTTCAGCCCTTTCAGTCACATGTTTCTATTACTTCCAAACAGGCTGTATGGAAACAGGATCCTGATCAGATGACCAGCTGATCTTGATCTATATGTTTTTCACAGCAAGTTATATACAGGTTCACCTTGGCAATGGTTAAACTAAGTGTCTCTGTTACATTTCTTTAGTCATTTGTCCTGCAAACTGTTGCGTATGACAGCATGGTGCCTTCATTTTATATTTAAGCAAATAATAAGATAATATCTTACAATTTCTTATAAAGCTGTGACACTAAAAGCAAAGGAATGAAGCACAAAACTCCATGTATTGACAATTGCAAGGTCTAATGAGATACATAATAAATTTATGTTTCAAAATATGTGGATATTTCCATTCAATGTCTTAACCATATTTTTCCTCAACCATGTCGTCTTTTTATGACCAAGCCCTGCACATACAATGATGCATAGCATTTGGCAGAACTTGACTGGGTCATGTACTTTCATTACTGATAGATTCCTCCAGCAAGCTTAATGGTCCATTATACATTTTGAGGGATGACCGGTTACAATTTTCAAATTCTGAAGATTATTTTTATAAAAGCCCCATCCGTCATAATTTCATTTTGGCTTAATATCTTAAGAACAAATTGATAGAATTTTACCAAATTTTGTATACACTTTGATATAGACATGATCTAGGTTTAGATTGTTAAGCATCAGTTTTCTCACATTTGTAACAAGAGTTATAGCCCTTGGTTGATGTCAGAATTTCATTTCCCGTCAATATCTTGAGAACAAATGGATAGATTTTTTCCAAATTTATTTTGCATATGCATTTATATTGACAAGATCTAACTTGCGGTTGTTACCTGTCATTTTTTGCATATATATATAATAGCGTTATGGCCCTTGATTTGTCAGAATTTCGTTTCTGCTCAATATCTTTAGAACAAATGGACAGATTACACCAAATTTTGTATTCAGTATACATTGATATTGACAAGATCTTAATTGGGATTGTTACCTGTCATTTTTTGCAAATTTGTAGCAGAGTTATGGCCCTTGATTGATGTCAATATTTCATTTTTGCTCATTACAATATTTTTAGAACAAATGGACAGAATTTGACCACATTTTGTATATGGGTTGATATCTAAGATCTAAGGTTGGGATTGTTCCTGTCACTTTTTGCAAATTTGTAACAGAGTTATGGCCCTTGATTGATGTTGGAGTTTCATTTCCGCTCAATATCTTGATAACGTATGCACAGACTTTGACTTAATTTTGTGTGTGCATGGATATTGACAAGATAGAGATTGGAATGGTCAGTGCACGCTTTTTCCCAAATTTGCAGCAGAATTATGACCCTTGATGTTGATTGGGATTTTTATGCACACTTTGCCTTTTTACAGCATGAAAAGTGATGAAGCAGGGCTATAGTCAGATTCTCTGAAAATAGTCACATTGGAACACTTTCCTAGGTTGAACCAGCCTGCAGCACTAAGCAGACGATTAAGTGTCTTGTTAAAGGACACAACATGGTGAGTGCCTCTGGTGAGGCTCAAACCAGCGACCCCTTGATCTCAAATTGAGCCCTCTACAACTGAGCCATTGCACCTCTCTGCAGCAAGATTTAGACAATGCTCTTTTAAATCATAGAATTTCAAATGAAATAAAGTAGCTGTCTGCTGTAGTCATTGAGGTATCATTGACCTGAAAATGATGTTTGCTTTTTATGTCTGCTGCATATATTCAAGTGCACTTCAGACTAGATTTGATCATGGAAGCAAGCACTATGAACCCTGATCGGACAGTCTGATCTGGTATCTATATTGTTTGCAATATAGGCTACCTAAGAACATGAGGAGACAAGAGAGCATATGACAAAAGTCATGAATGGCAGGAAAAGGAATAATAAAGTAAAACCATAATTATGTAAAACGGCCACTCTCAAAAAGACCACAAATTGGTTTTCAAGACCTATTATCGCTTAATGCAGGTCAAAAGTATTGCAGTATGATCCCCTTGGAGCATTCTGCAATACTTTTGACCTTCATTAAGCTACGGTTTGTCATTTAAGATCTTTGTTTTGTCTATTTTTGAGTGGCTGTTTTACACAGGTTTTACTGTAATAGTTATGCAGGCCTATTTGGTGGTAATTGATAATCTTTTCTGTTCAATTTATTTTCAGTACTTTTCTTTTTTTTTACCGAGAGCTAAAAGGAAGAAGGAAGTAACTTTTATTCAGGTTAATTAATAAAAAATAATTTGGTGGTAGCAACCCGGGGTAGCAACTGAGATCATCAACCCATAATAGGGTACTTTAGTAAACATTGAAGACCCAGATGACATGCTGAAAGATGCTCAGAAAAACAATTTAAGGGACGTAAATACATAATTTTGATATTCTAACCTGTTTTACCATGATATGTACAAATCATCAGTACTTGATTGTTTTCGAAATAATTTGGCACAATTAAATTGATCCCTTAAACAACATGGCAGCCAGGAATATGTACAATACCCAGCATCAGATTTGATTCTTTTCTTTTAAATGATTATTTCTTTTGAGGTTCTACACCCTTTTATTTTCCTAAATATTACCTAAACTTTTCCATGTAAAGTCTTAATTGAAACTGCTGATCCTTCAAAGATTCATAGCTGGATGTTGGGCGCCACAGGATAATGCTTTCCCCTGACCTTATAAGTAGTCATTCCCAGGTGAGCAAACCAGGGCTCACAGGCAACACAATGCCTCTGAGAGGCTCTGACCAGCAACCCCTTGATCTCAAGTCAAGCACTTTAGGTGCCAATTAGCCACTGCCCTCGCCTGTTACCCCTCAATATATGTATAGGTGGTCAAGCAAATTTATTTTTGCATAAAACATGATGGGAAACTCCGTTGGTCTATAAAAAGTTGACTAAGAATAACTTTGCATATTATTGGATCATTCTATTTTTCTCATTTGCTGTCTCATATAGCTTTGAATAAGGGATTGAGATTCAAATTTGTGTTATAATGCGTAACATTATTCCCAGACTGTCTTGTAAAATGCTCTAACATGCAAATGATGGATATTTCAGAATCATTTAAGCTGAATTAATTAATCACCTGTTGTTGAGAAGGAAATTCTCTTTATAACTCTTTTCTTGCTAGCAACGTCTTTATTTGTCTACTGATGATCTTTGCAAAAAGTTTGGACCCTGATCAAGCCCAACAAAATGTCGCTGGGTCCAAGCTGTTTGACATTCTGATATTATTCTTGAAATTTTTTTTTTTTAAAAAGTTTATTTTAAAAAAAGTCAGCAGACCACAACAAAAGCATATAAAATTACCCAGCATGCAAGGAGTTAAAAGACTTGTTTGATCTGTTTATTTACTAGTATTCTGTGATGTCCAGTATGTCAGGTGATCTTGACATGCTTTCATCTAAGATATGTCACCGTGGAAAACAAAGTTACAAGCCAACCCAAGTGACAAAAGTACTTATCACTTTCTGTCGGTCCTGGTTTGGGCCCAAACTGTTTGCAACGATAAAAGATGGGAGTGCAGTGGCTCAGTGGGCGAGTGCTTGACTCGAGACTGAGTGGCCATGCCTCACCAGCATCGCTGTGTTGTGTCCTTGAGTAAGACATATTAATCCTAGCTTAGAACTGGTTCAACCCAGGAAGATCCGTCCCTTTATAGATGGGATGTAAAGAATCAAATGAAACAAACAAACAAAACAATAAATGATGTCAAGCTAACAAAGAAAGAGCTACGCTTAAACACTTAATGCATACATGATCTTCTTGGCTGTCCACCTTTAAACTTGATATACGCTATTGAGGATTTCGGTTCTACAAAACATAGCAAAATGATGATCCTCTGTTGACATTGACTTTGTTTAAGAGAGCACAAATTTGAACCTCAATACTTTAGTATGGGTGTAAGTGTAATTTTTTATAATTTCTTGATTGTTTAAAATGGACAATAAAAAAGACCCAAAAGTTAACCTTCAACCTATCCGCTACAGTCACACAGATTGGACTAATTAACATCATCATGTTTAAACAGAACTTTGAACTGAAACCATGGTGTTCATCCTTTCACAAACGTCCAAAAAAAGAAATTCATTTCTTAATTCAACATAATTTCAGGATGAAGAAACGGAAGAAGAGCCAAAAGACAAACTTCATAAAATAGCTTATGAGTTGTTGACAACTGAGAGAGCTTATGTTGACAGACTACACCTGCTGGATCAGGTATGTATAGATATACACATGAACCCTCAGACAAACTTCATTACATAGCTTATGAGCTGTTGACAACTGAGAGAGCTTATGTTGATAGACTACACCTGCTGGATCAGGTATGTATAGATATACCCATGAACCTACAGACAAACTTCATAAAATAGCTAACGAGTTAGTGACAACTGAGAGAGCTTATGTTGACAGACTACACCTGCTGGATCAGGTATGTATAGATATACACATGAACCCTCAGACAAACTTCATTACATAGCTTATGAGCTGTTGACAACTGAGATAGCTTATGTTGACAGACTACACCTGCTGGATCAGGTATGTATAGATATACACATGAACCTAACGACAAACTACATAAAATAGCTTACGAGTTGTTGACAACAGAGAGAGCTTATGTTGACAGACTACACCTGCTGGATCAGGTATGTATAGATATACACATGAACCTACAGACAAACTACATAAAATAGCTTACGAGTTGTTGACAACAGAGAGAGCTTATGTTGACAGACTACACCTGCTGGATCAGGTATGTATAGATATACACATGAACCTACAGACAAACTACATAAAATAGCTTACGAGTTGTTGACAACAGAGAGAGCTTATGTTGACAGACTACACCTGCTGGATCAGGTATGTATAGATATACACATGAACCTACAGACAAACTACATAAAATAGCTAACGAGTTGTTGACAACTGAGAGAGCTTATGTTGACAGACTACACCTGCTGGATCAGGTATGTATAGATATACACATGAACCTACAGACAAACTACATAAAATAGCTTACGAGTTGTTGACAACTGAGAGAGCTTATGTTGACAGACTACACCTGCTGGATCAGGTATGTATAGATATACACATGAACCTACAGACAAACTACATAAAATAGCTAACGAGTTGTTGACAACAGAGAGAGCTTATGTTGATAGACTACACCTGCTAGTTCAGGTATGTATAGATATACACATGGACTATTGACAAACTTCATAAAATAGCTTATGAGTTGTTGACAACTGAGAGAGCTTATGTTGACAGACTACACCTGCTGGATCAGGTATGTATAGATATACACATGAACCTAACGACAAACTACATAAAATAGCTTACGAGCTGTTGACAACTGAGAGAGCTTATGTGGACAGACTACACCTGCTGGATCAGGTATGTATAGATATACACATGTACCTACAGACAAACTACATAAAATAGCTTACGAGTTGTTGACAACTGAGAGAGCTTATGTTGACAGACTACACCTGCTGGATCAGGTATGTATAGATATACACATGGACTATAGACAAACTTCATAAAATAGCTTATGAGTTGTTGACAACTGAGAGAGCTTATGTTGACATACTACACCTGCTGGATCAGGTATGTATAGATATACACATGAACTATAGACAAACTACATAAAATAGCTATTGAGTTGTTGACAACTGAGAGAGCTTATGTTGACATACTACACCTGCTGGATCAGGTATGTATAGATATACACATGAACCTACAGACAAACTACATAAAATAGCTTACGAGTTGTTGACAACAGAGAGAGCTTATGTTGACAGACTACACCTGCTGGATCAGGTATGTATAGATATACACATGTACCTACAGACAAACTACATAAAATAGCTTACGAGTTGTTGACAACTGAGAGAGCTTATGTTGACAGACTACACCTGCTGGATCAGGTATGTATAGATATACACATGGACTATAGACAAACTTCATAAAATAGCTTATGAGTTGTTGACAACTGAGAGAGCTTATGTTGACAGACTACACCTGCTGGATCAGGTATGTATAGATATACACATGAACCTACAGACAAACTACATAAAATAGCTTACGAGTTGTTGACAACAGAGAGAGCTTATGTTGACAGACTACACCTGCTGGATAAGGTATGTATAGATATACACATGAACCTACAGACAAACTTCATAAAATAGCTAACGAGTTGTTGACAACTGAGAGAGCTTATGTTGACAGACTACACCTGCTGGATCAGGTATGTATAGATATACACATGGACTATAGACAAACTTCATAAAATAGCTTACGAGTTGTTGACAACAGAGAGAGCTTATGTTGACAGACTACACCTGCTGGATAAGGTATGTATAGATATACACATGAACCTACAGACAAACTTCATAAAATAGCTAACGAGTTGTTGACAACTGAGAGAGCTTATGTTGACAGACTTCACCTGCTGGGTCAGGTATGTATAGATATACACATGGACCAATAGACAAACTTCATAAAATAGCTTATAAGTTGTTGACAACTGAGAGAGCTAATGTTGACAGACTACACCTGCTGGATCAGGTATGTATAGATATACACATGAACCTACAGACAAACTACATAAAATAGCTTACGAGTTGTTGACAACAGAGAGAGCTTATGTTGACAGACTACACCTGCTGGATAAGGTATGTATAGATATACACATGAACCTACAGACAAACTTCATAAAATAGCTAACGAGTTGTTGACAACTGAGAGAGCTTATGTTGACAGACTTCACCTGCTGGGTCAGGTATGTATAGATATACACATGGACCAATAGACAAACTTCATAAAATAGCTTATGAGTTGTTGACAACTGAGAGAGCTTATGTTGACAGACTACACCTGCTAGTTCAGGTATGTATAGATATACACATGAACCTACAGACAAACTTCATAAAGTAGCTATTGAGTTTTTGACAACTGAGAGAGCTTATGTTGACAGACTACACCTGCTAGTTCAGGTATTTATAGATATACACATGAACCTACAGACAAACTTCATAAAATAGCTATTGAGTTGTTGACAACTGAGAGAGCTTATGTTGACAGACTACACCTGCTGGATCAGGTATGTATAGATATACACATGAACCTACAGATTAGCTTTTCAGGTATGATAGATATATCATTATACATATGGATTGATAGACAAACTTCATAAAATAGCCTATGAGTTGTTGACAACTGAGATAGCTTATGTTGACAGACTACACCTGCTGGATCAGGTATGTATAGATATACACATGGACCTACAGACAAACTTCATCAATAGCTTATGAGTAGATGGCAACTGAGAGAGCTTATGTTGACAGACTACACCTGCTGGATCAGGTATGTATAGATATACACATGAACCTACAGACAAACTTCATAAAATAGCTATTGAGTTGTTGACAACTGAGAGAGCTTATGTTGACAGACTACACCTGCTGGATCAGGTATATACAGATATACACATGAACCTACAGATTAGCTTTTCAGGTATGATAGATATATCATTATACATATGGACTGATAGACAAACTTCATAAAATAGCCTATGAGTTGTTGACAACTGAGAGAGCTTATGTTGACAGACTACACCTGCTGGAACAGGTATGTATAGATATACTCATGGCCCTACAGACAAACTTCATCAATAGCTTATGAGTAGATGGCAACTGAGAGAGCTTATGTTGACAGACTACACCTGCTTAGATATACACATGAACCTTCAGACAAACTTCATTAAATAGCTTATGAGTTGTTGACAATTGAGAGAGCATTCGTTGACAGACTACACCAGCTGGATCAGGTATGTATAGATATACACATGGACCTACAGACAAACCTCATCAATAACTTATGAGTTGTTGACAATTGAGAGAGCATATGTTGACAGACTACACCTGCTGGATCAGGTATGTATAGATATACACATGGACCTACAGACAAACTTCATTACATAGCTTATGAGTTGTTGACAACTGAGAGAGCTTACATTGATAGACTACACCTGCTGGATCAGGTATGTATAGATATACGCATGAACCCACAGACAAACTTCATCAATAGCTTATGAGCTGTTGACAACTGAGAGAGCTTTATCTCAGCTTATGTTGACAGACTACACCTGCTGGGTCAGGTATGTATAGATATACACATGGACCTACAGACAAACTTCATCAATAGCTTATGAGCTGTTGACAACTGAGAGAAGGTTAGAGTGCTTGACTCGAGGCAGAGAGGCAGTGGGTTCGAGCCTAACCGGTGTCACTGCATTGTGATCCTTGAGCAAGATACATTTGTCCTAGCTTAGTACTGGCACAACCCAGGAAGACCCATCCCTGTTTAACTGAAAGATTGTTGATGGGAGGTAAAGAATCAAATCAAACAAACAACTTAGAGAGCTTATGTTGATAGGTTACACCTGCTGGGTCAGGTATTATACCGTATATAAAGATATGCACATGGACTTACATACAAACTTCATAAAAGAGCTTATGAGTTGTTGACAACACAAACGAGACTGTTCAGCTGTAGAGACTATATGGAATAATGAAATTTCGCATGAAGCAAACTTGGATGTTGTACTTTGCAGTGAGCAAATAACAAAGGCCAGGTTGTTTATCCTATCACACTCTTCGTGGGCATATTCACACTTTTGTCAGTGACTGACATCTGGCCATTGACATATAAAACTGTTGCTTGTTATTATGTGTTTCATAGATGAATTTGCTTACCCATCAGTTTTACCGTATGATATGGGTGCTAAAAAGAACTATCTCATTGAGATGGCTCTTTTGAGGACCCAAAACATATATTTTGGTTGAAAATAAGAAAAATATTTTTTCTACACGCACTCTTAACTAAAAGTCTGATAAACCTGTTGTATCATTTTCTTTCTCCTATTTTCAGGTGTTTCATTTTCGTGTTACAGTAGAGAATAAGAATGGTAGCTTCATCCCTCTTGATGTGGTCACTCAAGTTTTCTCTCATATTAAACCCATCTATCAGTTCCACAATGACTTCCTATTACCTCAGCTAGAAACAAGGATGAAAAACTGGTGAGACATGTACCATTTACTATACTACCTTCTAGGACAGTCTGCTGATAACCTTTGCAAACAGTTTGGACCCATATCAGAATCCAAATTGTTTGGCACTCTGATGGTATTCTTGAAATAATTTGTTGAAAAAGTTAAAAGATAAAAAAAAATCATAAAAACACCCCAGCATGCAAGAGGTACTAGGTGATTTTGCATACTCAATTGTCATATGCAGATTTTTTTTTCAAAATATCTTTCAGGAATACCATCAGCATACAGTTTTGACCCAGATCAGGTCTGACATTGTCAGGCCAGGTCTGGGACCAAACTGCTTCGGGGTTTTGCGTACAACAAAGGCAGATGCGCAGGCTGGTCAGCACCTTTGTTTTTCACTTATCGGAAAGTATTAACAAGTGCAATTTCACTATTCTAGCTAGTCTCTGTAGCTGAGCAGGCTGATTTGGGTATGAACTTTTCTGAAACCCTGATTCTGAAGACAGGTTTTCTCACATCGAGACTCATATGACACCATGAGGATGATACATTATAACACAAAGACACACACATAAAACCAAGAATGCAAATTAAAGCGCTAAGCTAAGGGGGGGGGGGGGCTTAAATGCATTTTATTGGCACCAAATCTTCCCCCTAGATTCTGGTGTTGTTAATACACAATTTATTTTAGCTCGCATGGAGGCTTTCTGTCTGACTAATGGAAAGTGTCTTCACAGAGAAACAATCTAATCAAATTAACACACTATGATGAAACAAAGAAAAGAGCTCAAAACTCAAATATAGACAGAACTAAGTCACAGACTGAGTCAGTGCTAAAGAAAATCCCTAGTAAAGCCAGGGTTGATCAGGCCAAAGACAAGCACCAGACACCAACCCACTGATGAAAGTTTTAGGTGGGTCACCATTGAGTGAACTGGCCACACTTTGTGCAAATAAAGAGGAAAACATGTATGCTTGAGTTTATAACCAGGCATTCAAACTGTCACATAATATCCATGCTATATAGAGGAGCACAGTGGCTCAAAGGTGCTAGACTTGAGGTCTAGGACTCACCAGAGGCACAGGTTGTGTCCTTGAGCAAGACACTTCATCCATTGTTTAGTACTGGTTCAACCCACTCACCTGGAAATGTCCCGACATGACTGAAAAATTGTGCTCATGTATTATTGACAAGTTGGGGAAAAGGGATAAAATGTGAGACTTGCCAAGCATTTTATCGGTTTTTCACAACAAAGTAAGTAAGGGTGCAAAGATCAGGAATCAATACAATCAAGTACCACACCTGACCCAGGATACCACTGAGAAAGTGACAAACTCACAGTTAGACACCACAAACAGAGGTCAGGCCTTTCCCAGCAGGTTACCACAAGGCACATATAAACAGACGCACAAAAAACCCATAAAAGATCCACAAAAGAAGTACCGCCTTGGAACGGTCAATAAAATATTTTATCTGAGGGCTTAAACCGCCAACCTCACCCTTAATTCAGATGTGGATCAAGACACATAGATATTTGGTTTGCATGAAAGACCCCTAATTTATCAATGCATAATCTCCCAGAACATATAAATCAAGATATAACAAGGAGATAAAGCAAAGATAAGGACTCAACAGTAAATATAACTGAATACCGGGGAGCAAAAGAAATCCAACAGGTAAACCCCGGTGGGTCCGACAAACAGCCAAAGCATCAGGCCCCTACCATCTCATCAATAGATAAGTCTTTAAGTCGGAACCGTCATAGAGTCTGAAGTCCCACCCAACGGCGTGCAATTAAGTTTTACTTAATTCAATAATACAGGAATATGAATGTTAGATTCTATTTAACAGATGACATTAAAATTACTTTGAAAATCACATTTTTGGCCTGAAAACGTTAAGCTTTTGTCATCATGTATGCAATGTTGTTATGGACATCATTACATAATGCAGGCCTTTAGTTAAGAGTGCATACCAAAAATATAATTTTCTTGTTTCTCAACTAAAACATATGTTGTTGGTACTCAAAAGAACTGTCTCAATTCAGCACCCAAAACATATGTTAAAACTGATGGGTAAGAAAATGTTTACAATTTTACACTAAAAAATTTTGTTTATCTAAACCTATGATAAGGTTACTAAATATGTAAACAACTAGTGTTTTATTGATTTTAATACATGGTATTATATCACTCCCAGATGCTATGTCATGTATGATAAAGTTATTAACCCTTTAATCCATAGGCTATTTTTAGATTATGACATCATTTTCTATTTTTAGACAACATTGAAAAAATTCAAGAAAAATTTAAGTTAAGTTTTGAATACTTTTGAAAATATTGTGGAAAATGGAGCATTTGCTCCAAAAGAGCAAATGCTCCATTTTCCATAATACTTTCAAATACATGATATTTCAAAGGTGTCAAAAGGCATTATTATGGAGGAAAGGGTTTAAAGAAATATTGTGTTGTTTTGTATTTCAGGTCTCAGGAACAGAGAATAGGTGATATCATAGCAAAGTTAGCTCCCTTCTTGAAACTCTACACAGAGTATGTGAAAAACTTTGATAATGCCATGAATCTCATTGACAAATGGACAAAACAGTCACCCAAGTTTGCTTCCCTGCTTCAAGAAATCCAGGTTGGTACTTGACTAATTGCATCAAGTTTGATATCATCATCATCTTCGTCATTGAGTTTTTGGTTTATGTGCAGATGCAGGGGCACACATCAGATCTCACACAAGATCTCCAGGTGTTCCTCTCTGGGGGACAACTTGGTGAGTTTCCACTCAGGACAACGGTTCTCCATCAATTTTTAATTTGGACCTTCCATCAACCTCTATATCACATGCTGTTCCCACTGCACCATTATAACACTCCACATGTCCATACCAGCAAAGCTTTCTCTCTCTCTCTCTCTCAAAATGAGGTCATTGTCCTCAAGCTCAAGCTTTCTTGACCTTACTGTAGCCCCCTCCTCTGGCTTGATATGGCAGATCTGTCTGATCATGACCCAGTCGCTGAAGGTTGGGCTTGATACTTATTCTGGCTTGATATGGCAGATCTGTCTGATCATGACCCAGTCACTGAAGGTTTGGCTTGATACATCTTTGTAAAGTTTTGGACAGTACATCATATATATTTTACATCTTAGTCTACACTGTTTATCAAAACATCTATATATATGGGTTACCAGGCATAAATGGGAGGTCTGTAATAGGTTCTACGGAGCCAGTTATTTTCAGGAAGCCAGGGAAAAATGGGAGTTATTTAAGAGGAGCTTGGGAGGAAGCTGGGAAACATTAGCAAAATAGTATATTTAAAGAGGACCTTCATAGTCTTGTAAGAAATATAGCTAGAATGCAGTTGATGGTACACCATCGCAAATACCCGCTTTTTCACTTTTGACCTTGACCTTGGGGTCATGGTTACACAAAATGTTGCCGAGTACCCTTCACATCATGTGACCCATGGACCTGGGAAGTTTGACGTGGCTATGTCAAACGGTTAAGGAGATGCATTTAAAAGAAAAAACATTCTTTGACCTTGACCTTGGCATTGAGGTCACACTAAATATTGCCCAGCATCCTCTACATCATGTAACCTATTCACCTGCAAAGTTTTAAGTTGCAATGTCCTACAGTTTAGGAAGAACATACATTATTTGACCTCTGAACATGAAAAGTTGCTTGGTACCCTCTAAATCATGTGACCTAGGCAGCTGCAGAGTTTGAAGCTGCTACACCTAACGGTTTAGGAGGAGATGCATTTACATGAAAATACATTATTTGACCTTGACCTTGGGTATCAAGATGTTGCCCAGTACCCTCTTCATCATGTGACCTAATCAGATTCAAAGTTTAAAGTTGCTACATCTAACAGTAAAGGAGGAGATGCATTTACGAAAAAATGTATTATTTGATCTTGAGTCACACGAAATGTTGCCCAGTACCCTCTACTTCATGTGACCTAATCAGGTACAAAGTTTGAAGATGCTACGTCTAATGGTTTATGAGGAGATGCATTTACAAGAAAATAAGTATTTGACTAAGACCTTGACCTAGGGGTCAAGGTCACACAAAATGTTGCCCAGTACCCTCTATTTCATGTGACCTAATCAGGTACAAAGTTTGAAGATGCTACATTTAACGGTTTAGGAGGAGATGCATTTACAAAAAAAAATACAGTATTTGACCTATGACCAAGTTCATACGAAATGTTGCCCAGTACCCTCTACTTCATGTGACCTAATCTGGTACAAAGTTTGCATGGGCTATGTCTAACGGTTTAGGAGGAGATGCATTTACAAGAAAATACATTCTTTGACCTTGACCTAGAGGTCAAGGTCACATGAAATATTGCCCAGTACCCTCTACATCATGTGACCTATCTAGATACAAAGTTTGAAGTTAATTGCTAGGTCTAACGGTTTAGGAGGAGATACATTTACAAGAAACGTGACGGACGGACCGACCAACGACGGACCGACTTTGGTAAGAAATTAATATACCCTTTTTTTCTAAAGAAAAAAGTGGGTATAATAACTGTTTATATTTTCAGAAACAACCAGAATGTGCTCAGTTGTCTCTACAACACCACATGTTAGGACCAATACAGAGATTACCTAGATATGAGTTGCTCTTGAAAGGTGAGTCCATCATTAGCTTAATCAAACTGTACTGTAATATGAAATGAAGCTATTTAGTAAACTGCTTTATCGTGTACACAATTAAACTGATGAGAAGTCTATATTTGTAAACTGTCATCTCTCAATATTAACATTTCAAAGCTTTTTTAAACTGAAAATCAACCATTCAAAACATCATAAACAACAGGTATGCAACTTGCATCTACTTAAGCTCACTTGCACATGAAAACTGCTTCAAACAGAGAAATCATTTGCCAGAATTGACAAAGTAGTTGTGATTGATGTTGAGTCACACCTGGTTTGCATCTGCAAAACTAGCCTCTTTTCTGGTTAAATTGCATATGGTGTTCATTTTACAAACAAACAATTTCTTAATATGATTGAATCATTATATATCCTAGAGTATAAATAAATTCCATATTTATTATTAAAAAAAATAAATATAAGAGGTGAATTTCTTTTTTCATAGGTTCACTTTGAACTGAACCCATGATGTTCCTCCTAAAATGTAATTCATTTCTTAATTGAAACTGGAAGTCTTATGATTACACTCACCACGCCTTTTGAAAATAAAATAAGATAAACCTGCCCTAACCACCATAAACATATGGATATCTGGAGCTAAGGAAGTAACTATCTAGGGCCTCAAGAGATAGTTCTAAATACACTTTTGTAACCATGATAAACAAACCATTGGAATTTGAACCATTAGAGTTAAACTGGTATTATGAATCTTTGCAGAGTACCTGAAGCGCCTTGATCCAGAGTCTCCAGATAAAGCTCAAGCTGAGAGTAAGTCTTCTTTAATTGTCACGCTGAATATTTTATTGTACAAGACTCTCACAATTCTTATCTTGTTACAGCATTCCAGTTGTAAGCAAGTATTTTTGATCAGTGTTGATCCTGATCAGATGGCTTCATTAGTAGCCAGCTGATCTGGATCTACATTTTTTTCAAAAAAGGATAAATTTGGGTTCAGCAGGACAAGGGACCTATAGCTTTAGATTAGACACTTTTTTTCCAATCAAAAAGATATTTTTGAAAGTATGTTCTTTGATTTCTATGTGAAGACATCTGAGCACTTGTTGTGAGTCTCACTGCAAGGGGTAGGGGAGGGGAGGGAATGCTTCACTATAGCATAGGTCTAGATGAACGAATTTTTGTGCATAAAAAAAATGATTATTTTCATATATCAATCAGCTTAAACATGTGTCTCATTGAGATAGTTCTTTTGAGTACCCACAACATATGTTTTGCTTGAGACTTTTTTAATTACACACTCTTATCTGGAGGTCTGCTATAGCTTGTGACATATCAGAAAAGAATTTTTTAAGCACAGATTTTTCTTACCCAAACTTAGGGCTGCAGATTGGACCCCCTTTACCAAAATATTTGGTCTCTAGCTCTTACCTGCGGCTCTAGAGCCCCTATATTGCCGCTCTAGAACCACTACTTGCAGTTCTAGAGCTGCAATAAAGTATTTTGTATGCAAATTAGTTTTCTGGCTCTAAGTTGTGGCTCTGTTGTGGCTAGTAATTGTGGCTTGGTTGCAGCTAATAGTTGTGGCTCTATAGCGGCAATAAAGCCAGAAGCTGTGTTTACACTTATGCAGACATATATTTATATTGATGGAGGAATCAAGCTAATCTTTAAAATATATCTTTTTAACAGCTTTTTTCCTATTTTTTTTTATTGGCAGGCCTGTTTTTAAAAGGTATTAGCATACTTTGCTGCCCAACAGTTCGTTATCATCTCTTGCCTTCCAAAACTTTATGTTACATGATTTCAAGTTCTGGCTCGCTTCTGGATATGGAGTTGCTAGTGACTACCAGCTCTAATAGCCAGTAGTAGCTAGTACTTGTAGATCTAGAACAGCAATATAGCCGCTAGTCGCTACAATTGACTTTCTTCTGACTAGTAGTTTTGGCTCTAAAATTTTATTGCAGCGCTAGAGCCACTACCTTTTCATTTCTGTAAGGGGGCCCATACCAATGAAAAAATGCTGTTTTTTTACCCAATTTTGAGAACCTCATGAAGCATTAGTCTGATTCTGAGTAAATTTGTGGGACAGTTTGAAGACCTGATCAGGTTTTTGTAGTCTTGGCTCCTATTTCTTTCAAGTTGTATTTCTCTAAAAGATATTTCTAGATAATTCTGATTTATTTATTTGACAGAAGCTCTTGGTTTGGTAACTGAAGCTACAAGCCATTTAGAGGAAGCCATAAAAAAATTGGTAAGTATAAAATACATAATTTTAGCTTGCCTAAACAACTTTCACAAGAAGGTATTGTACTACCCCTGGCATCTGTGTCAACAATTGATAAAGTTTAAATTAAATTTTTAGGACCTTATTGTTTCCAATTTGTTTCATGCGTGATATTATGATACATGTTGGACGAAAAATTTATGCGGTACCATCCCCCCCCCCCCCCCCCCCCCCCCCCCCTCTACCCACCAAACATGATCTCAATGTCAAGGTCCAAGACTAAGAAGAATTTTTAAGCTTAAAGTTTTATTTTAAAGGCTTTAATAGCTCATTATTTTCAAACCCAGCCTATAATTGATTCATTTCATGTTAAGTATGGTGATAAATAGTTTTCAAGAAATTTTACACATCATACCATAATACTATGCAGGTACATTGAGCCCAATCACAGCATTATAAAGTAACTTACCTAACATTTTATTTCAGGATAAAGGACCTCTGACACTTTGATAGGGTATCTGCCTATTTTTCAGATGATTCCCAAAACTTCCCTATGCATTAGATATCACTAGTATTCTTTTGAATAGGATGCTTGATGTATTAAAAACGAATTAAGGTTTTAATTAGACAGGAAGATCCCTACGACAAAACAGGAGACTCTACCAAGAGGGTAGGGGTTGCAAAATTTGACTTCACTAAAACATTTCGAAATCAATTATTTTCACGTTTAAGGGTATTATATCATCAATACTCGATTACAAATCACAGTGAAAGTGCTTTAAAGCTGCATAGTCTGTAACTTTTGATCTTCTAATTTTTAAAATAATGTTTTTATTTTTCAAGAACACAGTAAAAATACTCAAATTCAGGTAAACATTTTACCATTTTCGTAAAATTTAACAAGGTATCACTATCAAAACAACTGCATTTATGTTAAAATTCAACGGTCTAGAATTATTGGAGGGACGCAAATAATTACCAACAAGAGAAAAAAAACACCTGTTTGATGAGATAATTCACTTTTCCATGCAGTTTTTAGCTGTACTGAACATTTTTATTGTGAAAACATACTTTAATTATACTTTTACAAATGATTTAAAAAGAAAATAAAATGTTTTGAAAAATGTTCATAGTTACAGAGTATGCAGCTTTAAAGTCCAAAATTATGAGCATTTGAATGATTATTTTTGTTGTTGTTTTTTCTATCTGATTTGTTAAGAAATATTTTGAAGTGCAACTGTAGTCCATATTCAACCTTGATGACAAAGTATTTACCTGGTGCAATATTATGCAGCAATGTACTATAACCATTCATCCATGCGTAAAATACCCCTAGTCAATGGCCATGTAGTTTATGTGTATTGGATAGATACAGTATATGTGCAAAATAATCTACCAAATGAATTTAGTTAAAGGACAATTTTCATAATCTAAAGAAAAATATGCTTAAATGTTGTAATATTTCATGATTTATGAGCATCTCGTCTAATCTTGTAATTGATGGTGGGCTCTTTCTTGTCTCCTTATTCTGATCATGTCAGACAGGTATTTTCTTTATAAGCCAATAATAGGTATATGTAAACAATATACGTCACTGCCATGCGTTGCACATGATGTTTATCAGCCGCTTGAATGGACAGAATCACAGAGTATTGTAATTTTGGATAACGTTGGATTGAATTCTTGTGGGCATCGGCAGTGTTGCAAACTATACAGGCCCAGATCAGGCTGCTCTGTAGAGCAGCCCGATTAGGGCCAATACTTTTTGCAAGCTATTAAAGTGAAGTAACCCAATGCTGAGAAGCCTGTATTGCAAACGTTTTGGAACCGTACCGGACTGCCCCTATGGAGCAGTCCGATCGAGGTCATTAACATTGTTTAAGGGTATGGTAATTAAAGCTCGAAGAGCACAAAATTGTATGCAACGTGCCGAAAAACTAGAGACCATGTTCGGGACTGAATATTGTTAGGATTTGAGTATAAATGGATATAATGTTCGATTATATGGGTAAGCATATTTTATTACCGATTATAGTTAGATTGCTGTGTACATGAGATATGACGTCGTAAAGTCTAAAGTATGTTTTTTGCGCTGCGTGTAATTAAAGTGAGCGTCAAAGATTACGGCAATTAATTAAGACGCATCATGCTAGAAATGAAATGCGTTTAATCGAATGAATTTTAGGCCAACTGTATTCTGTTGTAAATCAATCATAATCTCTACCTGCCGGACCCGTTGGTGAGGTCTGATCCTGCACGGGTTCCCTGTGATAAATGAGACTGTCAAAAAAGATGTGGCTTGCTCAGCTTACTGACCGGGCCTCTCAATATCTTAGTCTCGTCATTTAGAAAAAAGCAGACTCGGTTTTATTGAGTTAACGGAAATTGCAATAGCTCTCACGGCCCACTAGCACCAGCTTCAGCGATATTCTGCTGCAGAAACCAATATTCTAAAGCCTTTTTGAAACTTTATTTCAGTTCAGCTCAAACAATCAGAGAGAGGGAGAGAGAGAGAGAGAGAGAGAGAGAGAGAGAGAGAGAGAGAGAGAGAGAGAGAGAGAGAGAGAGAGAGAATAAACATCTAGAATAAATAAAAACAATTTATTTTAAAAATTAACTTATCTGCCCACAGGCATATTTTAATCAAAGCCGGCATGCATGCGAACAAAGGATTCTTCGTTCTGGCACTATATAGAGAAACTGAAAAGCACTTGCAATACCATACTTAACTAAACCAAAAATAACCTCTTTTTTTTTAACAAAACGAAAGGGAAACAACACAAGAAAAACACCGAGCCGCAGGACCAGTTCGCTTTCACACCGGATAGACCACGGTGGATAGACGGCAATTCTGAATGAAAGCAGCTAAACCAAGCTGCACGATTGTAGCAAAGGCTCCAACGGAAGCAAAGGTTCCAACGAGACTACCAGATGCGCAGGCTTGTCTGAGCCTTCGCTGAGTGTCCATGCGCGAAATATACTAAAATCTCCCGAGCTAGCTCTCATGTATAAAAAGAACCATTCTAAGAAAATAATTAATTATACCATTAAGGTTACACAATGAGTTCCATACACGAGAAACTAAAATTATAGACGTGACATAATTATTCGCCACCTTGTGACGTCCCCGTTTAAATCATTGTATTTCCAGATTTATTGCAAAAATTATTGTCGCAAAACTATTGAAGCTACAGTGATGAAAAAAAAGTACCAAGCAAAAGCAAATTGATATACGCAATATACATTTTTATTGTAGCTTCCTGGTTCTGTTGTTTTCGTATGATATTCATTTAAACACAAAGACCAATTAAAATGTCATTTTTTTCGGTGACAGTAACGTTTGCGTCAAATTCAATGAGAATCGTGATATTTTAAAATGTTTGTTCATTCTTGCGAATCCAACGTGCAATTATTTGAGTAGTTTAGCCTATTGTATATTGCTATTTTCTATTTATTGCTTTTAATCCCTGTAAGTTTTGTAAAATTGCTCATGATGTTTTTACAAAAAATCTGGAAAAGCATTGTTTTAAATGGCGACGTCACAAAGTGGCGAATAATTATGCCCTGTGGCTATTATTTTGGAAGCCTCCACAAAATTGATATTAAGGTTCATGGAAGATTATCAAGACACAGAAACTGTCCCGAATCTTACCATACTCAAGCGGCGCCCTTTGCCATTAAGGTTTGAGCCCATTAATTACTATGGTCTAGATAATGCCTTTGAGGACTTGTCAGCGTTTTGGACTGGAATTCTAAATCATAACTTAACTGCAAGTAAACTTTGATTTCCTACGGGAAATATTCGCAGAACATAGTACTCCTCAACTCCACGAATTTCAAACTTAATGGAACTGAATAATTAGAGAGACAAAAATATTTCCCCAAAAGTTGGGAAACTATCTTCGCAGTCCTAATGAGTAACACCAAAGCCCGCGGAGAACAAACCCCGCGGAGATGCGGAATGATAGCCTGGGTGATATTACTCTGTATTCAAAATCAGCGTACAGTTCAACAATTCAAGAGCGGCAAACAAAAACAATCTTAGCCTACCTCCAGACTTTTCCAGGCACACAACTTATATTTTAAGGAGATTGTGCAGATGGAATTATCAAGTCAAGACCTGCCTGATTGAGCTTGATTTAGAGTTCTCAAAATTCAAAATTATTCAAATGCCACATTCGTTATTTAATACAGCCAGAATTATTTTCTTATTGCATACAACTGTGTGTAATATGCACGCTCAATATGCCAGAGGCAGGGGGTCGCTCTACGCGGACAAGCAACTGAAACATCGAAGATTATTTATACAGTTCTTAATTTCCCCTGCAATGCCACACGGACCAGATATCTATAAATGCGACCTGTTGTATGTCCTGCAAATTTGGTGAGAATGTTTGAATATGAATATGCTGTTCTGTAAACTGAAATTCTATTTTCTCTGAGGAGTATATTATTCTGCACGTATGATATACAATTATCCAAGGGACAAGTCAGTCCGGGTAGCTCAGTTGGTAATTAGACAAATAAGTAAGCCTGCTTCCGTCGGCTGAAATTGTGAGTTAGAGCCCATGTCTGGTCAAACACTTCATCGAGATTATTGTCCACTATAAGGTTACACTCTGCACTGGTGGAACTGTCTTTGAAATGGTGTAAAGCGGGAAAAAAAACTAACAAATCAAAGACTAGATCCCGAGCTGAATCTTCATTTAAACTAATTATCAAGGTGCCCAGACAACTTAGCAAGAACATATTTTTTGTGATTTTATTTTTCAAATTTAGTTTGGTGTTAAAGCTTTATTACCAAGTCAACACTATTTGCATCATGTCAGACTAGAAGCTTGATAGATTATTTCAGGGACGTTTGTGTATGCGTTCACTGCTGTTTCGGGGTAGGACTTTACCGCAAAGATAGAAGATTACCCTAAGAACTAGCAAAAATCTACTTTGACTAGTGAGAGCTTGTAATATTTCTGCTAAGATTTGAAAATGTGATTGCTCCATATATGTGGCTAACTGATCCTAGGGAATGTGTCAAAGCAGAACACATTTTCATTTTGTAGATACAGTTAAACGGTTATGTCTACCCCATACTTGCGAACAAGGAATCACCCAAATAACAATGTTCCAGGGGTGTAGCAACTGATTTCCTATTGGTGCAACATTTTGAGCATCGGTGGAACAAACGAGAAAATACTGCTGAAATCCTCGATAAGTACGGTGTAGTGTAACATCATGTAGGCTAACTTTCTTTTTCCCCAATACATATACTTCAATTGCTTTTGTCAGTTCTCTCAAGGCATTTTCCAGTGAGCTGATAAGCATCTACTTCTTTGAGAAGAAAATGTCAACTGTTTTTAAGCTGCAACCTGGTTTTATCTGCATTTACCACGCTATTTCTGTTGTTACAACATGGCGGACAGACCCTTTCAAAATATGGCCAGATTTTTCCAAATTTCTAAATTTCAAACGTCAATGTGCAAAATTGTGAGATGTGTCCATGATGACCCATAATTGTGCTGGCAAAATACTGGTGCGGCAAAATAGCGCACCATTCGACGGCTACGTCCATTTGAACCAAAGCTTAGGGTAATCTGTGCTTTCATTTACAGCATTTGCTCAAAGGCAGCCTGACATGGTATAGCAAACATGTATTTATACAAGGAATAATGGTAATCATCAATACATGTATGCTATAAAAAAAATGAAGAATACACAGAAATAAAGTACTTCAGGCTTATGATTAAAATTCAATTATTTTGTTTAGTAGCCGTTAGCTATGTGGCGGTCTACTTTCATGTGAGTTACAGCTACGGGCTGATGTTCAAAAGCGTCAAAAGTTCGCAACATTGTGAATGACTCATTGTGACGTCAAGCAACATTAGTTATAATATCAACGTCAAGCCGTTCAAAGTTCAAATTCCAATATCTTTTCTAATAGTTTGAATATTTTGGTCAAACAAAAATGTGTTTGCTCGTCATATAATGACCTATTTAGAAACCATAAAATCCAAAAATGGCCAAATTTACCCCAAAGACACATTTTCCCATGGCGCGGCTCATATGAAGATGGAAGCATTTGATCAACTTTAATTTTTATCAAAATTATGGGCAGTGATACACTGTGATTCCCATTACCACCGTTAGAGTTCCTTCCATAAGTTGCTCAGCATTCTTCAGAATCTAAATGGTGAAGGTGTAATTTTCAGCGTAAAATTGTAAATATTTTCTTCCTCATCAATTTTAACATAAGTTTTGGGTGCTCAAAAGAACAGCCTCTTTGAGACAGATCTTTTGAGTACCCACAACATGTTTTGGTTGAGAAATAAGAAAATTAATTTTCTTAACTAAAGTCCTGGGTCCATAATACTATGCAGGTACATTAAGCCCAATCACAGCATTATAAAGTTACTTTCCTAACATTTTATTTCAGGAAAAATTCCACAAGTTGCTCAACATTCTTCAGAATGTAAGTGGTGAAGGTGTCGATGACTTGGTCAGTCCAACCAGAGAACTGGTAAAAGAAGGGGCCATAACTAAGATCTCAGCTCGTAGTGGTGAAAAACAAGACAGATACCTGTTCTTGGTATGTAGAATATTGACATCCATCACATGAGTTAAGATAAACTAAATTTTTGAGCTTTCCATGTGTGTGGTTGCAGATGTACCTGTATATTCATGCTGTACAAAGTTGCCCCTATGTTTATGATTCTTGTATTATCTGTGTCAAGCAAAACTTCACAATCTGGTAGTGTATGCTGTTCAAAATTTTAAAAAAATTGAAATACGTGGTAAATATGGATATACAACATTTTTAAAATCTTTTTGACAGTGCATACTAGGAGCAAAATAAATTTTCATAAGCCCCATAACCTATTTATTAAATAATCAAGTATGTGGCATGCCATTTCCATGTTTGTAGCACTTCCTGGTTGTAAAAAAATGGCAGTGCCCATTTCCCCACACAATCTGATCAGATATTTGAGAGCAGAATAGATCATTCGGTTTATACAGATGCTTGCAGAAACAGAATGATCTGTTAATTTTGTAAGTTTAAATCTATTGCCCTTTAATTATATGTTTCTATGTAAATAGTTCACTTCACTTGTCCTGTAATACAGGCTAGATATGATTGTATAATCGTCAATACTGTATAGTTTTTTTTATTGTATTAGCCATTACAAATACATTAAATTGTAATATTATTTAGTTTAATGACCTACTACTCGTGTGTATTAGTCAACTGATGATGGGTAAATTATAATATTATTTCAGTTTAATGACCTACTACTCGTGTGTATTAGACAACTGATGATGGGTAAATTATAATATTATTTCAGTTTAATGACCTACTACTCGTGTGTATTAGTCAACTGATGATGGGTAAATTATAATATTATTTCAGTTTAATGACCTACTACTCGTGTGTATTAGTCAACTGATGATGGGTAAATTATAATATTATTTCAGTTTAATGACCTACTACTCGTGTGTATTAGTCAACTGATGATGGGTAAATTATAATATTATTTCAGTTTAATGACCTACTACTCGTGTGTATTAGTCAACTGATGATGGGTAAATACAAGGTTAGAGCAAGACTTAGTGTTGATGGAATGGAAGTAAGTTTATTATACTATTTATGAACAATAAAGCTATTTTCAATGTATTAAGCTATTTACAATCAGTTCAGCTATTTACAACCGATTAAGATATGTCTTGTGGTCCCCTACATAAATCCTTCCATGTGGCCTACTGCTCAGATGAGTGGTATTCTTGTTATGTTGTCAGGTCAGCATAACCAGTTAACTCCTTTATTCCTAGCATTCTAAAATGGTACAGTAGCAAACAGGGACAATGCAGATAAGATGTTACAGAACAAGGCATCACATTTTAGACTGCACTGTTTCCTTACATAAATGCCATATTGAGCACCCAAAATGATTTGGAAACCTTTCACTAGCATCATCTTATATTATACGAATCTATCATGAGACCGAGGGTGGGATAGTAAATCTGTCCTGATGATCATCATTTGCTATCACAAGCCTTGTCGTGTGATGACAAATGGTGTCCTGACAGACAGATTTTTTTTAATCCCAACCTTACACAAATAATGGATTCTTTTTTCTGTACACCATTGACTGTTGATTTTAAAATAAGCTTTCAGAAGTACCTGAATATGCTGAGATGCATTATTACGTGATGACGTCACTTTGACATAACAATGACGCAACTTGACATCTATCATGTGCAGTCAATGTTTCTAATATAACCAATTAACATGCCTTTGTATGGTAGCCTGGGTAAGATAGCATGGGTAAGATGAGAATTTCTCTCCCAGACTAAAACCTCAGATATTCTTATCAGTTGTGCAAGAACAAATCATGTTATCAAGGTCAAAGCAGTAAGTTGAGATCTAGTTTTATTTGCCATAAATGGAATATGGCCTTGAATGACTTCTAGCTTGACTTGTAAGACGTTTGGTTTATACTTCAGATATTACCAGGGGAAAATCTGGCCATCCAAAACACATTTAATGTGAAATGTACAGAAAAGTCAGTAGAGTTTCTTGATGAGTAAGTATGCATGTTCAATGAATGTCACTGTCATTATTTTTTTTTTCGTAATTTTGTCTGCTTAATACATCTGCTACATATATATTCAACTGCACTCCCAAAGTCTTTTACCACAGATGCAAACACTATGAAAAAGTGGGTATGATCAAGAAATACCACAATCATACAACGCAGACCAACCCACGGCAACGTGAGGAAGAGTCACAGAGCATTTGCAGTAGCAAGACATCCATAAGACAAGAAAAGCAAAGCAACCAGCTCTCTCTTCCTCTTCAAGATGCTTGCAAAACTAGAAAGGACACAAAGTAACATACAACAAAACAAAGACAAACATAGAAACCCCACAACCAATGGGAAGCACACCAAACAAAAGATCAAGAACAGCAGAACCACCGCCTTAGAAGGGACAGCAGCCTAACTAATACAGTGTATCATCACAGAGAAACAATCGATTCAAATAAACACAACTATGATGAACCGAAGAACAGGGCCCATGACTCACGGATAGTTAGTGCTAAAGGAAACCTCAAGTTGAACTACGGTGGGCCCAGCCAGCCACAAGCATCAGGCACCAATCAATGGATTAAAGCTCTACGTCAGGGTGTCATTGAGTCTGAGGCCTGACATACCATCGCGCAATTAAAGATGAAACCAAAGCTATAAACCATGATTGGGTTTACAACCAAGCATGCAGACTGTCCCATGATATCCATATTGTATCCCACTCTTTTATAATGTTTAATAATCGTTTAAATTTGATCACTAAAATTAGGTTTTCCAACTATTCTTTTAAATTTATAAACTAAATCATCATAAAATACAGGTTCTGATATGCCTTGTTGCTGAAGGGTCTTTAAACAAATATTGTATTTTACAATAAACTCTGATATGTGTCCATATTGTTTGCACAACAAGCTATCAAAGTACATAAGCAGATGATAGAGCATAGGCTGATTGTTGAGATTGCATGTTGGAAAATGGTCATTAAGGTAACAAAAAACAATATTAACTGCTCACAATGTTTTTAGGGAATGAAGAGTTCTTTCAAATACAACTGACAGTTGATTATTGAATCCGGACCACTTGAAGTATCTGTTCAACTCAAAGTTATCCTTTACCCACCAGCCACGACTTTTGTCATCTGCTTTTCTTATCTGCTTATGTTCTTAGGTAGCCTGTAAGGGGCTGAAGAGCTCTTTCAAATACAATTGACAGTCATACTTGAACACTGATATTAACTTAAAGTTTCTGCTTGATTCAAATTTTGGGATACATTGGATTTATTTAATGGTAAATGTTCTTAATTTTGTACAATTTTCTGAGCTATTTTTTGAATGCCTGTTTAAATGATGTGAGTTTTTAAAGAACCCACATACAACATATTTTGTTAAATGAAATAATCAAAATAATAAATGTATAGGCTACTCAGGTCTGACCTAATAGCTGTGATTAATGCAGCAGCTAATAGAAAACCAATTCAATAAAAATTGTCATCACATTTACTTAGTCACAAGGTTAACAAAATGCCATATACATGTAACATGTTTGTTAGCATACAGTGTGCAATATTGAAAGGCAATATTTTTAACTTTTGCCTCTTTGAGATCGCATATTACATGTATGAAAATGAATCAAAGTCTGGCTTTCAGACTGGTGCAGCTACAAAAATATTGTCTATGAGATAAAAAGAAAATACTCTATATATGATAGATTGGGTAAAAACTTACTTTGTGGTTCATGATACTTCTGTTAGCAAATGTACTCTTTGCTTTTTTTCAGTGCAAACAATGGGGAAGGTTTAGACTGGCTAGCTGTAAGTAGCTTCTCAATTTCCCATTCTTAAAGGGCCATCAAAAATTCAAACATCATTTGTATTTCAGTCACTTTTGTATTTTATAATGGAACTATTTGTATTTTTAGTCATTATTTGCATTTCATTGAGTTCAACATGTGATTATTTGTGTTTCATAATGTGATTATTTGTATTTCAGTCATTTCAAAATGTGATCGCAGACTTCATCAACAAGGCTAAGTTAAAGAGAGTATTATCTGATGATATCAGTAAAGTAACTCTAGCAGACCATCAAGATCTTGTAAGTTTCAGTTTTGGCTTGTTTACAAAAACGGTAAATGTTTTTTTTCTCAAATTTCCAACACTTTTCTTGTTCTGTTCTCAAATAAAATGTTGGCTAATAGAGCTGGAAAAGTAAGTGAGTATGATCAGGAAATACCACAATCAAACACTGCAGACCATTCCTCGCACCATGAGGAAGAGCCACAGAACATTTATAGTACCAATACATCTGTAAGACAATAATAGCAAAGCTTTCTCTTCCTCTTCCAGATGATTGCCAGACTAGAATGGACACAAAGTAATGAATAACAAAACAAAGATAAACACAGAACTCCCATAAACAATGGGAACTACATTAAACAATGGATCAACAACAGAACCACCTCTTTAGAACTGAAGTCATAAAATGCTTGTCAGAATAGCAAACAGGGAATACCCTGATCAGGGTCTGTACTGTTTGCCTAGGCCTTTCTGGCAGGCAACTAGTATTCAAAATTTTAGAACATTTCTGTACAATTCTGTTTTTATTGATTTAAATGCATTTGTGAAATCAATGCAAAATTAAATTGGATAATGTAAAAAAAAACTATGACAATTAATCATATGATATACTGTCAGAAACTCTATGTTATACCCTTCAAAAATCTAAATGCATTTAAATGCTTTTCATTGGTTGGCATGTTCCTTCAGAAATATTGGGGTCTGTTAGAATGTAGCCACAAGGCAGAATACCACTGTAGCTGGTTCTAGGTTGCACTTTCCATCAATTCTCTGGAATAGATTCAATAAAACCGAGTCTGCTGTTTTCAATTTTTTAGGTTCTCTCTTTTTCTGAAGGATCCGTTTTTGCTGATTATTTAGGCAGCTGGCAGCCGCTTTAGCTTTAGGCACAGCATATATTTGAACGGCAAAGCTCGTTTGAAAAAAAAACACTTTTACTAGTGCATTAGAACGGGGTATCATATCACGATAAAACTCAATGAGACCACAAAACTGGCAATGTATTTCACACTGGTAAATGTATACGTCGATTTGCTGGTATTTACGCGTATTGCTGGTACTTCATAGACCGGAAGTGGTAGATATTGTTGTTAATACTATATAGAAAAAACATGCCATATGCCTAAAGGACTATAGAATTAGATCATTTTTAAGTATTCGGCATGCACATGGCGATTTATGTAAGCATTTAGGAATAGATTCGAGTACCGATCCAGATCGATACTCGAATCTATTCCTAAATACTTACATAAATCGCCATGTGCATACTGAATACTTGAAAATAATTGAAGTCTATAGTCCTTTAGGCATATGGCATGTTTTTTTCTATATAGTATTAACAACAATATCTACCACTTCCGGTCTATGAAGTACCAGCAATACGCGTAAATACCAGCAAATCGACATATACATTTACCAGTGTGTATTTCCCCAAATGATTTTGATTATAGCTATCCTCTAGTATTTAATCAAACTTGGTATATATATTAACAGCACTCTACCACTGAGCCACTGCACTCATTCTTTCAACAAATGGACAATTGGTAACTAGGGTAAATAAATCTAGATTATTGATTGGAAGATTCCATTCTAGATTCAGGACCATGCTAGTGGTACCTATCGCAAACAGTTTGGACACACATCAGGCCCGACAAGACGTCATCCTGATCTGAATCCAAACAGTTTTCCACTCTGTGGTATTCCTGAAATAATTTTTGAAAAAAAAAGTTGATTTTGAAAACAATCAGCAGATGACAAAAAAGCATGCTAACTTACCCAGATGGCAAAGAGTTGAACATGTATTGCAGGGCTCTCAGTTAGGACAGAAGGCACCAAGATGGATCAAAGATGAAGAAGTGACAATGTGTATGGCTTGTCAGGACAAATTTACAAAGATCAGAAGAAGACACCATTGTCGAGCTTGTGGAAAGGTGGGTGTTGATTTGTTCAGCTAAAGTCAGGGGGACTTCTAACCATCTGGAGGGTCAGGGGTGATAAAGTTCAGGATTTATCAGGATTTCCTGATTGAGCATTCATGCATTTTGCATGTAAGATCAAATCTATTATTGCTGTAATTTCTTATCAGAACCTGTCATGATCTTTTAATCAGATATTTACTATAAGATAAGCTTTAACTGATTGCTCTCTATAGATGTTTTGTTCTTTTAAACATTTTATTGGTGATTTCTAAACATTTTTGGCCAAGTTCATGATTGAGCAGATAGATTTTCGTGATTGAGAAACTTGGACTATTACCACCCCTGCATAGATCATATCATAATCAGACTTTTTATTAACATGCAGGTGCAGGGGCATCATCCACATCAGTGGGTCCCCTTCCAGATAACTGACTAAATGCACACATAGCAGATCTTACAGCTGATCTCCAGGTCCTACTTTCTTGGGGATTAAAAGTTCCACTCAAGGCAGTCATTCTCTGCCAATTTCTTCCATGTCATCTTGATCAAAAATGCCTATCAAAATGATACATTTTATCTGTAAAATATGGAGGGTCAAGCTGAAAAACTCAAAATCCAATCACAATTTTAAAGTTGGGCATCATCGTGAGAAAACTTGACTTTGTTGCATTCACGAGAATCAGCGCCTTTGTTATTCACTATCTGAAAATAATAGTAGTCCAACTTGCTCCTGGGAGGACAGTGGCTCAGTGGTAGAGTGCTGGACCCAAGACCGAGGGGCTGCAAGTTCCAGCCTCACTGTGTTGTGTCCTTGAGCAAGACACATTAATCCTAGCTTAGTACTGGTTCAACCCAGGAAGACCCATCCCTACATAATGGAAAGAGTGTTGATGGGATGTAAAGAATCAAATCAATCAAACAAACAAACCAGCTTGCTCCATGCAAAGTTTCAATTTTCTAGCTGGTGTCTGTAGCGAAGCAAACTGATTTGAGCCTTACTTGGTCAGAAACTGCAAAGACAGATTTTCTCGCATTGAGGGCCAGTTACAGTAAAACCCATGTAAAACTGCCACTCAAAAATAGACAGAACAAAGATCTTAATGACAAATGGTAACTTAATGAAGGTCGAAAGTATTGCAGAATGCTCACCTTTGGAGCATTCTGTAATACTTTTTACCTGCATTAAGCGATAATTGGTCTTGAAAACTAATGTTATGTCTTTTTGAGAGTGACCCTTTTACACAGATTTTACTGTAATAAAAGATTTTGTAGTATTTTACTTAGTTTTTCTTTCTGCATGTACATCACAATCATGTGTAATATTTTGATGCTTATTGCAGATATTTTGTGCCAAGTGTTCCTCCAGAAAAGTACAGTTACAATACGACAACAATGAATTGAATCGAGTGTGCCAAAAATGTCATGATACCCTTAGAAAGGTAGATGAGGACACAGAAGAAGCTCCAGCAACACCTGTTACACCAAAACCAGTGATACAGGTAACCTGACTTTGTTTTTGTGGAATATGCATACGTTTCAAGATAAAGACCAGCTCATCAGAATTTGGCACAGTGCAATATAAAACACTATGTTTGGGGCCATAGGAATGGACCGTCTTATAAGTGAATCATGTTATAAAGGGATAATTTTGCAAAGGAATTATGGGTCATTATAGTAGTTTTGTAAAATTTCATTTTGGGAGCCACAACATGACCGTGTTATATCTAAGTAAGAAAGAGGGCAAAGATCAGGAATCAATACAATTAAGCACCACACCTGACCCAGGATACCAATGGGAAAGTGACAACTTCACAATTAAACATCACAAACGAGACCCAAGAGGTCAGCCCTTTCCCAGCAGGTGACCACAAGGCATCAACTAGAGGACCTGAGGGTCCTGAAGCGCTCACCTGATCTCTTTAATAATGTTAAAATAGGTCAAGATCAACTACGTCTTGTAATGAAACATATTTTGTTTTATGGGGGTTACGACTATTTTGGTCAAATGACCTAAAGCAACCTACTGACAGCCCAGTCATTTCTTAGGAAAAGATAGGTATGTGGCAGTCCAAGTGAGTGGCTTTGGATAAAAGGTCACAGGTCAGCTTGACATTTGGTACTTATATAAAACCGTTGTCTCATTAGATTAAAAATTTCTTGCAAGTATTATGATTTCGGCATAAACATTTATAGAAAAATGAACATTTCAAGATTTTTCCCATAAAAATGCATTGGGAATCAAATTTGACCTTGCCATAAAGTAGGTCAAGGTCAACCTAGATTCATCATTTGTGCAAATCGAGTAGGGTAGGGCCCACATCCCCAATGCTACATACCAAGTCCCAAGGCCATTGGCCTTTTGGTTTCAAAGAAGAAGATATTTAAAGGGTTTTTACCATATATGGGCTAGGTGGCCATCTTGGTCATGTGACCAGTACAATTGTATAAATTTGGCTAACCTATCATAAGGAGTCTTCATATGAAATTTGAGTTCAATTGGCCTAGTGGTTTCTGAGGAAACTATGGTTTAATGTGTTGATGGGACTCCAATATGAGCGACCTTGGCTGAAAAGTAAAAGGTCAACCTTGACCTTTGAAACTTATTTATAGCCATTGTCTCTTTAGGTTTAACATATCAAGTGAGAATAATGACGTTGGCCTCAAAAGTATTCAAACAATGAACTTTTCAAAAAAATTCCCATTTAATGCAGTAGGAAGCAAATTTGACCTTGATGTTAAGTAGGTCAAGGTCAACCTAGGATCATCATTTGAACAAACTTGGTAGGCCCCACACCCCCATGCTACATACCAAGTCCCAAGGTCATCAGCCTTCTGGTTCTGGAGAAGAAGATTTTTAAAGGTTTTTACCATATTTGGGTGTGGTGGCCATCTTGGTCATGTGACCTGAACTATTTGAACAAACTTTCGTTCCCCCATCCTAAGGAGTCTCCATATGAAATATAAGTTCAATTGGCCCAGTAGTTTCAGAGGAGAAGATGTTTGAAAATGTTGACAGACGACGGAGTCACTGATATACTTTTAGCTCACCAATGAGCCTTTGGCTCAGGTGAGCTAATAAACAGACGTGCAAGAAATCATAACAAAAATTAGACAGAAATAACATAAATGATCCACAAAAGAAGCACCACCTTGGAACAGTCAGTAAAAATATTTTACTGGAGGGCTTAAACCGCTTTAACGGCCTGCCAACCTCACCCTTAGTTCACACATAGATGTTTGGTTTGCATGAAAGACCCCTAACTTATTTATGATATAAAAAGGAGATAAAGCAAAGATAAGGACTCAACAGTAAATAAAACTAAATACCGGAGCAAAAGATATCCAACAGGTAAACCCTGGTGGTATAAAGGTGTACCTGACTTTGAATTAGCAGATTCAACAGTAACTCAACAGTAAATAAAACTAAATAACAGAGCAAAAGATATCCAACAGGTAAACCCTGGTGGTATAAAGGTGTACCTGACTTTGAATAAGCAGATTCCCCAAATTTCAAAGATAAGAACTTTTTTTACTCACAAAATCATGTTAATATTTTCACAAGTTAGAAAGAAAAATTGTATGATAAATAGATATATAGATTATGATATAGTAGCAAATTTTCATATCCCCTTGGGTGAAGGGCTTATATTGGTGTCTCGGTTTGATAATGGGATTGATATAAAAATTGCCGTGTAATAATCTCTATTTATTGCAAAAGCATAAACTCACTTTACAGGTACACAGTGGAGCTAGAGTCCTAACTTTTGGATTAAGCTTTCATCTACTTTCATACTTTATCGATTTGAGCAGCAAAGGCTTTGGTGAGACTGCACATAGCCTCCTCTGAGCCTTAGCTGCTCACCTATTCAATAAGTAACACCTCAGATGCTCACTCATATTAACACTTGTCATGATGAATACTTTTACATACTACACACCTCCCCCAATACGAGCCAAATTCGGCCAATACAAGATCATACAAGCCAAACTCTGCCAATACAACTTGACCAATCAGCGTGAGAAAACCTGTCTTCGGTGTTTCCGACCAAGTAAAACAAAAAAAAAAGTCTGCTCAGAGAATAATTAGATTACTTAAACTTTGCATGTAGCTAGTTTAGCTATCATACTTTCCAAAGTGAAGTTTACAGGCTGTACTCTGCACAATGGTGTTCTTCTCAGATGGTAAATTTTTAAATTAAGCTCTTCTGTAATTATTCTCTCTGATATGTGAATAACAAATGCACTGATTAGACTGTACAGATGCGCAGGCTGGTCTGTGCCATTGTTGCTCTCATGCAATGTAGTCAGATTTTCTCACATCAAGGCCCAATTTATAAAATTGTTACCGTATTTATCAAGATAATTCAAAATGGCCCAATCTTGGACCGCTATATACGCCCTAGGCCTTCTTAATTAATAACATGTTAAAGAACTGAAACTTTCTTCTTGTAGATGGACGCTGATGAGTCGTCTATATTGTCTGGTTATCTCAATGTCATGGAGAAGAATAAAACCTGGAACAAACGCTGGATCACCGTTAGAGATGATTTTGCTGTATATTTTTACAAGAAACACAAGGTATGTTCAATAAGTTGATAGAATGGCTACTGTTCAATATTTATTTACTAAAAAACGTTTTATGGCAACCTCGGCAAATAGCGGAGCAGGGGCGGATCGAGGATTTCTGAAAAGGGGGTTCATATGTATAAAGGTGTTGGGGGTTCACTATGCTGATTTTATCTCATTTTTCCTAAATACTGAAAATGAAATAATTTGGTCTCAGTGATACCAAAATTATTTCATTTTCATAAGATATTAAAAAAATTGGGGGGGGGGGGGGGAGCAGGAAGGGGGGTTCAAACGACACCCCTGAACCCTCTCTGGATCCGCCACTGTATTGGAGAGCTAATGAGAATCCCCATTATGCATTTCATTGGGGTTTGAATTCTTTGCTAAGTTGGAAAAAAAAATGGCAATGGAAATATACATGTACTCATCAAAATAATTGATAGACCAACCATTTTATCTGTTCATGCTTTATCTCACCAGTCAACAATACTGCAGTCATTTTGGGATGTATTCCTTGTCAACAATACTGCAGTCATTTTGGGATGTATTCCTTGGGTTGAATAGGTACCAAGCAATGTCTTGCTCAAGGACACCAAATCATGCCCCCATAAATTTCAAACCTGAAACCTCTTCCTCACGAGTCACATACCCTACCAACTGAGTATTGATCTATATTTACTCCAGATAAAGAGTTGATTTATTAAATAAACATCTTCAAGATCTCAAAATATATAAGAGTTGATTTATTAAATAAACATATTCAAGATCTCAAAATCTAAATTTAAAAAAAAATTGGTTAATATTTCAAAATTAAGTATTGCCAGAACTCCTTAAATTTTGTTCGTTTAAACATATTACAAGGAACAGTGTCATGAACTGATAGTTAATGCAATTAGATCTGATTTTGATTTGCATATGAGAGCCTTTGCTAGTTGCTTGACTTGTCTATGAATGTTAAGCTACTGACTAAACATTATTTGGAGTTTCTAAGCTTAAATGGAAGCTGCACAGGCTCGTCCGAGTCAAAATGCTACATTGTTGGAAATCTCATTTCGCGGTTCATATTATTTTTTTTACAGCATTTATGCTCAAAACCCTCCTTAAGAGTTTAGTGCTGGGTAACCTTAGTATGACTAGAAACATTAAACACTCATATCTTTTTGCCTTAGAAAACCTTTTGTTTCTATTATAGGATCCAAAAGCCATAACGACGCTGCCATTACCAGGTCACCAAGTGAAGGTTCTAGAGGGACCAGAGAAACTGGACAGACAAAACGTGTTCGCCTTATCTCATAAAACAGTTAATGTTTGTTATTTCCAAACTGAAAATGATGACCAGCTTCAACAGTAAGTTTTACTTGTACTGTAAATTTTAATAAATTTCAAACACTTTTCCGTTTCTGTTCTCAAATAAAATATTGGTTATTAGGGCTGGAACTCTCTAAATGCTTGTCAGAGAAGCAAATAGGGAAAACCCTGATCAGACTGCTTCTTCAGAACTCAGAAGCAGTCTGATCTGGGTCTGTCCAGGCTTTTGTGGCAGGCAATTATTTAATTTTTTTAGCATTTACTGTACCATATGGGAAGACATATTGTTTGGGTGCTGTCTGTCTGAATGTCAACTAAGTCAAGGAATAAAGGTTTTAACCAAGCCAAATAGAAGAGATCACTGGCAGGTCTAGTTCTACATATTGTCAGGATTTTCTGTGTAACTATTTTTTGACAGAGTTAAAGTTTCTGATGTTTTCAATTTCTCAATATTAAGTTTTTCAGAAGAACTCCTGATACTGGTTGGCATCAGCTCCGTCTGATCAGAGTCTTCACTGTCTGCATGAAAAAACAAGAGTCATTAGTTGCCTACTGAGTGCACAGCGAAGACTGATCAAAGTCTTCGCTGGGTGCATACTCATTTTGTTGGTTTTATCATGTCATGGCTTATTTGCAGTTCTTGGTATGAAAAGATGCAGGATGTATTGAGTGCTTATAGTCTTGACTGCATCTTTAGAGTGATGATACAGTAAAACCTGTGTAAAACGGCCACTCTAAAAAAGACCAAAAATTGGTTGTCAAGACCAATTATTGCTTAATGCAGGTCAAAGTATTGCAGAATGCTCCAAGGGGAGCATTCTGCTATACTTTTGACCTGCATTGAGCTACCATTTGTCATTAAGATCTTTCTTTTGTCTATTGTTGAGTGGCCGTTTTACACAGGTTTTACTGTACATCATTTCAACCTGGTTGTCTCCCTTCTTTTTCAGCTGGGCTCAGGTACTGAAGAAGATGGTTTTATTGGAGCTCCCCAAAGTGGAGGATAAAAGACTTTCAACACATTCCATAGGTAGCAGTGAATCAACAAATAGTTCCACTGGATCATAGCCTTATTCAACATTCAAATGACTTTTTCTACCAAAATGACAGTATATTAGCCAGCCCATACAGGAGTGAAATTTTCAGGATAAATCCTGAATTCAGGATTTTGAGGCTGACTTTCCATAGAAAGTCTGTCTCAAAATACTGAATTAGGCAGATAATAATAGCTTCTCTGATTTATTTTCAGATTATCTTCTTAAAACAACTGACTATTTAAACTTCAATTGTTAATATTTTGTAGGCATACTGCAAGTTATAAAATTTTAAATTTTGAAAAACTTTGAAATTTCACCCATGCCCCTGTGATAATGGTACCTGTGCCATATGCATTAGACCATTCTGCAGATATCTAGTGCAGTCGACTAGCTTCATACTTCCATAAGCTATGTCACTCTTTAAACAGCCACACACAGCCAACTAGTGGGGCTACAGGTCTAAATTTTGGCCCGAGCCTTAATTGATGCCCCTACTTTGTGTTCGAGTGACTAAGACTCTTGCAAGACTGCTCAGGCATGTCGGAGCCTTTACTGCTTGCATAGATTTTTCTACTGAAGATTGGATCTGGTGCTTGCAGGAGACAGATGTCCGAAGGTGAAAGTTTTCAGGATTATTCCTGAATTCAGGATTTTGAGGCTGACTTTCCGTAGAAAGTCAGCCTCAAAATGCTAGAATTATAATAGGTTTTCTTATTTATATACAGTCTGTCTGAAAACAATTGGCCATTTAAACTTGATCAGCATACTGCAAGTTTTAAGATTTGAGTTTCAAAAGTTCATGGTTTGGGAAATTTTGAACTTTCACCAAAAGATGTTTAATTTTTGTTTTGGTGAAGTCCTCCTTAGCAAGCAAGTCACATTTAATCGAAGTTGATTAACAAAGTGCCATTAAAATTTTGCAGCAAATGACATTTGAGTGTGACAAGAGATTTCCAACAATGTGGCATTTTGACATGAAATGACTCAGACGAGCCTGTGCAGCCTCTTTTTAAGCATAGAAACTCCAAATGCTGTTTGATCAGTAGCTGAATATTCATAGAATATTCAAGGGACTAGCAAAGGCTTTGATCAGACTGCACATACGCACAGGCTGGTCTGAGCCTTTGCTGGTTGCACATATCACATTGTTGGAAAAACTCATGTCGCTTCTCATTTTTAAGTACATGAGATTGTGATACTTATTGCATAGATGAACAAAGACTCAGCCAAGCCTGCACATTTGAGCAGACTAATAAGAGCCCACACTGTTCTCATCCTCAGAATATGGATATAAATAAAGGCTCAGATCTAGAGTTAGACATCTAGCTCTACCAGTTTGCTGTGTTTGTTTTTTTAACATTATAAGTGTCTTCTGCTGATAACCTTGCAAACAGTTTGGATCCAGATCACACCCGACAAAATGTAATACAGTATTCATTCAAAATGAAGCACGACATCTCAAAAGTTTTTTCGAAATTTTAGAACATTTACCGTGATTTTATCATGGATGCAAACACTATGAACCCTGATCTGGTTCCATTTTGTTTGCAGTATAGGCTATCTAACTACTAAATATGCAGACCACAGCAGACAACAAAGGTCGTGAATGGAGGGGAAATGGTTTTTGATGTTGATTGAAAGTTTAAATCATAGCATATTTATTGAGAGTTGTTTATGTTGTTGTTATACCCCCCGCAAACTTTGTTTGTAGGGGGTATACTGTTTTCACGTTGTCCGTCCGTGCGTCCGTGCGTCCGTCCGTCCGTAACGCTTTGTTTCCTTAATAACTCGAAGAGTCATTGCCGGATTTTCATCAAACCTTGCAAACATGTTCATTCATGCAAGACAAATACTTTAGACAAAAAAGTAAGGGCTAGGGGCCAATTCTATTAGAGTTATTTCCCTTTGTAGTTCTAAATGGCTTTTAATATAGTGCTTTATGCTTATGCTATTTTAGGCCATTGCCGGATTTTCATCAAACCTTGCAAACATGTTCATATATGCAAGACAAATACTTTAGACAAAAAAGTAAGGGCTAGGGGCCAATTCTATTAGAGTTATTTCCCTTTGTAGTTCTAAATGGCTTTTAATATAGTGCTTTATGCTTATGCTATTATAGGCCATACAGGGGCCGATCAACTCCTACCACAGCCTTTGATGGAACAATTTGATACTTTTCCTATACAATGTAGACACATTGAACATATGCATGAAGGAGTGTGGTTTAGAAAAAATATTTTTTGACAAAATGACAGCTGTGAGAACTTAGACAATTTTTCTCTAATAAGGCTTTTGTATATGCATAGATGGTGCCTCCAAGGGCTGATCAACTCCTACTACAGCTTTTGATGGAACAATTTGATACTTTGCCGATACAATATAGACACATTGAACATATGCATGAAGGAGGATGGTTCACAAAAAATAATTTTGACAAAATGACAGCTGTGAGAACTTTGACAATTATTCCCTTATACGACTTTTGTATATGCATTGATAGTACCTTTATTGGCCGATCAACTCCTACCACAGCTTTTGATGAAGCAATTTGATACTTTGTCAATACAATGTAGACACAATGAACATATGCATGAAGGAGTTTATAATTTTTGTTGAGCTTAGACAATTATCCCCTTATATGGCTTTTGTATATGCATGGATAGTGCCTTTTTGGGCCAATCAACTCCTACTACAACTTTTGATGGAGCAATTTGATACTTTGCAGATACAATGTAGACACATTGAACATATGCATGAAGAAGTTTATCATTTTTGTTTGCACAGATTCTACTGAAATCTTCTTATCAAAACTAAGGTCTTCTTGTTCGAACTATAACTTGCCAAGTTTTTTCACTGACTCTTACTGTGCGGGGGGTATCTAATAAGCATTGCTTATTGACTTTTTTCATTAATTGTTGTTTCTGGTGGTAATATATATAATTTCTGTGATCTGTTGCTTGCTGTTCTAGTTTTGTATATTAGGCTTTATATGTGGTTTATTTCATGTGAATTCCAGGTACTGGTATCATTTTAAGTAACTAAAACATATTTTTATATGGGCCTTGACACGAGAAAACCTGTCTTCGGGGGTTTGCGAACAGCAAAGGCACACCCCAGCCTGCGCATCCATGCAGTCTGATCAGCGCATTTGCTTCTTGTAAAGTATCATATCTAGACTTGCTAAGAGCGAAATTTCAATTTTCTAGCTAGTCTCTGTAGCTAAGCAGGATGGTTTTAATTTCATTTTGTAGGAAATCCAGAAGACAGGTTTTCTCGCGTGGCAGCCCATATAGAGTGGACTTTGGTACCAAATCAAAGGCTGGATGTTCAAATTATAAAAAGACTTGTCCTACTGAATACATTAATATGGCACATTCACTTCTGTTTTCTAACCAGTTCAGTTGCTATAAGGCAATTCACATGAAAAATCCAACCTTTTGTTTCATAACAAAATTAAAAATGTCTTCTGCAAATTTTATGTGACGTTAAAGAGCTAGTTTGTGTTGATGCTTTTACATCCCAGTCAACATTTTTTTAGTTATGTTTGAACCAGTACCAAACAGAGGATAAAGTGTCTTGCTCAAGGACACAATACAGTGCCTCCGATGAGGCTAACAAAGCGCACCTTCAATCTCAAGTTGAGCACTATACCACTGAGCCATTCCAAATAAATCTGTCTTATGATACTGTTGTAAATAGTCTGTTACAATGGGTTATTTACCCTTTTCATTCTGATGGATTATCCCATACATATTGATACAATACTAATTGAATTGTCCATTTTGTATTTTAAGGGGTAGCATGTCAAAATTTCTATAAAATGATGAATATCTGTCCCTGAAGATTGCTTTTATCTTAACAACCAGTGCAGACCCTGATGAAATGCCGCCCCATCTGGGTGTTCACTGATTGCCAAAGTACCTGCTTACTGGTATCCAATATGAAAAGGGTAAACCCATTGTATACTGGAAACCCATAAATGGGTACTTTGGCAAACAGTGCTGCATTTCATCAGGGTCTACACTGTTTGCTAAGAACTTCATAGAAAGAAATTTAATTTTAGTTGGAAATTACAATTTGTGACCCCTCAGTATATATAATGAACCATCCCAAGTTTATTGTATCATATCAGGTGGAAGAACCCATCATAATACAAAGGGTTAATATCAGTTTTACAGGGTGTCCCAGAAAAAATGAAACCCATTTTTAATTCCTTATTACTCTAAAACTATTCCACTGGTAAAAAAGTTCTTATACCGGTTTTTAGGTATATTATTTATCCACATTTGTGTGAAATAAAAGCTCAATTGCTTTAATATATTTTGAAATATTGCATAAAAAATGAAGGCACCGTGTTTTCATTTTCCCCTAGAAAAGGAATTTTACTCATTTACCTTGTTGATAATTTATTGTTTTGGGATTACCATCTCTTTTTTTGCCAAGTTTTCCTCAGTCAAGTTGTTATATTTTCTTTAAAATGTGATATTTTATATGTGATTTACATAACTTCACATTTTTTAAAAGTTTATTTGTTTTAATAAGCATTGGTGACACATTTTGTCATGAATAAACGAGATAAAAATGCCATTCTATTAAAATGTTTTTATTTGATTTGATTCTTTACGTCCCTTCAACAATATTTCAGTTAAACAGGGATGGGTCTTCCTGGGTTGAACCAGTACTAAGCTAGGATAAATGTGTCTTGCTCAAGGACCACAACGCAGCGAGGCCGGTGAGGCTCAAACCCCCGGTCTCGAGTCAAGCACTGCCCTATTCAAATGTATTTATTTCATCAATAAACCAATTTCTGGGGGAAAATGAAAATGGGGTGCCCTCAGTAATGATGCAGTATCTCAAAATCTAAGAAAGCATTTAAACTGTAATTTTACACAAATGTGGTCTACTGTTGTATCTAAAAACCGGTATATAAAACTTTTTTTACCTGTTGAATAATATTAGAGAAATAATCAATTAAAAATGTGTTTCATTTTTTCTGGGACATCCTGTATGTATACATGATCATACATATATATGTTCCACTATATTGATGTGTTTCTAAAATAATTAAATTATGTAAACTGTCCAAAATTTATCTATTAAGTATGAAATGCAAATAAAACATTGTTATTTTACAAGTTTCTTATGCTTTTGATTGTTGACCATTTTAAGTCAAGAGGAACTGCCAACGAGGTAACTAACTGGTTTCCTTGCAGAGTGGGACTACAGCTCAAGTTGCAGTCATTAGTCCCTTTATTTACTGGGGTTAAGTCCCTTAAGAAACTATAAACTTTAAATTACAAACCAGTCCAGTGTATAATCAATTCATGTGTTTGAAAAGAACAGAATCTAGCGATAAGATATGGCCACTGGCAAGTAAAAATATTAAAGCTCCCTGGCCACTCCAGTAGCTATTGGTTCTAAGGTGGGGATTCTGTTAGTTGTTGCTCCCATTTTGGCCTAGTTTATGTGCTATCTAGACTATAGCCTAGTGTCTAGTCGCTCCATAGTTCACTAAAACTCTTTGGTTCCTACCATGTTACATCTGCCATGCCTTCACCGCACATGTCCGTTTAGTCAGGTTTGCCTAGACAAGGTTCATACAGGCAAGTTTGTGTAAAATTCCAAGTTATTTTCAAGGACTTCTAAAAGATTCCTACCGTTTCAAGGATTACATGTTCATGAAAATACTGATGTACATTTAAATGCTAGACTGAAATAATGAAAGAAATTACTATTAGCATATGCTGCACCAAATGAGGTACACGTTTATACTAATTAAGGTCTCTATTATCAATGTTAAGTCCCTCAGAAAATAGTGAGTGTTTCAAGACCTTAAGAGTATTTTTTGAGCAAATTTCAAGGCATATAGATTACCTTAGGGTTTCTAAGTCAAGTCCTGGTTTTTGCGATGGACTTCTTTGTGTCCTTTCTAGTTTGGCAATCATCTCCCTGAGGAAGAGAGAGCTTGTTTGCTTTGCTTATTGAATTTCTTAGTGGTCACCTTTTTATTTTTCCATATAAAATTTGTTTGAATGGATGTTGCTATATATAACCTAGTGCACTGTGTAATTTAAAGACTGTGTTTTGTTAAGTTACACTGCTTATAAAATCTTGAATCTTGACTGGAACATGAGATGCCCAGAAAACTGCCATGTTCTTGCATCACTCGTATTCCAGACTAAATTACACTAGCTAGACTCCACATAGTACACTAGGTCATAATATATGGAAACACTCATTCAAACTGTCCATTCTAAGGCAGCAGTTCTGTTGTTGTTGGTTGCTCATATTATTTGGTTCTGTGTTTCTTCCATGTCTTGCTGTACATTGCCTTGTATCCTTTCTAGTTTTGCAATCATCTTCATGGGGAAAAATAGAGTTGGTTGCTTTACTTTGTCTTCCTGGTGTCTTCTGATTGTTCTGTGACTTATCCTCAAGGTGCTGTGGGTTGGTCTGCAGTGTGTGATTTGTGGTATTTGCTGATCATACACACTTTTTTTTAATATAAAAAATTCGAAAAAAAATTGACCACTAAAACACAATATGTTTCACCTGTGTTATGTGTGTGCCTTTTGATGTTCTAGTGCCTCTTTCTTTTGGTACTATACGTTGGACTGTGAACTAAGAAAGTGGTCATGTTCACTTGTTTTTGTTTTACCTAATTCCACAAAGCCACTCTGATATATACTGAACAAAAGTGAAAACGCTACCCAACAATATTTACTAAAGCTTAATGTTTCCCAGACATCCAGCAAAGGATTTGTCAAAACTCCACCATTTTGTCTCTTTTGATGTCTGAGGTATGGTCCTTTTTGTGTTTTAAGTTTATTTACTGAATTTTGCAATTGCTCCTGTGCAAAAAAGGTTGTTATTCTTATCAAAATTGGTCATGCATGTGTTGCATTAAAACACAAGAAAACTGACTTATCACTTGAAGCAGCTCAGAAATCAATTTCGAATTTATCAAATTTGTTAAAAAATTGTAAATTGTCTCCCTTTGACAAAAAAATGGGTAATATTAAATGTTTGGTAATCTTTGATTTATCACGATTTTCGATAACTTTCTTTTGCCAAATCAGGTAGACCTATCAGAACATTGTTCCTACCATTTCTCGACTAGTAATGCCCTCAGACTAAGAAGCAATAACACATTGATTTTCCTATCAGTGATAAAATTTCAAGCTTGGCAATTTGATGAAGACCCGGCTTTTTAAGATTGCTTTTCTAAACAATCAAAACAAACTTGTGAGAAGTTCTTCACATTTCTGGTTGTCACATGTCTAGACTACAATTCGTGCAGTCAAATCTGGTTGGTAGTGGATTTCAACTGTGTGAGATTTCTTTTCAAATTTGTAACCTGAAAAATTAGACCCCTGTCACATTTAAATGGCTTTCATGTGTTTCCTCGTGACAACATCAGTAAAACTTTTATTGTTTGCATTGCCCAGTCTTTGAACATTCAGATAGACTTTCATTTGCTTTACTGGCTTGCATCATTTTGTATATAAATGGCAAACAATTCAGGTGTTGCATTTTCACTTTTGTTCAGTATATTTGCATCTCACATAACTTTTCTACTCCTAAAGAAATAATAAGAATTTCAACAACTGTCACTTCTTTAATATAAATACTCTCACACAAGTAAGAGCTAAACATACACAATCTAACATGAAGCCTTGTATGTTAGTTACTTTTTTATTTTCTTGGACCAGACTATGCATTGTACATTACAGTGTCATCTTACTTTCACTATTCTGCTTCAAAGGTTTGGTGGATAGTTTTCTCTACCTAACAGAAAACAAAAGTCCAAATGTGCAGTGCTGTTCTGGGTCTGTGTTGACTGTATTAGCACTAAAGAACTGTTTACCCAGATAAGGCTCAAAAAGATTTCAATATCACAGATTATTTTTCTTGCATGTTAACCATCTTCTATTTTATAGACTATATATGTAGCACTATTTCAAAGTCCATCTATATTTAAATAAAAGATGACCCAGTTTTGAATTATATTTAATTTTCCCACTTCAACCCCATTTTTTGTCATAATTCATGTGTAATGTGTGTTGCCTTTTTTTTAGCATTTTCATCAAATGAAATATCCATAAATGGCCCTCATCAGAGATCAAGAACAAAAACATTTTCTTTAAAAGACTTTATTTCAATAACTATTTCTTCCAGCGGACCCAAATTCGGGTTAGGAACATTCTTGGACAGTGCATTCATATTCATAAGCATCACTGGTTTCACTATTTTTTCCTCAATAACAATCTCTTTTTTACTATTTTTAGTCAGTTTCATAATCAGCCACTTGTTAATTTAAACACAAGTTCATAAACCTATGAAGCTAGAGTTGTCTAGGATTATAAAGCTGCAGCTCCTGAGATGATTTCAATGAGTTCTCTAGTGATGACAGCCTGTCTTGTTCTGTTGAACGTCAACGTCAATTTGTCTATCATTTCACCTGAAACAAGAGATTAGACAGCTCAGTAGAGTTTGTTACTTTTTGCATGTGCAGAATATAATTCTTTAACTTTTTGACATTAGTGTCGTCTGCTAATAACCTTTGCAAAAAGTTTGGACCCAGATCAGGCCCGACATTTCATCGAGCCTGATCTGGATCTAAAACGTTTTGACACTCTGATGGTATTCCTGAAAGAATTTTTCAAAAAAGTTGACTTTGAAAAAAATTAGCAGACTACAAAAAGCATTGAGTGACAGATATCAGTGGTTTGTTTACCTTATAATTAAACCCTAGTACCCTACCTAATTGCACTCATTAAATGTGTAAGATAAAAAAGAAAATCTGGCATGCATGTTAAAAGAAATACTATAGGCATATACCATAAGTATCAAAATCCTATGAGCCAGATATATGTTATGAGTACTCAGAAGAACCATCTCAGTCAGTGCTCAGAACATATAAGCCGGTATCCAGCAGAACATACAAGTTGGCATGTGCATACAGCGAAGATTCAAGTCAGTCTGCGTATCCACACAGTCTGATCAGTCTTAGTTTTCTACCTGAAGAAATGATGAACCCTTGGCAGGGTTCCCACAGAAATTCTAAAACACAATTCCATGATTTTTCCACGAGCAAGAATATAATTTCCATGACTATTTAATGCACGGCCTCCAACCTCCCCTTTTAGCAGTATCTTCACCACGTTATGCAGCAACAACAGCATGCTTATAGATCAGGTATGCATTTTGAAATAATTAAAACTTGAAACCACCAGTAGCCAGAAAACTAGTTATTGGACACTTCACCAATAGCCAGAAAACTAGCTGTCGGACACACAAGTATCCGATAGCTAGTTTTCTGGCTACTGGTGGTTTCGTCAAACTATTTCACAAAAGTCCATGATTTTTCCATGATAATTCATTTGTTTTTTTTCCAAATTCCATGATTTTTCCAAGCATGGAACTTTTTTTTAGTGGTTTTCCAGGTTTTCCATGAATTCAAGAGCTTGTGGGAACCCTGCCTTGGGTGCCCATAGAGCCCAAATCAAAGACTAATCAGACTGTACAGATGCGCATGCTGATCTGAATCATCAATGAGCGCATTTACAAACTTGTATCTTTTGCTGGATACCTGCTCATATAGTTTGTCTTGCTGAGACTGTTCTTTTGCATCCTATTATAAGAATCCATCATGAGTGTGAGGGTGGGATAGAAAAATCTGTACTGAGGATCACCATTTGGCATCACGAGGCTTGCAAAGTGATGACAAACGAAGATCGTGAGGCAGAGGGAATTCAGGGTGTCCACAATTTGAGCAAAGCAAATTTCCCTGACAATTCCCTGACTTTTCCCTGACTAAAATCAAATTTCCCTGACTAGCGTATTTGTATTTTGCGCATAAAGTTCTGACATCTGTATTGGCCTCCTCCCCTACAGCCAACGCTTTTCGACCCCTTACTTTACCAACTGTAATTTTACTCTTATACATGTATTTTTAATTTTGCTTGTGTTTTTTAGCTTTATTCTTTTTTCTATTTTTCTTTTCTACATCCATACATGTACCTTATTTATACTATTAATACAGGGAAATCTGCTGGCCGAACTTGGCCCCCTCCTTCCTAACAGCCAACCCTTACCATCTTTTTACTAGGAATTGTCATTAATATTGTATTACTCTTTGTATTTTGATTTGGTTTTTAATTAATTTTCTTTGATTTTTTTTCCTATTTCTACATACTTAAATGTATAATCAATACTTTTGGATGTGGTGCTTTAAATTAAATGCATGCCAATTGGACAAAATTACAAGCTTCATAATAAGACTTATAACTCTTCATAAGTATGTACTTCAAAATTTTGAAGTATTTTTTTGCTAAACCCCAACACTCCTTTGCTTCAAAGTTAACATACCTACAAGTCATAGAATAAAAGGTCAATCATATCAACGAGAGAATGGAATTTAACTTAAATTACTTTCCATATATTAAAAATTATATCAGTTAGAAATATTGATTACTAATAATTTGTAGACATTTAGCGACTAATAAACAACCACTGAAGACATGTTACACTTGCAAACAAGAAACCACAGTCAACAGTATTGCAAATGAGAAAAACGATACAATTTCCATAAGCCACTTATAGCTCAAGCAAACAGGTAATACAACCACCACCATGTCCAATTCATCGGGCAATTCATATTGCATAAAGTGGTATGGTACAGAACTAAGATACATGTATGTGGTATAGTACAAAATCTTGCAAATACCATACCAGATGCACAAACATGATAAAAGCCAAACTGAAAACAAAGCTGGAGAGGCAAAGGTCACTATTCCCTTCAGTTTCTTGTCAAAGAATAATTTGGAAAAAAATGTAATGCTTATCATTATTATTATTGTTATTATTACTATAATTTTTAGTATTATAATTGTTAATATGATAAAAGCCAAACATGGAGAAAATGCCTTAGCCTTAATTCTTGATGTTTAACCCATTCAAAGACTGTATTAGGCCAACCTTAAAAATATTTTTGTTTCCCCTTACCCGACCCTGTTTTACCGGCATGGGTCGGTCGGTTGGTCGGATTTTTTTTTATAAACTTCTCAAATTGGATACCCATTAAACTTAAGTGTATACAGTAAAACCTGTCTCCACAAAAGACAAAAAGTTGTTTGTTTTATTAAGACCTATTACCTCATAATGCAGGTCAAAAGTATTGCAGAATGCTCCCAGGGAGCATTCTGCAATACTTTCAACCTGCATTTCGCGCTCATTTTTCTTAATGACCTTTGTTGTGTATATCTTTGAGTGGCCCTTTTAGGCAGGTTTTATTGCATAGTCCTTAGACCTACTATAGGCGATAAAATTACACAAACATTTTGCTAAGATAACACTGTTTACATTGAAAATTCTCTAAGTTTGCTATGAAATTAAAAAAAATAATTCTTGACTGAAAATTGAAATAAATTTTTTTGAGTAGGGGCTTTTTTTCAGGGTCGGTCCAGTAAGGGGAAACAAATAAAATTTTAATTTAGGCCTTATTTCAAAATTCCCTGACTTTTTCCTGACTTCTAGCTTAATTTTCAAATTTCCCTGACCAATTTCAAAATTCCCTGACAATTCCCTGACCTTGAAAAAATATGTTTTTCCCTGACTTTTTCCCTGACCGTGGACACCCTGGGGATGGATGTTTGCTATCCCATCCTCACACGAATAATGGATTCTTTTTCTTGCTCACCATTAAATACCGCATTTTATGTTTAAAAAAGGCTCCCAGAAAGATCCTTATCCGGTGTGCAAGAAATATGCTTATTGTCAGTTAGGCAGTACTTTTGAGTACGCCAAAAATATGAAATGATCAGACGTCACCATTTGCTGGAGCTCTAAACAGGATATTTTTAAACACCCAAATGTCTTGATTTCAACCCTTTGCATTCAAATGAATTCTTCCATTCCGGTTGAAACTATGAACTGGGATGGTTCAAATTGTACATATCAAGGAGTCACAGGTTAGAATTTCCAAATTAAGATGTACTTCAGTCCATGAAGATTGTTTTTATCTTAGTAATAAAATAGTGCAGATTGGCATTCCATCTGAGTCTTCTCTGTTTTTCAAAGTATGTGTTTAAAAGTTTGAAGTATACAAAGGGTTAACACAGAGAAATAAATACTTTCCGCACAGCAACGCGCATAAAGGTAAGAAATGGCAACACAGACTTACCAGCGTTTTTGCTAGCAGCGTCCATGGCAGTCATTCTTGAGCTCTGTTCACTGCATGCTGCCTCCTTCATGGTATAATAGATCAAACTAGTAAACTGGAACTCGTTATATGACTGTATGACATCTGCATCAAGACTGTCATACACAGTGATCTTATCAGACTCCTCTATCATATTTTGTTTGAATAGAGGCAACTTTGTGGTTCTGTATGATATAACTGACCTGCAAGGAACAAAAACTGTTACAGAAAACAATTTCCTAAAATGCTGAATATTAAAGGCCTGTTGAGAGCTTAGTCACATGGGTGAAAAAAATATAATGATTTAAGAAAAATATGGAGATCTACATTGTTCTGGCCTGTCATCAGAGGATACATGCATAAAATGGCTTCATCGTTATCCTGCTGAACCCAGATATATCCCCTTTAGAAAATAGTGTAGATCCAGATCAGATGGCTTCTGATGAAGCCATCTGATTAGGATCTGCACTATTTTCAACTGTATTAATTGAAGTTGAGCCAGTGGCTTAAAAACAGAAGTGAATATTAATTTCTTTAGCAAGACAAGGGTAAGAATAGTGTTGGGATAATAGCCCAAAATTACTGGATAACTGTATTTAAAATTTTCATTTGGGGAGATATAACGTCCGATATATGGTCGAAAATTTAGTTAAAACATGATTTCCGAGGCTATACCTCCCTGAAGGAACATTTTGAATATGGTTATCCAATAAACTCTTTGTTTCGTCTCAAATTAGAGCATTGCAAGTCTCATGTCATCCAACAAAATGTGACGTAAATAAGGGGGTCAAACTATTTCCGACAGTATATCACAGGGGAAGGGTCGTAACTAATGTTGTGAGAACTTGTGACCCAACCCCGTTGTTGTATATATTTGGCAATTAAATATGTTTAAACTATATACTGTCGCAAGTTACTAACGTTAACTAAGGCCAAATTAAAAAATACCTGTGTTTAGGGTAACCCGACCCTACCTAAATTAACTGGTGAATCCTAGATTTTTTTCATGTTTTCTGAAAAGAATATATGATTTGATGCATTTTGAAAGGCGAAATACCTTTCAAAATGCATCAAATAATATTTTTTCCAGAAAAAGAATAATAAAAAAAATATGTGTGCCTACCCTACCTAAAGTGTTCAGACCCGTTACCCGAAACACACTTATTTTTTTATTTGGCCTAATCAGACGTTGCCTTACAATAGCAAGTGCATTAGAATCACTATGATCAGAATGAAAAGGATTTGTCAGAATTTAATCAGAAACTATCAATGGTACAGCTCTTGAACTTTTCCAGGTAGCAAATACAAGATTCTATATCAAACATGTGACTGATATCTGTTTTAAAGGCGTGGTGATACAGATACTTAAAATGAGCCCCATTATAGGTCACATTGGTTTCCTGTTTTTGCAGTGACATTATGGAACACTGTTTGGTAAAATGGAAGATGTTACCGTTACACAGGCCTCCAGATAAACATAAATTGTGGACGTAAAATTGCAAATATTTTCTTATCTGCATTACTACTTACAAAACTGTAAATCTTACGGTAAATACCGAAAGTTGACGGAAGGTAAAAATATCTTGTGTACTAACCGTGAAATTATGCACCTGTGTCAGGTTAATAAAATCGAACAATATTACAACAGCATTTACTTAGATCAGCTGACTCCCATAGGAGATTGTGATACCTACTTGAACCAGTTGTAATATAAGTTTCCTACATCATACTCATAGGGTATATCCATGATAGACTGTGCTAGGAATCCTGCATCAAGGAATGATGGGGGTTTCTTCCCTATGTTGTTGAAGGATAACAGAACATTCTTGCTATACTGTCTGAAAACATTACAATACATGGTTCATACAAACTCACAAAAATATCCTTCTCTACTTAAACCATAAAGCGCCATCTATAATTTGCAGCAGACGACAATTTCAAATTTTGACGTTTTTTAAAAAGTAACAAATAAGGCATGATATTTCATGAGAATCGTCTGCTGGCAGACGATTCTCATGAGATATCATTCCTTATTTCTGTCGAAAATTGGGAGAGATGTCACAAAATTTGTTGTCTGCTGCAGTCGTGATTGGCGCTTTAGGGGTTAACCTATTTATGCCATTATGGAATTTCCCATCGTTATCAACTGAATGACACCATTTTTCAAATTTAAGGTTTGTTGGGTAGCAGTAAGTTTCAATTTCATTAAAATTTTAAAAGTACATTCTGCAAGCAACAGTCAAGAACCTGATCAGACGCCACATTGTTTGTCGATGTCCCATAAAACGGATGCTAGGCTTCAATGGGTAAAGATTGCCAAAATTTTCTTATCAAAACATGTATTAAATGAGAAATTATGGATTTGGAACAAATTGCAGTTTTTGACATGGAAACTTGGACAACATTATACACATTGCGTCTATTTTGCGAGTCTATGTCCCTATTAAATTAAAACTTACTTTATAGATCCAGTTGACCCATAACTCGTTCAAAAGCAAATTCATATCTTGACATGGTATCTCCCTTTTTGAAATTGATTCTGTGAAACCCTGGCAAGAGCCCTTCAAAGACAACCAGTTGTTCCCCTTGTTAAGCTCATTACATGTACATTGCTGTTGTAAAGTCTGGACTGATCCCTGTGATCATAACAATACACTTACACAGGTGGTCACATGTCATATCACAATATTTTTCGCTCAGCTGTAGTCATGATGAGCACTTTAAGGGTCATTAGGACAAAACACTCTTACTATTTTTCTCAATTGCTTGCCAATTGATCGTTTAAATTTTAGCAGACATACAATACATTCAACTGACCAGTATCTTGATGGGGAAGAGAGAGCTGGTTGCTTTGCTTAATTTGTCTTCCTGGTGTCTCGTGATGGTTGAGTGGCTCTTCCTCGCGGTCCCATGGGGTTGTCTGCGGTTTGTGATTGCGGTATTTCCTGATCACTCACTATTTTTAGCCACTTTTGACTACTTGGGGACACCCGGGATATAAATCGGGGCGGTTAAACCCATTTATGCCAGATGGAATTTTCGACTGTTATGAATTGGACAAGTTGGTTTCCAATTTTAGGGTTGTATGGTGGTTATTTTTCATTTTATTCAAATTTAAAAGAAACATCTGTAAGCAAACAATGAAGAACCTGATCAGACAAAATGCGGCGTCTAATCTTGGTTTGCACTGTTTGCAAATGTCCCACAAAAAGGACGCTATGCTTATATATATATATATGGAGAAGTCTTGTACCAATATCAATGTTGGAATAATATTGTATTTCTTTCTCTGAAGTTCCTTTTTGTCATGGCAAACAGCGTTATGCAGCATTACACCTAGTCTTCACTGTTTGCCAAAGTACCCAGGCCCCCAGATAAGAGTGTGTAACTGAAAATTATTTTCTCATTTCTAAACCAAAACATATGTTGTGGGTACTCAAATGAGACGTTTCTTTTGAGCACCCAAAACACATGTTTAAACTGACGTAAAAAAAAATAATCGAAATTTTACGCTGAAATTTTTTGCTTAACTGACCCTATGAGTACCTCTTCACAGGTTGCATGAACACAAAGGGTTAGAGTATGAATGAGAAGAGAAAATGACCTACTTTTGAAGCTGGGCTTTTGCTTTGTCTCCGATCAAGACCAATTTAGTTTCTGTAGATTCTCCTCGGTCAATAATGTCTTGTTTAATCTGTTTACAGATGGTGGAGTGCACACCGCCACACAGCCCTCGGTCTGATGTTAAAGCAACTATCATGTGTTTGGGTTTGGACTCATCTTGCTGAATCTCAGCCTTTTCATAAAATGCTGAAAAACAAAACAAAAACTAACACCTAAAGTATATGTAGTTTTATGTAACAATCACAATTGAAACAGAGAAAGTTGTGACTTTTTTTATATTACTACCCCTTTGGAAACCCCTGCATACTTTTACAGTGAAGACCCAGATGAAATGCCACATACTATGGCTTTTCATCAGGATCTACACTGTTTGTTAAGGTAAAAAAGATCTTCAGACAAAAAAAGCATTTTTTTTTAGAAAATTATAACCTGATACCCCTAGATATGTATAATAGACTATCCCAAGTTTATTGTTTCAAACCAGAGGGAAGAATTTATTAGTATACAATGGGCTATTGATATAATCTATTTCATCATATTAACCCTATCTTGTCTGATGGAATATTCCATACAGGTTGATACAAGTTTGACTGGTCCATGGTATACATCAGGGGTCACAGGCTTCAATTTCCAAATCACATAGAATTTCTTTTCAAAAAATTTGTTATATCAATCCTAGCATTGAAAACAGTGTAGATCCAGATCAACTGGCTCAACACAACACGGGTTCATAATAATTATCAAATAAGATATACAGAATTGTATTAGCTTTCCTTAAACTTGTCCCAGTACAAGTAAATAGAAATTTCTACATTGTCCTGAATGTCATAGGACCAGCTTGGACAAGTTGGGCATAGTATTTCCACACCCGTGTTTGGTTTTAATATCGCTTTTAACATCTTTTCAGTCATATAACAATATTTATATTTCCACTGCGAGTCTTTAAATGAACCTTTACATTTGAGATGTCTTTCATACCTTCATGAACGGATCAATTTAAGCCACGCCCACATACCCGCCATTTGGGGGACCAAAGTCAATGCCATCCAACAACGTTGTTTGTTTACCGACATTTGCGTGACGGTGAACAAGTGTCGTGATGACGTTAAGCATGGAAATTTGGCCTTTTGGCTATTCCGGATCTTCCATGATGTCAGATTTCATTCAAAATATCAGGAAAACCAGTCAAGTTAGTTGAAAACTGAAAATACATGACTGTTAATATAAAATATAGATATACTTAAAGTAATAAATTCAAATTTTGGTCTGTTCCTGAAATCATGATTACTTCTGGTCTCTTGCATAATAAGTGAAGCCATTTGCAAGAGACCCAAAGTATTCACAGACCTGTTTACATTGAAAGTCGCGCATGTGTAGTCGAGGAGGCAGTTATGTGTAGTTTTGAGAACTTATGTGTAGTCTATCATACACCAAAGTTTAACGAACTATACTGCCTTAAATAAAAGGCTAAAATAGATAAGAATTTAATTAACTTTTTACATACCCACCAAAAACTTCAAAGCCCATCAAAGTTCTCATAATAAAAGAACATAATGCAGCCCTGTTTACTTCAGGCTTCGCCCATGTAGAGTCAGAAAGTCAGCAAACCAGACAGGTATCAGTGTCGGATTTAAAGGGGGTTGGGGGGGTTCACTTTTCAGAAAAATCAGGAAACATTGACCTAGAATTTTATAAAATTAAAAAATCGACTCCCCCCCCCTGTAAATTTGAGCCCCCTATCAAGACATCCTGGATCCGCCCCTGGGTATAGTGGGTGGATTATTTGAGTAAATATAGAAACATGTATTACCAAAGGCAGAATAAAGGGCTGGCGTAATGATCAAAGTTTGATTGTGCCAGTATGACAAGAAAGAAAGAAAGAAAGAAAGAAAGAGGAGAAAGACCCTGATCTGACTTTTTTTTTTTGCAAGCACTAAAAAGTCTAGAGGGAGAGAGCTTAGGGTTTATTTGCCCCACTCACAGCAGCTGGTGGAATATAAAATTGTTTTTTAACTAAACTAGATCTATTCGGAGTCTTTTCAATCTTAAAAAACCCTATTGAATATTTACTAAAAAAGTCCATCTTTCTATATTTCTTTCTATATTATTTAAACATTATGCCACCAATTTCAAAACAAACAAAAAATCCTGCATAACAGGCAATCGTTTTGGCCTATACACATGTAAGGATTGCCTTTTTAATATTTTGACCTAAATACAGTCTCATTAATTCTTGACGGTAAAAAAATAGGTCGCGAAAACCCATGACATTTACAACAATGGCATAAAAACCAATGTTATTCATGAAATGAATAAATGAAAGGACCGTATTATTGTCATTCCTTACCAGTTTTGGGGTTGATTGGCACTAACTTGCTCACACAACATGACTAATTGGGTTGTTTGTTTACGGTAATTGACCAGCTGATAAACACAGTATGGATCAGTGAAGAAATTATCTCCCTTAATAAGCAGAGAAAAACGTCTTGAAACGAACCAAAATGGATAAAAATTGATAGAAAATCAGGATTTCGCTTTGTGCGTAGTTTTGCAATAGTGATCCGTAGAGCGTATTTTGAAGCTAAAAAGCGTAGAAAATACGCAAAAAACGTAAAACACATCTGTATTCACGATTCTATGAACAAACCAAAACTCAAATTTATTTCTTAAATGGTCAGTTACAATATGGGTCTGGATGCATGAAAACATGTCCTGGAGGTTTGCCACCAATTAATTCTCAAACCAGCCTGCTCAGCTACTGATACTAGATAGAATATTGAAACTTGCATGTTGCAAACTTAGCTATATATACTTTCCAGAGAGTTAATAACAAAGGTGATGATAATCAGACTGAGCGGAATGCAGGCTAGTCTGCGCCTTTGTTGTTAACTTTCAACAAAGTGATGAGGACCACAGTACCCGGTTCCTTATTTACCCAAAAAATTTATATGTTAGAAATCTGTTGTCTACTGCAGTAGTAATTGACATTTTATGGGTTAATACACTAAAATTTAGGTCTTACTAAATATGGGCCTCGTAGCCAGAAAACCTGTCTTCCGGGTTATTTCAACCAAGTTAGACTCAAACCAATCTGCACAGCTATAGAGACCAGCTAGATTTGTGAAACTTTGCATGTAACAAGCTTAGTTTTTACACTTCTCAGACAGCAAATGCGCTTATCAGACCGTGGATGCGCAGGCTGGTTTGCGACTTTGTTTTGCCCATGCAACAAAATCAGGTTTTCTCAGAACGAAGCCTATGTAACCAGAATATTTTTACAATGTCATTCACTAACCTTGAGCCCCTGCTCCATATGGCCTTGCTGCCTTTAAGTCTTTCTCGGCCTTCGCATATTTCGCTGCCGACACCATCTTCATGGATTTGGTAATCTTCTGAATATTGGTGACAGATTTCAACCTCAGCCGAACTGAAATTTGTAAAACAAAAATGTTACTATAACAACCCTAAATATTCAAATATCTCTATGCATCCAGAGTCAGCCAAGATCAGACTGTTTCTGGTGATGTCTGGTCAAGGTTTATACTATTTGCCATTCCATCATTACTTTTTACATAGCTTAGGCCATCCTTAAAAAAAATTTGATTGCCCTCACGCTACCGACTCACTCAAAATGCCCCCCAACCCAAAATATTTTATGGCTAGTTCGGAAAAACTTTTTTTCTATTCTAATTTCAGACATGTTTTCTTTACTTTGAATGTCTTTTTAACAAATCAATGAAAAAATATTAATTACCTACCTACCTACCACCTGAAAATTTATGAGTCGAGTGACAGCAAACAAAATATTATAAAGGATGGCCTTATCAGATCAAGCATAAACCCTTTTCCCATCAATCACGACTTTTGTTGTCTGCTCTCTCTTCTTCTTATGTAGTTTGGTAGCCTATACTGCAAACAATGTGAACCCAGATCAGACTGCTCCTTTTTCAGAAGCCAGCTGATCAGGAGTTTTAAAATTGGATGAAAATTGGTGAGGAGTGTAGTTCATATAAATATCCAGCATGACAAGGGTTATAGAATGACTTTATGCATACAGCGTTCTGGCAAGGCTGCGTTTTCCGCGCCATTGACACATTATTTTGTAGTCTGACGCAACTTAAAATTGTCTCGTGGGTCATCTGACACATGCAAATTTCAGGCTTGACGCTGATATTTGCAGCTTGTCATCTTCCAAAAATAAACTTATGTTTTCTTACGGAAATCCCAATGCAATGAAACAAATTCTTTGATTGGTGCTTGGGTTATCTCGCGAGAATTTAATGAGTCTGATTTATCTTTCGCTTCAGACTGGTACCCTTATTATATTTTCGGATCAATTTTATTTGGTGCAATAAACAAAACCAGCCACACACTTAAAATCAACCAATGAAATACATCGTCACAAAGCGTGTGTCTATTATTTCTTTGTCAACAAAGATGGCGGACAGCTGGATTAGGACTCGTGCGTGGACAATTCTAAGTTTCTTCTCCATGCAGCCTATGAAGAATTAAATCTAATTCAGATCATGACCTCTATTCACCCAATGCAAATGATGATCAAAACACTGAAAGCGCAGATCCAGGGTCCCCCCTTGATAAAATTGCATCTGCATGTTCGTCTGAAAAATCGTTTTCTCGTTACGTTAGCAGCTTCAGCTTCACTATACCAGTGTCAAGTAAGTATCCTTGTAAGAAAAAAACATAGAGCAAACAATTTTCAGGCTGTTTGTAAAATTCATGTATCAAGATCAGTCAGCATGCATTCATAGACATAATTATGATAATTAGAGGTGAAATTAAAGTATTATTGTGTTTTCCATAGCTTTTTTTGGCTCAAGGTCGTTATCAGGTGTTATGTCCCACTATTTTTGGAAATGTCCCCACTTTTTCAAAGGTGGTGGGACATTGTCCCCAATTTTGAAATTGTTTGGCAGAACACTGGCACATGAACTGGTTCATAATTAAGTTGTGGGTATCATACTCATTGGAAGCAGAAGTTTCTAATGAGCACCAAAATATTTGTTATGGAGTAATAAGGAATCAGGATGATTTTGTTGGTTTGATTCTTTATGTCCCAGTCAACAATTTTTCAGTTATGTCCGAACGGGTCTTCCTACTGTCTTCCTGGGTTGAACCAGTACTAAGCAGGGATTAATGTGTCTTGCTCAAGGACACAAGAATGCGGCCAGTGAGGCTCGAAACGGTTACCCTTCGATCTGGAGTCAAGCACTCAACCACTGCGCTACCCAATCAGGATGATGAAAAAGAACTTTTTATATTGTACAGGCCTCCAGATAAGAGTGTGAAATTGAAAATGATTTTTCATATCATTCAACCAAACCATATGTTGTGGGTACTCAAAGAGATGGTTCTTTTGAGCATCCAAAACATATGTCGAAACTGATGGGTAAGAAAATATTTACAATTTCTGCTCAAAACTATTACAAATATACCAAGTTTGATGATATTTTAAGTAGAATACTTACTCTCCTTCAGGGTTGCCATGCCACGCACCTGGGTGCTGAAAAAATGGAAACAAATATCTACATGTACATACAAGGTAAGGTTCTCATTATAAGCTCCTTCCATGGAAGCTTTACTACTCAAAACAATTTTTCATCACCAAATATGTTGGGTTCCAGCCTCCAGGCAGACAGTATTTCTTGCAAAATCATTACAGTCAAGTCTGATGCAGGCCTCCAGAGAAGAGTGTGTATTCGAAATTTATTTTCTTTATTTCTCATCCAAAACATATGTTGTGGGTACTGAAAAGAACCCGTCTTAATGAGACGGTTCTTTTGAGCACACAAAACATATGTTTAAATTCATGGGTAAGAAATTATTTACAATTTTATGCTCAAAAAATTTCCTTATCTGGATCTATGCTGATGATCTTGTGCATCTGATGATTTGCACATCTTATAGTTTCCCCATTTAGTGTACAGCTGACAGTTGGTTTAGAGTTGTTTCAGATTTATTTGAAAAAAAAAAAACAACTATTACAACATCATTTAATATGATGGACATCAAATTTCAGATCCCTAGAACCAAATAAGAAAAAAAAAATCAATTGCTTCTATTGTGCAGAAAGTCAATTATGATTAATGTAGTTTGACCTTGGTTCAAAATGTTATGGTCCTAGAACTACTAATAATATCAATGGCTTTTTGACTTTCTATTCATTTGACAATACTGATGCATTTCAGTTGTCATTTAACTGTTAAAGACGGTGTACACCGGACATCAAATGATCACAATATTCCAGCATGTACCTGTACTGTAAATGCCAATAATGGAAGATGCCAATCAATACAGGGTTTTCCCCGACGCACAAAATACTGCGTTTTGACACATTTTCAATCAAAATGACCACCCCCCCCAAATAATCAGTTATGTCAGGACAGATCTTCCTGGGTTGAAACAGTACTAAGCATGGATTGGTAAGGCTCGAGCCCAATTGCATTATGAACCTTCCAAATGCTTGTCAAATTGTGGTTATTCTTACTTTTGGATTCTAGTAATTTGACAAAGTGTTGAATACTGATCAAACTTCTTTGACAAAAACTAGAATCCTGGTAAACTAACGACCTTTTTGGCTGCAAACAATAAAATAATTTTAAACAAAATTTTATTTTCAGCCTTAGCCAAGACATGACCCGGCAAAGACATGTAAATAGAACAGCCACCTAAGCTAGCAGTACACTGGAATTTCAATGTTATCTTTACAGCTGCACACAAGATGTCCTTGAAAGAACCTACAACATATTCATACTGTCGAAGCTGAATTATGCCTCTTGCTGCGTGGGACCCCTATCTAACGCGGGATGTTGATCAAAATGAGAAAGTACAGGCTAGATACACGAAAAACAACTATCAAGAGAGATCACTTGGATATGTCACCAACATGTTAAATTGTTAAGAGACCTGCAGTGGCTCCTGCTTAAAGAACAAGAGGCTAGCACAAAGACTAAACTATCTGCCCAAGAAGTTGACATCGACCCAGGCAATATCATCCAGCCTGGTACCTCGCGAACAAGAGGTTGGGCGCGAATAAGACAGCAAAGTGTCCAGTCTACAGTGTACCACCAGTCATTCTATCCTAGAAACATCAAGGATTGGAACCAACTCCCGACCCACATCACAGACAATGATGACACAGAAGGATTCAAAGCTGCCTCAGATGATTTGCTCAGAGGTGTCTTAGATGCATAATTGGAACAGTGTCATGTAAATATTTTTGTTTGTTTGTTTTGTTGCTTTACGTCCCAAGTCAACAGCTATGGTCATTGCAGGACGGTCAGTTCACCTAACCACACTTTTTCCTGGGCAGGCTTGAACAAGCGGTTAACCAGTAATTCATTCACATACTTTCGCTTGTAACTGACAAAAACCCTTCTTGAATAAATCAGCGGAAGGAGGAGAATGACCGTAGAAATCATTTCATGATCAATCTCCACGAAAGTATGGGACCGGACTGGGATCGAAATCGCGACCCCTGGATCTGCAGTAAGACACGCATCTGTAGCCAGACGTTACCGACTGCGCTACGCGGCCGGTAAATATTTTTAACTGTATATACCGATGTTTTTAACTCTGGAAGCAGATGGTTGTTTCCTCTCTAAATTGGTTAAAATTACAGTCAGAAGACTCCTGACCATTTATTGGAAGATGAAGTTCAAAACCTCTGAAGTAATTCCTAGGGGAAAATCTTTTGGGTCCCCCAGGATTCGAACCCAGAACTTCTGCGTGACAGTCAGCCACTCTAACTATGTCGCTAAAGAGTTAACCCAACTGAGAGGCTGTTAGGAATGGCACCGTCACTACACTCTTCCCCCTTTTATTTCCTGAGAGCCGGGCATCAACTACAACTGAGTATAGCCCACTACTGCTCCCAGAGGCCGACTCAGGACAGGCGCTACTGAATTACCGCTGCCACAAGTCAAGTAATTCCTAAGGGAAAATCTTTTGGGTCCGCCAGGATTTGAACCCCGAACTTCTGTGTGACAGTCAGCCACTCTAACCATGTCGCTTAAGAGTTAACCAAACTGCGAGGCTGTTAGGAATGGCACTGTCACTATTGTCTAACTTCACCACGATGTTGGTAAAGTCATTTGAGTTCAGTCACATTTGCGGAAATACAACTATACTGGGATAATCAGTTTTCGCCAACGTAAGCAGATATGGCTCTGAGGATAGCAAAACAAAATGCAACCTGACCAGAAAATGATTTTATCATAAAATTTCAACCTTTTATAATAATGTGTGATATCTTAGACCATCAAAATATGTTATTTAGTTTTCAAAAACTTTGATTTGTTTGTGCACCTGTTTTTCCACCATTTTGAAAATAGTAATCTAAGTTCGACAACTCTTGTTGACCCGAAAAAAAGAGGCATCATAAAGGGTTGGATAGATAAAAAATCAATAGATGTTATGAGACCAACCATTTTTTTCATTCAATGAACATAAATTAATGTGAATCTTCTGTCTTTTTTCTATATTTCAAATCAAATTCTGATTGAGTTGATCCCCTAGGTTCATTGGGGTGCTACCACACAGGCGGTAAATGAAAAAAGTAGACATAAAAACTTTCTTTTATGTACTTAAGGGATACATCAAGCCACTGCAGGCGAAAGATTGATATAATTTAACAAAAAATCATTTTTAGATATAGAGACCGTACCGCTGCAGGGTTTTACACCAAGTTGAATGTTTGGGGGTCCCTGGGACTCAACTTTAATTATGATGGGGGTCCCATCATTGAAAATGGGGGTCCCATCTTTTTATATAGGCGTAGAATTTTGGGAGGTAGTAAATTCTTCCGTGAAGGGATTCGAACAGGCCTTAGCTGTCAAACAGGTGTATCAAAACATCAGGTCATTTTCGCATCTCAACCATTTGTAGCGACCTAGCCAGCCAGATAGGAATTTTCGATCTTTATTGGGGGGGGGGGGGGGGGGGGGCTGGTTTTTTTTAGAAGATATGGACTGATCTCACTCTGAACAGCCGCTAGAGGATGGTTCTTGGTCCGTTTCTGCATTTCTTTTGCCAAAAAAGTTTCTCAGATCGCTCTGTTTCAACATTTTAGCAGCCGTTTTTTCTAGTCATTTACACGCTTGACCGTAAGAAAATCCAATAGGCTGACAAGCGTCTATGTTGATCGATAAATCAGAGCGGGTGTGAGACATGATGAGATTTCAAAGCGCCATAGCAACGCGAATTTGATTGGACTGTTTTGACACACCTTCCGTGACACACCTTCCGATATCATTGGTTAAACGACAGCACCTGTCCTATTTATTTATAGATAGGCTGTAAATATGGGAAAAACCGAATCGTTACGAAATAACTTTGGAATTTGGGATTTTAATGAAAGGCACAACAAACACGTCTGCGTCCCAGCGGACGCAGGTAAGGTAAATTGAGGGGTCCTACCTAATGATTTATGCGTATAAGACGCAGGATATTGCGTCCTGTAAAACCCTGCCGCTGCTTATTAGCCATGCCATTGTTTCTGAGTCTTAACATGAATAAGAACCCCCTTATGATAAAATCAATGATTTTCCCCACTTGGGACCCAAATACATCACTGAGTTTTCTTACCTCCATCGTGAGGATGTCAACAGAAATGAAGATGGAGAAAGCGATGTATTCACTGAATAAAACATAACAGGATCATGATTTAAAGATTGGGGTTAAAAAGAATTAGTGAAAATGGCAAGGAAACATTGATGCAGATAAGTGACCATTATTTTACCACTCAGGTATGCATTTTCTTACTGCTTACAAACTAAACAGACAGCTTTTCTTTTGCCCTTGGGGATCCCCTTTTCAGAATGAGCCTTAGACGTCACACAAGTGAAAAAATGGTGGGAATTTTCAATTGGCGAAATTACATTCTTGGCGAAAATAGCTTACTCCACTATACATATGAGGCCAACAGTAAATTCGAGACCACCCGTGCTGAAGAGGCCATGTCTATTACTATAAATACTCCTTTTTCCCTATTTCCATTGTTCTTTGGAACAAGCTACCAGCTGATCTCATCCTGGTTCATGATCTTGACTCCTTTAAAACAGGAGTCAGCAAGATCAATCATACACACCCTTAAATGCTTGCTGTTTTGGCACTGTCTCAAACGGTGATTGCAGGTGCATTGTTAAATTGCTTTCATACCGGCTAATTGGTCACATAACTGTTTGTCTGTCTGTCCGCCCGTCCATCCACCACAACCACCAGTGAAACGCATGGGCCGATGGTGGTCCGAAGTTATTCAAAATAAAACAGCTTAAAACATGGGCCGAGTTTGGCCCGATATAACATGCTAGCACGGGAAGTTATTCACAGCGGTGAGACGGTTCTTTTGAGCACCCAAAAGCTTAAGACCAAATAAGCACACAAAATCAGACCACTGTCGAACACCAGCCAAACGCATGGGCCGATGGTGGCTCGGTAATAGTATGCTGGCACAGGACGTTATTCACAACAAAACAGCTATATATGACTATTGAGCTCTACGAAATGTGGTGCTCTGAAATTTATGATAGGGATCTAACATCAGTTGGGCGTATTCATGATAAGATGATCCAGAGGGGGGGAGGGGCTCCGGAGCCCCCCCCCCCCCCCCCCCCCCCCCCGAAAAATCATAAGAAATATAGGGTTTCTTAGCAATACTGATCAGGATCCCCTGAAAATTAAAAAGCTACTAAGCCAGCAATGTTTGGGCATCATTAGCACGCCAGTGAAACGCCATTTATGTTCTGCTAGATTATTCCAGTCCAGTCTTTGTAGCAAACAGTGTGGATCCGGATTAAACTGCTCTCCTAAGAGCAGTCTGATCCAGGTCCACAATGTTTGTCTGTACAGAGATATTAGCCATTGAAGTAAGCATAAGTTGCATTTTCCTTACATAACAACCCATATGTCGTCTACTAGTTCGTTATTGAAAGACGTCTTTGTAGTAGGGCTGCCACGTTTACGAAATTTGGTAAACGTTTACACGAGTTCCAGTAACCGAAACGGTTCCGTTTAAACGTAACTTTCAGATTGAATTTTTTTCATTATGCAGATCGGTAAAATCGCCGATATTTTCCTTAAAAAATCCCTTTGAAAAATGTACCTTGTGCGAATATTTGAAATTGTTTTTAGTTGGGTGTTGCGATAGAACTTATTTCAAGTAATTGGAAAGTGATTGCAACATGCGCAGACTCGTACATTACGGACATTTTCTTCAGTTGCAAGCGTGTAATTAATGAGTGGACACACACAAGACATAACTGCGAATCGTCACATACGCATCAATACACACGCCGACAGGAAGTAAACAAAAAAATCACAACTTCTTCCAATATAGTGCATGGCCTTCTCTGAAGCATTGTCGCACGCATCTCTTCTTTGCCTTTACATAAATAACTGTTAAAATGCAGGAAACTAATTGTTTCAAGCAGTGACTGAGTGAGACAATACTCGGGACATTTTTATGGCCCATTGAGCATGTCCGCCATAGTTTCTAATTGCAGAATACAGCGGAATCTGAGAAAACAAACAATCTGATTGATGATCCAGATCGAGATGTGACGTATCACTATTTAAGAGAATATTTTTTTCATCAGGAAATGCTATTAATAAACCACGATGCTTGTCACGTGACAAAGTTCGTGTAAACGGTAGGTCGATTTTGTAAACGTTTATTGCAGAAACACGAAACGGTGCCGTTTACACGTGTAAACGTGGCAGCCCTACTTTGTAGCAATCAATATCTCATAGGAGCAGTCTGATCCTGGTCCCAAATGTTTGTCTGTACGAGGATATTGGCCATTGACGTAAGCATAAGTTGCATTTCCCTGACATAACGACCCATAAGCCGTCCTTGTAGCAAACTCAAACTGCTATCCTAGGAGTAGCCTGAACCGGATTCGCAATGTTTGTCTGTCCGCAAGACGTCTTTGTAGCAAATAGTTTGGACACAAATCTGACTGCTCTCCTAGGAACAGTCTGATCAGGGTCCACGGCGAAATTAGCCGTTGGCGTAAGCATTAACATGTAGCAGATAACTCCAGCAGACGTAAATTATAGATGCATTTCCGCGATTTAGTCGTTCAACCTATGTAGATCCATTTGTAACGTCTCTGTAGCAAATAGAGTGGACGGAGATCAGACTGTTATCATAGGAGCAGCCTGATCTTGTTCATCACTGTTTGTCATTATTTTAGATGCATTTCCGCGATCGAGTCTTCAACCTTAGAATATCCATTTGTAACGCCTCTCTAGCAAACAGTGTGGATCCAGATCAGACTGTTATCGTATGAGCAGTCTGATCTTGTTCAACACTGTTTGTATTTATGCTAAAAAGTCATTTCCTTTTTGGACCATATCAGCTGTTTACAAAAAACAAAAAGACTCAGAGTCTTCTTATAAAGCTATGTCCGAATGTCAAAAGATACCAGCAAGATCGACTGCCGTTGTCCCAGTTGTGAGTCTCTTTGAAAGCTATAGTTGAATAATGAATCTACACTACAGACTATGTAAGATTATTTGACACTGCTCACTCATCTCACTAATCAGCTGCAAACAAATAGTTTAATTGGTTCCTTTAATTGAAGATAAGAAGATAATTGATTTGTTACAGGTGAGTTAAGTTCTTTTTTTACTTTACCGTTATTATTTATCTACCTTTTGTATAAGCTTAATTGTTTGAATAGTGTGACGCATGACAGTAAATACAGATTGGTTTCCCTTTGAGGATCAAAGATGGCGGACGAAGCAAAGTGAAACTTCAACATGAGTTTTTTGTTGGTAAAATAACTGTAACTACATATACGTACAGGTACGGACCCGTATCCCTAGACTTCAACTTGTCAGTAGTTGTTTCACAAACTACCGGACCCCGAGACAGTCCTCATAGGCGTGGCTCGGTGTCCGGCACCGGACGCCTAGAATCAGTGTCTAGGGGTCCGGTACCGGACCTGTAGCCCCGTAGTCTAGAGGTCCAGTACCGGACCCGGAGACAGTGCCTACTGTTTTTAACCTGCTTTTAAAATCTCACTTTTCCTGGACCTGCTGAAGATACAAGACACGGTGATTTGGGCTGCACCTGCACAACGGACAGCTGGAAGACATAGTGGACTGTGTAATATGCCAAACTAGCTAGCTACCAAAAAGGCAACCGGGATGGGGTACCCCACCCACCACCAGTGAGTATATGACCTTGAATTTAAGTGTGAATTAGTCAGTAATATTGAGACAAGCAAATGTATGATTGTCCGGATATCGTAGAACTGTCATGCCTGTATAAAATGGATAGGTCAGTTGTTCAATTTAACGGTAACATACCATTGTGGCACGCAAACTTGTACAGTTCTGGAGAACATTTTCGGCTTGCCGAGTAGTTCCCAAACGAGGCTGGTCGGTGATAAAAGCCGGACTTGTTCCTCCAGTTAGGTACTACTATTTACCTAAATTTGTGAAAAATGCGGAATGCAAAAGCGACACTTCATCGCACTTGATCATATACGACCATATACGACGGGCCGCATTTTGACCTACTTAGGCAAACACACGGACGCGAGAGAAAGCAACTTCCAGCGCGGACTCGAAAGAAAGCATCTGGCCGAATTTTGCAGAGACTATAGTCATTAGATCTTAGTAGATCTAGGGAAACGAAGTAACATACAACCAACCATTTTGTGAATATTTCTTTCTTTCTATATACTACGCTCGGTCACATCTGACCATTATAACAGGTTACAGCATTCTCATGGGGCGGAAGACATCACCCTGAGAGCTTAGAGCCATCTAGCAACGCAATGACAGATATATCTTTGGAATTCTCTAGAGCTGGATCAACTCTGAAGAAAAGAAGGGAGGAGAACTGAAGGTTGTAGTTATGCCAGGAATGCAGGGGTAACTCAGGCGGTGCAAGAGGACGCCTAGGTGTCCCTGGTGTCGTATAATTTAAGCCACACATCGGGTGTTTCCCCTGTATTCACAACATCACGCTATTTGTTTAAATTTATTTCAATTGTGTATTTATACAGCAAATATCAGCAAAGATAAGGATAAAGAAGCATTATTTAACGTCGCTTATAATGTAATAGACAACATTAGCTCACGGACTATTCTGCGACATAATATCTTTAACAGATACCCACCTGTCTTTTTATTTCTCTATCTTCCTAGCACAACCCCTTTATATGCGAGCCTCAGCAAGGGAGCTGCTAGTACCATTTTTTACACCTTTAGTATGGTGCGGCCATCGGATTCAAACCCACGACCTCCCGCTCCGAAAGCGGATGCTCTACTAACTGAGCTATCGAGGCGGAAATTGATGTTTCCCTGTCCACAGCAGCACATCTTTTGATTCGAAGATGAAAAATCAAGTGAGTATGACTATGAAATCACACACACACACACACACACACACACACACACACACACACACACACACACACACACACACACACACACAGAGTCTCTCTCATACCAAAGCAAAACGTATCTGCAAGAAAAGGAACACATTTAGTACCCTTTAGAATGCCTACAATTTATCTATACAATATTTTGTCTAGCCAAATCTAATAAATATATTGGAAAGCATCACAAACTTTCTGCCTTGACCAGAAGTGCTTTTCTTATTACAAATCAAATAAAGCGAGAACACTCTCTATTAAAAAGCAAGTGAGTATGATTAGGAAATTCCACAATTACACACTGCAGACCAACCCACGGCATTGTGAGGAAGAGCCACAGAATATTAACAAAACAAGGACCAAACACAGAACCTCCACAAACAATGGGAGCAAAAAAAGTAAAGAAGAAGGCAAAGATCAGGAATCGATACATTCAAGTACCACACCTGACCGAGATACCATATGGGAAAGTGACAAAAACACAAGGAGACAGCAATTTCTAGAAACTGAAATTTCTAAGAGTCCACCAATCATTGTTAGAGAATGCATTTTCAAGAATCAGAACTTAAATTTTGCGTCACGTTAAAGGATAATACTGGAATAAACCCAATTTAACGTAAACAAAGAAAAAACGTAAAATAGGGATAATAACCGTTATTTTTTGTCAAAGCATGTCACCATTTAGTGTGTGCTGTCTATTTTGCTGTAGTTCCAATTGGTTACACATTACTTGAATCATGTTTGAATTTCAGACTGTTTCATCATAGTGTGTTAATTTGATTAGAGTGATTTTCCATGATGATACATTGCAATAGTTAGAAGGCTTCCATGCGAGCTGAACAGTTCTTGTACAGTGAGCCACTTTAGTTACGCACCATTTTTTCAGTGCCCACATTTTTTGACAAAAATGCTGGAATCGAACATTCTCTTTGATAAGTTATTTATTGATATTTTATCTGTTTGATGACATCGAAAAAAAATATTGGAATCGCTCATGCGAATCATTCTGCTACGTCAAAGGCAGTTTTGACAAAAATGCAAAAATGCACGTGCAAGCTCAACGTCCATATTTTCTATTTTTGTTTTCCACTAGTCATTATACATGGTGATCGTTGTGACAGAAAAACACCAAAAACAATCATTTTATTCAAGTAAAACCCCCTTTTTCGGTCGTTGAATTTAGTAACACCGTTACTTTTTGAAGAAATGCTCGTTTTGACGTCATATTAACGTCAGTTACAATAATCAAACGGGGTTTTCTTCGCAAATTGTTTTGTTATGAGTCACTTGTTGACATAGAAGTATCAAAACACTAAACCATCTTATCATTGACACATCTTATAGCCTTGGTAGTAGTGACGTCATCACTAACGTCAACACCATGACGCCAATAAATCCATTCGTTTTTTTACGAAAATAAAAGGTGGATACATGGTTGTTTAAAATGAAATTATAAAAGAAGTGTTTTGATAACTAGTTTACTCAGAATCATACGAAATTTTAACTAACTTTAAAAAAGTACTAAAACCAACTTTTTTCAAACCTTGACCAGCTGGGAACCAAAATAGTAAAACATCAAAAAAAAAATAATGAAGTTAACAAACACATTACAGTCTAAGATATTGCCAAGAATTAATTGGCTCTTATCTCTGGCATAGCAGAAATGCGACCCTGAAAAAAGTGCAATGTGATCTGAGTTTCATTCGAGATAATGCAATGTGAAATGGTGTTTTGAGGGTAGTGCACTTAAAAATCCATTTTCTCATTCGTTTCTGATCTGATCACAATAAAATTTCAATGGCTAATGCAAATATAGATGCGCTTTACGTTGGTAGTCTAAGAATAAAATTATCAAATTTCTTTTCCGAGTCATTTTACATTTTATAAGTGGTGCGTAACTAAAGTGGCTCACTGTACTTCAACAACAGTAGAATCTAGTGCGAAGATTTGGTACCAGTAAAACGAATTTAAGCCCATGGGCGGCTTAGGCTGTTGTCCGTTCTAAGGCGATGGTTCTGTTGTTGTTGACTTGTACCCTTACTTACTTTGTTGTTTATTGTTACTCCCATTGTGCAGGTTTGTAATCCTTCCAAGTTTTGTTGTATGTTACTGTATGTGCATTCTAGTTTGTTAATTTGATTAGAGTGTTTCTCCATGATGATACATTGCATTAGTTAGATGGCCGCCATGCGAGCTGAACATTTCTTGTACTTCAACAACAGCAGAATCTAGGGTGAAGATTTGGTACCAGTAAAGTGCATTTAAGCCCCCAGTGGCTTAGGCTGCTGTACGTTCTAAGGCGGTGGTTCTGTTGTTGTTAACTTTTTGTTTATTGTTACTTCCATTTTGGGAGTCTGTAATTGTTCTATGTTTTGTTGTACGTTACTTTATGTCCATTCTAGTATTGCAATCATCATGATGGGGAAGAGAGAGCTGGTTGCTTTGCTTAATTTGTCTTCCTGGTGTCTGGTGATGGTTGAGCGGCTCTTCCTCGCGGTGCTATAGGATTGTCTGGGGTTTGTGATTACGGTATTTCCTGATCATACTCACTATTTTTGCAATCATCTTGATGGGGAAGAGAGAGCTGGTTGCTTTGCTTAGTTTGTCTTCCTGGTGTCTTGTGATAGTTGTGTGACTCTTCCTCGCAGTGCCATGGGTTTGTCTGCAGTTTGTGATTGTGGTATTTTGCTAACGCTTGACGTCAATAACTGGACGAAGGGATAGCTACGGAGATCAGAAGGACTGGAACATTATCAAAATGCCATTCAAAACATCATACATAGTGAAAATAGTTGATAAAGCGACAGTGTTTTGTTAATGCTCGTAATAGGCCCAAAACATAAAACTGTTGTTAACAAAATGAAAAGAGGCTTTCGGTTGAGCAATGCACGCATGCTTTATTTGCATGCCCACAACACGTCGGTTAAATAACAAAGAAGCACACTTGAGCAGTTATGGTGAATTTTGCGTGTTTCCTTTGTTCTTGTAAAATTTGATTTTATGGGTAACGTGACGTTTTGAACGCTGACGTATGAAATTCGTTCACCTATTCATATAATTTCAGTGCATCTTAGTCTACCTTAATTCAACTTTACGCACAGAAAATGCAAGTGGGCGTCGTATTAATTTTCTACCAAAAAATGGGACACAGTATGTGTCAGGTTCCTTTAGTAGTCAAGTATAGTATAGAGAGAACAGAAAACGTATGTAGACAAAATAGATGTCTAAAAACCTTTAGATTTTAATTTATTAAGAATTTCACTTGCATTTGTGATACACCAAAATAGATTTCTACCATCTTAACAATTATATATACAGTGAGGCGTGAGCCGTGTTCTTTGGTTCATCATAGTGTATTAATTTGATTAGATTGAGTTAGGAAGTCTCTATGCGAGCAAAACAATTTTGTATTTTAACAACAACATAATCTAAGGGCGACGATTTGGTACAAGTAAAATGAATCTAAGCCCCCCCTCTGCCAAGTGGCTTAGGCTGCGCTCCGTTCTAAAGCTGTGGTTCTGTTGTTGTTGATTCATTGTTAATTGTTGTGTTTGTGTGAGTTCTGTCTTGTGTCCTTGTTTTGTTATTCAGTACTTAGTGTCCTTTCTAGTTTTGCAATCATATTGATGGGAATGAGAGAGCTGGTTGCTGTACTTTAATTGTCTTCCTGGTGTATTGTGACTGTTAATGTTCTGTGGCTCTTCCTTGCGGTACCGTAGGTTGGGTTGCAATGTGTGATTGAGGGTTTTCCTGATGATCATAGACGATTCAGAAGTGGTACACGAACTAGAATAAGCAATACAGCGTGATATATATTGTCTTTTATGAGGTTTAGGTAATTTTTATTTAACGTTGGAAACTTTAGGTAACTTCTTGGCTCTCGTTTGTGGTGTCTTCTGTGAGTTTGTCACTTTCCCATTGGTATTCTGGGTCAGGTGTGGTACTTGATTGTATCGATTCCTGATCTTTGCACCATTACTTACTTTTAGACTCCATGTTATGTTTTTCGGGTGCTAGCAGCTGTATGATATCATATTCCCTTTCCTTTCTTCAACCAATCAGGTTTAGTCAGAAATTTGCATTTTAGAGTACCTGCTAAACTATGAAAACCAGAATGTCCATATAAAGTTATTCTGCGGTACAATAATCACTGAAAGTAAATGCAAAATCTAAGGATACAGACTGAAGCAGCCTGATACTTCTGCACTTTTCTTCTCGGAAAAATGTCAATGAAACAGAAAGTAGACTTCTATTTTTAGACAGATCTATTCATTGCAATGCGACCAGAGAGGTCACTGTTGAATAAAACAATATTAAGCCATGAAAAATCACAATTTTCACTAAACTTTCTTACCCTTTTGCCAAACAATGTTAAAATGTTGACTGCAAACCTTTGACATATCGCATATTGAGCTGCATTTTAGTTTCGTTGAGGAAATTGAGTTATGATTAAAGGCACTAATTTTATAATAGTTATAGGTGAGTTAGTTGTGACTTTGTATTTGTGCCCTGTATTGGTTTAACTCTTTGCCCCCTGGGTAATTTTGCATGTTTTTTGTTGTTGGCTGATTTTTTCAAAATCAAGTTTTGAGAAAAAATTCTTTCAGAAATACCACCAGAGTGTAAAACAAAATGTCGAGCCTGATCTTGGAATGTTAGTAGTAATGTTCAATTATTAGTTTCAGAGAGTTGGGTCGATAGGTGGAGGTCATGCGTGACTGCACACGAGCAATGGGTGCACTTTAGAACAATGGGGTATCATATAACAATGGATTATGTGATATCAAACCAATAACAATGGGGATATCAGGTTACACAGAAATTTCCATGACCTCACGGCAAGGTCACAGAGACTCACCTCCACAAGTTTGGACACGTTGACCAATGGATTCCATGACCTCATGTCTCTACAATTTGGGATCGAGGCTATGACAAAAGGGGTGCTAGAACAATGGTATATCAGTGCACCCAGCATGAGATCAGCACCCCTGCACTTTTATACATGCAATAATTCCAGACAAAGATCAGCCTGACCTTTCCCATAGTGAGGCAGTCCAGGTTGAACTCGAACCATTCACCTGATTGAAATAGTTATGTTTCACTAGCACGCTAACGCTATTTTATGGGTCTCTATTGACTTGGTTTCAAATTACACTATAAGATTAAATACTGTAACTATTGTTTATATTTGTTTACTAACAGACAACAATGTACCAATGAAGAAGGACATTTTCACCTTCATTTACCCCATGTTTTATTGCAGCTTGAGAAGGGCCATGGCAAATATTTATATGGCACAAATTCTAAACAAACAGTGAAGAACCTGACCAGATGTACACATAGCGCAGTCCCATACAAAATAACACAGACAGACAAATGCGACTTTTATCTAAACACTCAGGCGTGGTACTTGATTGTATCGATTCCTGATCTTTGCACCCTTACTTACTTTTTTTATCTAAATACTCTTAACAGCTTTGCCATCAGAGTGTCAAACGGTTTGGATCTAGATCGGCTTCAAAATTTTGTATGTTCCGATTAATGTCCAAATTGTTAAAAAAAACAGTTTGCAAATGTGACAAGCACAACCCCTTATTATTTAAGTAGTCGTTAGCAGGCAAAAGAGTCTGCGCCAATTTGTGTGAGAGCATTGATTACACTTGATAAAAGAAAATATCGTCTGCTTCTGGACACAAATTTTAGTTCTGAATGTTAATTCTTTTGGGCAACCTCTACAATATACCAACACTCAATGAGAACTGCATGCGATGGTGAAATTTAGCTACCAAAAATAGTAAGTGAGTATGATCAGGAAATACCACAATCACAAACTGCAGACAATCCTGTGGCACCGCGAGGAAGAGCCGCTCAACCATCACAAGACACCAGGAAGACAAATTAAGCAAAGCAGTCAGCTCTCTCTCTTCCCCATCAAGATGATTGCAATACTAGAATGGACATAAAGTAACGTACAACAAAACATACTTTGTTGACTTTTTGTTTATTGTTACTCCCATTGTGGGAGTCTGTAATTGTTCTATGTTTTGTTGTACGTTACTTATGTCCATTCTAGTATTGCAATCATCTTGATGGGGAAGAGAGAGCTGATTGTCTTCCTGGTGTCTCGTGATGGTTGAGCGGCTCTTCCTCGCGGTGCCATGGGGTTGTCTGCAGTTTGTGATTGTGGTATTTCCTGATCATACTCACTTACTATTTTTTATTATAGAACAATTACAGACTCCCACAAGTTGCACAGGCTGGTCAATCATATTGTAAACTACATGTATCTACAATTCCCAAGAGAATGTCGCATATGCTTAATCTAACTTTAGAGAGACAACTTCTATCAGACAAATTTACGCCATTTAAGCTACTCTTGTCTTTCTTTCTTTCTCTATGTACTGCCAGACCATCTTTCGAGTATTATTGGCAGGTGTACTTTGTATACCGGGTTGCAGGATTAAAGCCTACAAGTTACCATATCTAAATTACCGTCGGGCTCTTTAACCTGCAGAGGGTGTTACTCTTTCTGTACAGGGAACATCCAGTTAAAGTTTTGATCTGAAGGACGATGCACTTAGCTATTTCTACTGGCACGATCGAATACGGTCATCCCTTCAAATGACACAAGAGAAAGCGTGTTTGGACACCAAAATTTTGCTCCCCGCGAGCAGGGATCGAACCTGGCACCTCTAGCACCAGAGCCAAGTGCCTAACCACTGAGCTACCACGCTTCGTCTTTCAAATGCACCCAATGGCTAAGCGAGGATAGGGCATTATCTTACGTCAGAGAGCATTTTCAAATACTGACGATTCTTTGAGTATCGTTGTTGTTGTTCTTGTTGTTGTTGTTGTTGTTGTTGTTGTTGTTGTTTATAAGGTGTCCAGCCTATACAGGCTCAGCAACTCTTGGAGCTGACGAAGTTATTGGCAAAAAACACTATATTGTTCATTAAATTGCCACAAGCGTATATAATATATTGATGATACAATAAATGTCACAATAAATGTTAAAATTCCATATTCTGGCCTTTACACATAAATCAATACATATCACCATCCATAAATCTGAATATGTCGGTTCTAGCTGTTCTTCTCATTACTCTGAATACAGTTCATCAGTTGATTATATATCATTAATAATAATAATAATAATAATAATAATAATAATAATAATAGAAAGCCCCTCCATCAGATTCTTTATACAAGTAGTGCAGCACACACATATATGTACACGATTATGCTAACTAACTGGATATCTTGCTTGCCACTAAGTGCTAAGTCTATGTTTTGAAATTTCACTTCCTAAGGATAAGGCCCAGAATCTCACAACGTTTCTGATGTAGAGAATAGCACATATTCCTTGAAAGTTGTTCAACTTCTCTGATTATGTCTTCATCTAACTTAAGAGTTTGTCTGTTGACAGTCACCGAGCAGTCCAATATTAACTCAACTAGCCTATTTGGGTTGGACAAGACTTCATTTACAACATTAAGAGGGTTCTTACGACTAAGGATGATAGTTAATTGAGCCTTAAAATTCACTCTTACAGCCTCAAGCCTAGAGCACCCTGCAATAAAGTGTGCACGAGTCTCAGCCCCCTCCCCATAAAACAGACAAAACTTGAGCACCCACCGAATCCGGCCCTGTTTTCCTGCAGAATGTATGTTCCTGTAATAGTGGGGCAGATATGTGAAAAAATCGTGCACTTTATGATAAAAGCATGAAACTTGGTACATGGCTATATTAGTAAAAAACAAAATTTTTGAGGGTCAGTGCCACGCCAGAAATGCATCTTGACGGCCGCCATCTTGAATTTCAAAATGGCGACCTTTTTTCATGTAAAGCCTGCTAAGCTGGATATCATTTTGCAATAAACTTATATTGAAAGCTTATATTGGAAGTGTCTATTTTAACAATAAAACATTTGTAATTATCTGACATCTCATGTAGATGGGCATTTTATCCAAGATGGCCGCCATTTTATAAGATGGCTGCCATTTTAATATATTAAATCATGCTTGCTTTACGAAAAAATCATATAATGAACATAAATTCAGATTTTTGCATGAAATCCAAGTTTTTCCAAGCATAGAAAGGCTCAAAATGTGACCTTGGTATTTGTGGTCAATTTATAAGAGAGCCTTGATACAATATGGCATCCAAGATGGCTGCCAAAGAAGAAAGATTGTATCGGGTTTTTTTTCATACATAAATATATCTTTAAGAGTTTTATGAGTGAAATTTGTTTTAATTGCAATGAGTGTTTGTTTCTTATATATAATATATAATTTTGAAATTTTCTTAACTGTAGATTCAAGCATGGCATCCAAGATGGCCGCCAAAATGGAAAACTCTATTTATTGGTGATATTTTGCAGTTTTTTTTCTCAAAAAATCATCACATTTTTACTATTTTGCGTTTTCGACATCACTTAGAATGTATCATGCTAGTGAACTGTTCATAATCAAGGACGCACTGGATATATACACTTAACAAAAATAATAAATGCATATTATGTACTACCTGCCACGAGTGAAAAGCAGCAGGTGCTAGTTGATCAGAAGGCTAAGAAGTTTACGGAGCTTCTACCAGGTACTTTTGCAGTATATGACTGCAGGCAGCTCGAGGATGTCTCTAGCGTAGAGAATTTAAATTTGGTTACAGAACTCCTATCTCAAATTTTTATCAGGTGCGTTCTGTTACCTCCATCTTCCATCATTAAGAAGTGTTGTGCCACAGGCATTTGGTGCACTTGAGCTCAAGGGACCACTTTATATGGCTTCATATCTTGTGTTCACATGTAGATCCTTCTCCTTCCAATACTTTCATGCATTCCACCAGCAGTTCCTCCATGGACTCAGCCTTGATCACCAGATCATCTTTGTACATCAGCAATAATGGGCAGTATGTTCTGAATTCCGTGAATAGAGCCTCTTGCCTAACAATTAAGAGCAGTGGAATCAGAACAGAGCCCTGATGAACTACAACACCCAAACTTCTCGCTGCGACAATTGCCAACTTTTGCCCTGCTTGTCATGTCCTTGACCAGCTACTTATTGATTTAAAAGCATGCACATTACATACCTGCTGCCATTCTCTATGTTGATGTAAGTGATGTAGAATGGCTTGTTAGAAATCAGATGCAACTTCTGTAGCTGATATAAATCTGCACTGCATCTCGTCGACCTCAACTCTCTGCCTTATATGTCTCTCGGATATGCACTCAAACACCCTTATTAATTGCTTAATTAACTTCAAGCCTCTGTTCAAAGCACCCCCTTTGCCTACATGTATGTACATCCTGTCAATTTTGCTCTCCTACCAGTTAGTTGTACTAATTCTTGAGATTATGTTGCAATTGAGGTCTAATACCTTGACTGTACCAGTTTCCCAAAAACATGTAGAATAAAGCATCTCAACGACAATTGCTGATGATCTGTCTGCTTGTCAGGACACATCCTGCTTAAATCCTGTACTGGTCAGCTGGCTAGACCTTCAACTGGGCTTTCCTCTGTCATACCTTCTGCATTCCAAAGAGTTCGAATTTGAGTAAATTCATAATGCTCTTTCCACGCTTCTTTTTACGCTTCTTCACCTAGTGACTGTTGGCCTGTATCACTCTGGGCATGTATACCCATTTTGGCTTATATGCTAGGTAAACTCAAGCAATGACCAGGAAGTAGTACAATCAAAGCTAACATTCTTCCTACAAAACCGAAATGGGGAAAACTAAAGATACAGATAGACAGTATACAGTGGTGATAAATAGCTTTTCTCTAGAAGGTACCTAGTCACTAGGCTACCTTAACACAACCAAAATCATTTACATACATGTATATAAAAGTATATACAAATAACATTTACACCAATAATAATAAAACGAGAACCACAACAGCACTTCTGCCTTGGAACAGTTTCTAGGATGTACTTTAACTAGTCAATGAATAACCACAGTGAACAATAAATCACGAAAAGCACACATTGATGCAGAAAGGGCAAGATTCGACAGAATATATGTCTCGGACACCTAGTTGAGGATCCCTGGGCTGCAAAAGAACACCCCCAATTGATTGGTTTGACGACTATTCTGCTAGCTGGGTACATAGAGGCAACGACCATACCCCCACCTGGTTAATTCCAATTCGAATTATCAAGTTTTTGCTGTATTGTTTATACATACTTAAGTCAATTCAAGTCATACGTTTATTGTATTTCTAATATTGATTAGCTGGGAAACAGATTTACAAAAGTCAATAGACTTTCTTCTGAATCCCTTTTTTGTATTTCGAAATGATCTGTATGTGAACTTATTGCTTTATATGTACACATGTTGTTATACAAAAATGAAATAAAAGTTTAAACTAAAAGAACACCCCTGTAAATACAAAGCGAAATAACATCATTATTGAAACCCCTACATACCTAAATACACAAAAGAGCTTTGGTTTCAACTAACTAGACTGAATAGGTTTTTGGACCGTGGGCTATCATGAAATCAAATTCTCAACTCACTAGTGTGCAATTAGTGAGGAAATAAGGGTTTGGCTAGAAATTAGGATGTCTGCAACTTTATATATTGGCTTGACTTCAGAAAAATATCAACTTTGCTTACTGCCGAGTAAATGTGATAGTGCCAGCTACATCATAAACACAACCGAATAAGGCTGACTGCAGCAAATGCGTCATCTGTCAATATCAAGTCGAAAAGTTGATGTGGTGTGTGAAAACCAGGGATTATGTTTTTTAAAATCGTACATTTTGTATACAGTTTTTGGAAATTTATAGCCTTTTTAAGCCTATGAGAACTTGGTCAGAAGGAGAAAGGTCATAAAGAATCTGATACATATATCTCTATTACAGATTTTATAGGATTGTCCACTAAATCTGATGTAAACAAATGGTATTTTATGCAATGACAATCCTACAAAGGACTTCTAGTTTGCTATAGAAACAAAACTCTTCGCATCTCATTTTGACCATATCCATTTTATATAAAATACATCTATAGGAATATCTGTATAAAAGAAAGAAGGCAAATATCAGGAATCGATACAATCAAGCAACAAACCTGATCCAGGACACCACATGGGAAAGTAACAAACACACAATAAAACATCACACACAAAAGAGCCATGGGGTCAGTTTCCCAGCAGGTGACCACAAGGCTACAATGAACAGACAAGAAAACAAGACAAACACGAAACACAAATAACAAAAATGGTCCACAAAAGAAGCACAGCCTTAGAGTCGTCAGTATAAACACCTTTACTGGAGGGTTCAAACCAGTTTCACAGCGCAAACCTCACCCTTAGTTCAGATGTTAAAAAAGCGTTTAAAAACAGTATTGGCAACCATCGTGGATGTCAGATTGGATGTCCCCTGTACTATCCTAATGCATTAAATATAATCATTTCTTGAAAATTTCTTCAAACAACTGAAAATAAAAAATACTTTCCTTTTTTCTAAAACTAAAATGAAAGCCATCTTGAATACCATGTAATAATATGTTAAAATAAGAAAAAATTGATAAGTTCGTCCCTGGTTTTTGTGAACTATTTCTATTCAATTGCATAAGACATTTGCATGAAAATTCATAAATTGTCAGATTGGTATAATATCACTGTTGAGGATGCAAAATGTGACAGTCATCTTGAGACTATGTCCTAAATCTTGTGTTTTCTAAGCCTGGATGACAAATTTTGAGGCAAAGTAGTATGATTGACTGCAAAATAAGTGAAAATAAATGAAGACAACATATTGGCTTGCAAATGTATGAGCTTAAAATAATTCAGTTTAAGATAGACTGCAATTTTTGGAAAAACCAAGATGGCGGCCACTTTATAAATGGTGATCATATAACATTTCCACTTTGACAGCCATCTTAGATGCATATTGGATGCTCTCTTTTTTATCCAAAGCTATCAAATAAAATAAAATTATTATTGAAAGTCGTTTGCATAAATTCAAACTACATTCTTCCAATTCCAAATTAAAGCAGATATTATGTTATGATTTGTACATTGGTTGCCATCTTTAAATACCATGTTGGAACAATAAGCAACAATAAAGCCATACTGATAAGTAAGCGACTTGTCTAATAGGACTATTTTTACTTGCTAGAAGTAGTTTGCATCAAAATTTATAACTTTGTAAAGTTCTAATAGAAAACTACTATACAACTGCACTTTTTAGATACAAAAGTGGCGGCCATCTTTAAGATACAGCCACAATGTTGACTTTTTTAAAATTGAAAGATTATTTTAAGGGATTCAGATATATCTGAAGGCTATTTAAGTAAAATTAACTGAAGGAAACATTATGTTTGCAAATTAAAAATGACATTATAATGAATAAGTTTAAAAAGGCGGCCATTTTGGAAAAAAACAAGATGGCGACCATTAGAGGACATTTTCGGCGTGGCACTTTCTTTCTCTTAATACTGGCACGATCAAATTATGATCATTACGCCAGGGAGTGCAATTTTGGAATTTTGAAGAAAAAACAAAAACAAACCAAAAAAAAAATCTTTCGGCTGTGTTTTTTACTAAATGAGGAGTGCCCTAAACTCCTCAGCAGTCTGGGAATTGACCGTCAAAGGAGAAAGACTATTCCACTGTGGTATTGTCCGGGGGAAAAAAGAGTTCTTCAGGGCATCACTGTATGTCTGGTATCTACAATATTGGGCACTGTGTGATGACCTGGTAGATTTCAAACTGCGAGCAGGGGTCAGGTACTTGTCTTTTTCTATAGACACAGCACCAGAATGTATCTTATGAAAGAGAAGCAGGGAGGACCGATCCCTACGGGCCTCAAGAGATGGCCACTCAAGCTCATCAAGCATCTCGCCAACACTACTTGTGTTACGCCATCTCCTGCAGGTCCAATGGGCTGCTGTCCTCTGAATTTTCTCTACCTGATTAATCTGAAGTTTTGAGTAAGGGCTCCAAATGGGTGCTGCATACTCTAGTTTAGGCCGAACCAAAGTTTTGTATGCAACTTCCTTAGTACTCCGAGGTGCAAAAGCCAAATTCCTGCGAGGGAAACCAAGTGTCTTAGTTGCTTTGGAAGAAATTTCTGAAATGTGTTGACCCCAATCCATATTATCAGAGATGGTTATGCCAAGGTATTTTGCTGACTGAACGTTTTCCAAAGTTTGGTTGTGAATGGAGTAATCAAAGAGAATCTGTTTGTGATGCTGATGCCGAGTCACTCTCATAGAGTGACATTTGGCCACATTGAACTTCATTTGCCAATCCGCTTCCCATTGTCCTAAGCTAGTGAGGTCTTCATGCAGTATAAAACAGTCTTGAATCGAATGAATGTTTCTATACAGGACACAGTCGTCCACGAACAGGCGAACAAAAGACCTGATGTTATCCGGCAGGTCGTTTATAAAAATAAGGAACAGGATCGGCCCTAAAACTGATCCTTGGGGTACACCGGATAACACTGGGACTGGATCTGAGGCTTGACCATCTAATACTTCTTTTTGAGTGCGCCCAGAGAGCCATGAGTTGATCCACTTGTGGGTGGACCCTCTTATCCCATAATAGTCCAATTTGTGTAATAGCCTCCTGTGTGGTACCTTATCAAAGGCCTTTGCGAAATCCATTATGATCAAATCTGTCTGCTTGTGTCCACGATTCACAGCGCCATCCAGGTTGCTGATGATATCGTGCACAAACTGGACCAACTGGGTCTCGCAGGACCTCTGACTTCGGAAACCATGCTGACAGTCAGCAAGAATGCTATCTAAGGCTAAGTGCTTGTTGATGTTACTGACTAATATATGCTCTAGGGTTTTGCAGCATATGCATGTGAGCGACACCGGTCTGTAATTAGCAGCATCATATTTTCCACCTTTTTTAAAGACCAGAGAAACATTAGCTTGTCGCCACTCATCTGGTACATCGCCCCGAGCTAAGGTCTCATTAAAGATAAGTGCCAGTATTGGAGAGATCTCATTGCTACACTCTTTAAGCACTCTGGCATTCAGTCCATCCGGGCCAGGTGCTTTATGTACATTTAGTCCGTCCAACAGTTTGGCGACCCCTTTCGGGTCAACTGTTATGTCCCCCATGGGAGAGAACGGACTAGCCCCTTTAGAGGGCGGGTCAGAGTCGCCTTCGCGTGTGAAGGCTGATTGAAACTGCCGGTTACATATACTTACCCTAAATTTGTTTGTATTGTTATCAACTAGCCATGTACGAAGTTTCATGCTTTTATCATAAAAGGCACGGTTCTTCTCAAAATTGTTACATATCCGCCCCACTATAAGTAGTCTGAGTTTTGGGTACGCCCTTTTGATTGTCCTTGGAATAAATTTCCATTCTTGGTGAACCTGTCCTACACGCATGGACTGCATATTCAGCCATTGTAATGAGACCTTTGCATCCGACGCCCACCCTTTTTCAACATAAGAGTCAATCGTCTTCTTTATCAGGTTTTTCCACCCCTCCAAGGACTCAATATTGTCAATGACATGGTAAATATTTGGGAGGTTATACTTGCGCAAGACAATGTGAGATAGGGCGAGTTCCATTCGGTGTTTAGTCATACATTTGCCGTCTTTAAGAGTTATCACCCCCTGGTTCGGCTAATACATATATAGGGGTGTCAGGTTATATTGTTTAAAAATGAAATTGTATTCTTATGTCTGAAGATCTTTTTACCTTAGCAAACAGTTTAGACCCTGATGAAATGCCACATGATGCAGCATTTCATTTGATTTTTCACTGTTTGTAAAAGTACCTGTTTAGGGGTCTCCCATATAGAAAGGGTTAATACATGATGAATGTCAGTATTCATTTCTATATACTTAAACTATTGTAAAATAAATTGTGAATTAAACTGAGATATCATCTTTGTAGCATTCAAAAGAGTTATTTCTATTCTCTACAAAGAAAAATGTATAATAATGGCAGACATATTAGCCAGTCAAGTGCATTGTCCCTCTTTAACACCTACATGATGTACAATACCAGTTTTCAGTATCAGGTTCTCTTAATACACCAGCACAGGACCAGTGAAACCATAAACCACATGTGCTACAACACAAACTGTTTTCTGAATTGTCACTTATTTCATTTTCAGTAAGACAAGCATTGCTGCACATTGGGCAGAAGCTTAGTTCAGCATCACCAAAGATATAATCAAGCATATATGCAGTGTAAAACTGAACTAGGCTTTGCAAAATAGTGCTCCAATGCTTGTTATCAAATGCCACTCTTTCAATAAAAGGAACACCTATTGGTGACCATACAACAAAAAAACATTGGTTACTTCCAGTGATAGCCATTTGTGACTGGATTTGTGTAAAGTATTTATGGCTATGTTTCAATTGAATTTTGCCATTACATTCTTCCAAGAAAGACACATCTTTAAAACCACTTGTAACAGACCTTTCGGTGGGGTATGCAAGTACATAGGGGCATTTTATTTCTAAGGTGGATTTGCCACAGCATTTACAAGAGCACATGCCATCAGGACTACTGGCTAAGTATGGAAGATCTCTTTTGATAAACAATCCACACTTGTTCACTTTAAGATTATCATGTTTAAGAGACTCATGTTTGATGAAATCATCATATGCCCTGGTTTCCATATCTAGACCCCATCTAATTGATGGTATATTACTCAAGGTAACAGATTCCCCTAACACTCTTGAGACTAATGGGGTAACTTTAACAACTGTTTTTCCCTTTGACTTAATTATAGAGTTCATTTTAGTGTGAATATCATGATGAATTGATGAGGTTAATCTGTATTTTCTTTGCTCAACCCAAATAGAGTTATTTGACTGACCTCTGGTATCAATTTCGATTCTTTCAACTTGCTTGTTAGTTAGGGATAATGTTTCAATGAAGTTGTGTTTTTGACCGCCCCGACTTACATGATTTTTGGCCATTTCTTGGATGGATAGTGGGGTTTGGGATTCATATACTGATGGTAATTTGGGGAGAGACTTGAATATTACAGCAGTTGGTTTTTTAGCCCTTATTTCACTAAACAAATTGGACACACTATTGGAGGATATATATTGCTGATCAGCTCTCCTTGGATCAAATAATCTTTTCTTCTCACTGTTAATTGGAGGTTTACATTCATTATTTACCATTCTATTATCTTGCCTAATGTTCATATCCCTCAAGCGCGATGGCTGAACAGTTTTTTTAGTAGATCTGTTCCATCCACAAGGAATTGAAGTACATGAGGGGTCTATGTATCCCATATTTGAGGCAAATTCAACCTTATAAAGGGCTGCTATAGCATGGTTGCATGTTTGAGCAAACCCAGCAATGCAAGAACACCAGCAGCATTTAATATTTAATGAAATTTGATCAATGGCTAGCCAGACCTCATGGGGTTCATTCCTTATTGACATAGAAGGTGTAACCTTGGTTTTAAGAATGATCACATTTTCTTGATTCAAATTGTATGAAAATATGGTGTCAACAAATCCAGACTGATAATAGGAATATGCCTTGTGTGTCTTATACTTCCCTATAAATTCCATTTCTTGGTCTTTATTTTCCATAATGAATGAAAATATTTTGCCTAAATCAATTCTTGGCCATTTAGTTACATCCTCCTCCCATTGCTCTTTAGAAATATTTCTTGGGTCAGGTAGCTTATTCTCTCTTAATCTACTAACATAATCTTTCTGTAACTTATCTTGTAACTCTGATTCACTCATTCTTATTTTAGCTTTTTGCTCCCAAGCCACAAATGCCCTAGCCAAAACTTCTTGTCTGGACCCTGACACTGCCATTCCCCTAACTATTAAAAAATCCTTAAGCTGCCCAGTTCCCCAACTTGTCATTTCCTCTAACATACTTGCATTCATACTTGGGTTGATATAATTCAAACTGGAGTTGTTATTCATACTGGAAGTGTTATTATCATTGATACTGGAAGTGTTAATATTCATACTGGAGCTAGTAGAGATGTTATAATCAGTTGTTTGTAGTTGGGGCTGTTAAAAGCTTTATATTGGAGTTGTTTATATACTGAAATTAGAAATAAAACTAAATAAGTTTACTGTAAAATTAAGAATTTTGAAAACATAAAACTATTGTTGTAATTATGTTAAAATTCAACTAAATTGGCACTTAAAGCTTACAAATACCTCCGAGAGAGGCAGAGGAAAGTGCAGACAGTGAAAACCCTGGTCAGATCACTGTTATTTGAGCAGTCTGGTGAGGGTCTACACTGTTCAGGCCCGTCAATCTGGTAATTAAGACTAAATTATGGTATGTAATATGAGCAGGTATTTTAAGTTCTGATTAAATAATAATATACAAGGCACACTCCCTGTTTTCGATGTGAAGCATGCAGATTATAGCAGATAATTTTTGACTCAGAAAAAACTTTCATGAAAATTTAGTTACTACATAATGTATCGACCCTGCTGGCTTGCCGGAGCGCAGTGTAAGAATGCTTGACTCGAGACTGAAGGGCTGCGGGTTTGAGCCTCATCGGGGTCACTGCTTGTGGTCCTTGAACAAGACACATTTATCCTAGCTCAGTACTGGTTTAACCCAGGAAGACCCGTCCCTGTTTAACTGAAAGATTGTTGATGGGATGTAAAGAATCAAAACAAACAAATCAAACAAACAAAACCCTGCTGGCTTCTACCGGTACCCCATACATAATACTGTACTATGTTGAATTTTTTTCAAGACAAAGTCCTCATGCCATTTACAGAGCTTTGTAGGCCACAGCTTTGTATGCAGAATTTCACCCCTACCCCCCCCCCCCCCCCCACACACACACACACACAACCAGGTGCCTCCTTGCCCTCACCTTTCTTTTTTCAACAGAGATGCCACACAACAACTCTTTAATTAGCTGGGTGTACATACAAAATATGGTTTCGTTGTGAAAATAGCTAGTGTATGAATGCATATTATAATAGTGATAAGCCTTTTCCCTGCCACTCATGTGACTTCTTTCAACCACGATACGCTCACGCATAGTGTTCTTGTGTTTACTATACGCTTAACTGAGAAACTGTGATTGGCTATGGTATTTATTCTAGTCCTTTCATTGTCAAAGGGTCAAGAAACAATCGATTAAAAAAATCTGAAAATGTATGAAGTCACGAAAAATGGTGACCTTCCACTTACACTGAAAATCTTCAGTCGAATCTTAAAAGAGATTTTTGAATGAAAGTTTTCTAAATTTTAAGCTGAATACCAAGAAGATACTTTAAATTAAGTGACTGAATAGTTCATATCTTTTTTATTTTTCATTTTTAGTGGAAATTCAATGTTTTCCGTTGTTGTTTATCGGAAAGGTCATCAAGGATAAACATCATTCGGAACGCTTCGCGTTATATTTTTTGCCCCGTATTCAAGATGGCGACAGAAACCGTGTAAAGGCCCATTGTCTTTGCGCAGGCGCGATACTAAAGTTAGTATTTGAAAGATGCTTCCCGGCGGAAGACAATGTGTAAAGGCCTTACACGGTTTCTGGTGTTAGTACACAATTACAGTCTTCCGGTTTGGTAGCCCACGAAAATAGTACCTTTAGAAATTTAGCACTTGCCGTTTCTGGGCCCTTTATGGCGTAAATGGGTGCTTTATTCGACTTTAAATGTACATGTGATTCAACATTGGTCTATGTTTGTCAGGCTGATGCAGAAAAATGCATCTTTGTGTGGACTATTTTGTCACAGACTCCCCGGCGCACTCCCCAGGTAACGTCTGACGGGGGTCGGATTTCAGCCCGGATTTTTTGACTGTTCCCCAAAGAACGGAGAATGCTGAGAAAACGAGATTATCAAGGTAGGTTGTCTTTTCACTTTTTTGATAGGTGATTGACAGATCTTGCCACTCACAGACAGAAAAAAGTCCAAGCAATGTCCTGGGAAAATTTGCAGATGCTCGAATTCTGCCTTTTTACATGGAGTTGAATGGGACCGATTAATTGTGCACCGAACCCTATAAGAGAGAAGGTGAAAAAAACGAAAATCTTTGTAAAACAGTCATTTTTCAATGAATTCAGATGAAATTTCGCACAAAGATCAGGAACCAAAATAGAAATAATTTGAAATTATTTTTGGAAGAAATTTAAATTTAAATTTTAAAATTTTATTGAATTTTAGTTTAAATTTTAAATTTTTCTTAAAATCGTTTTTAAAGCCTGGTTCTCTCGAGGAAAGACTCAAATTGCATTATATACCAGAAAATGCAATTAAATGGCCATACACAGACAGTTTTGACCAGGATTTGACTAATCAATCCGAGCAGGCTGACCGTGATACTCCGTTTTTGCAGACTGGCTAGCACTGCTGTGCAAGTTGATTTTTGCGATTGTATTCCCTTTTCTACTGAAATGTGCTATGAGTGCTTACTCACTTTAAGTGTACCAGTATGGTGACTTAGCATATGGGTATTTATTAAAACACTCTTAGGATACTTACACTCATTAGAACCGCCTCATAGAGATGGCAATTAAAGGCATAATGATGAGGATCCGCAGGGACTGGTCGGGACCATTCCCCACAAGCAGGTTCCCTGGCCTCATTGCTTAGGCCAATAAAATTCAATTGTATTTGGCTGTTCAACTCACCGGGTCGAGGCTGTACTAATTTGAATACAAACTTTAACTTTTTCAGCTAAACAAATCAACTGCAGCACCCCCCCCCCCCCCAGCTTCACCCAAGATCAAATTTTGTTCTTATTTCGACCACGCAAGCAGTAGTATTGTTTGGTACTCATTAGAGTCGCCTCACACTCAAAATTGTTTTTGAAGCTACTCATTAGAATCGCCTCACATAGATAATGATATGTCACAGTTATTAATGCTCATTTAGTTACCTAACCCACAATGAAGCACTTTCACACAGATACTCGTATTATGTGCCTATGCGGGTTGTGATATTTCTCGCTCGACAAGGCCGTTTTAATGAGTAATCTTTACTTACAGTCTTTTCAGAAATTTCAAATTTGGGATATAGTTTCATCAAAAAAAGAGGATGAGCAATTTCCATTATGATATGGGCATTAAATCTAGACCTAGGTCTCAAATCTTTCCCACTCTGGCCATTTTGGTAGCATGTAAATTACGGAATATTTCACATTCAGAACTAGCAGTGTAGAACATGATTAGAATGAAATGATGTGTTTCGTCCAGCATCAGGCACTCATCAGTGAAGCTGCTCTACTTCAGACACAAAGTAAGTGGTATAAATTGCTGTTTTCAGCATGCTTGGGTGCAACGTAGCTTGGTTTTGGGGGCAAATTTGAATGTGATTCAAAACTGTTCGCGATTTTGCTTAAAATCACTTTAAAATTTGATTTTTTAGCTTCATTTTTTAAATTTTGTAACCAAAGTTTATTTGAGATTATCCTTTAATGACTCTTACAAATGCCTAAACTTTCTTTTCTGCTTTTGGGTTATTGAGATTCATTGAAATAATTGAAACTATGAACTTTTTCATCAGACTAGTTTGAATAATTGAACTTTTGCTTGTCTCAGCTTGTGAGGGGGGTCACATATGAAATCCTAGATTTGTATCGCTTTTTGGTGACTGAGTTGGTTTTTTTTGACGATTATTTGCTTAACTATATGAGTTTGATATGTCACAGAGACAAAATTTAAAAATTCGAAAATTTGCAGATTCTTGAAGGTGTTAGTACACAATTACAGTCTTCCGGTTTGGTAGCCCACGAAAATAGTACCTTTAGAAATTTAGCACTTGCCGTTTCTGGGCCCTTTATGGCGTAAATGGGTGCTTTATTCGACTTTAAATGTACATGTGATTCAACATTGGTCTATGTTTGTCAGGCTGATGCAGAAAAATGCATCTTTGTGTGGACTATTTTGTCACAGACTCCCCGGCGCACTCCCCAGGTAACGTCTGACGGGGGTCGGATTTCAGCCCGGATTTTTTGACTGTTCCCCAAAGAACGGAGAATGCTGAGAAAACGAGATTATCAAGGTAGGTTGTCTTTTCACTTTTTTGATAGGTGATTGACAGATCTTGCCACTCACAGACAGAAAAAAGTCCAAGCAATGTCCTGGGAAAATTTGCAGATGCTCGAATTCTGCCTTTTTACATGGAGTTGAATGGGACCGATTAATTGTGCACCGAACCCTTCTGTCGCCATCTTGAATACGGGGCAAAAAATATAACGCTTTGTTTTTCTTTTTTAGAAAATGCTACAAAACGAAGATACTACAGATAGTGATTATGAAGACGAGGTAATATTTAAGCAATAGAGGATTCAGATAATACTGTTCAGTGACTTGTCTTATGGCCTGTAGGTATTTAAAACTAGATTACTAGCTAACCCGATTCGTCCCTACATGATTCGGCCTCAATTTCGAATCGAGACAGTTCACCGACAAGACAATTCACCGACACGCATTTTGAAGACAGTTCACCGAAAGAATTGAAGACAGTTCACCGACAGAAATGAAGACAGTTCATCAACAAATTTTATAATGTATTTATATGGAATGTCACAATTTTCACCATTTATTGATGTTATAATTAACGAAGGCCCAATATAGAGCTATTTAAATTACCTGTTTGCTATTGCGATATGATTTTATTAGACATGCATACAACTGCCTATATAGCGATCATTACATTCTCTGTGCGAAAATACCTCTTATATCACTAACGTAAACTACTATATAAAAATAAAAAGGTACGCCTGAACAAATCTGTTTAAATAATCAAAAGGAATGCTTTGAATTGCTGGCGAATTTCATCAAATACAATGTACTATTGGCTATAGGATCACATCAATATAGCTTCACGTAGCAATCTGTCTATTAATCATTAATCAGACAAACAAAATAACGCTTTCTCAACAAATTATATCAACATATCACCTCAAATCATAACTCATCAATATTTCTTCACAATAATCAATTATATTTTCGAGCCATATGTCAATTACGTGATAAAAAAGTGTCGATGAACTGTCTTCAAAAGTGTCGGTGAACTGTCTTCAAACCTGTCGGTGAACTGTCTTCAAAAATTGTGTCGGTGAATTGTCTTGTCGGTGAACTGTCTTGTTCCCCTCAATTTCATGGTTTTAGGGGTGATGGAAATAATTCATTTCCCATAGACCACAACACAAGCACTTCGGCCAAAAAATCACTTTTTAAACGCATTCCGGTCACTTTCATCAGTAGCTCATGCATGCATGTGGACTGAAGTAATTCCAAAGGGAAAAATCTTTGGGTCCGCCAGGATTCGAACCCAGAACTCCTGTGTGACAGTCGACCACTCTATCTCCCATAAGAGTTAACCCAACAGCGAGGCTGTTAGGAATGGCACTGTCACTACACTCTTCCCCCTTTTATTTTCTGAGAGCAGGGCATCAACCACAACAGTGTATAGCCCGCTACTGCCCCCCAGAGGCCGACTCAGGCGCTACCGGAATACTGCTGCCACCACTGCCCACCAGTGAAGTAATTCCAAAGGAAAAAATCTTTGGGTCCGCCAGCATTAGTGTACATACCCTGGACTAACCGCACAATCCATTCCTCAACACCTAGCTTTCTCAGGGCCCACCAGATAACCTTCCGAGGGACACGTTCAAATGCCTTCTCTAGGTCCACGAAGGCCATATAAAGCCTCTTGTTCACTGCTAGGTATTTCTCCTGCAGCTGTCGGACCACAAAGATTGCATCTGTAGTGCCTCTTCCAGGGACAAAGCCAAACTGGGAGTCGCCAATAGACACCACCTGTCTTATGAGACCATTGACAATCCTCTCAAGGATCTTCATGGCCTGCTCAGTCAGCTTGAGGCCTCGATAGTTGCCTCTGTCCAAAGCATCACCCTTGCCCTTGTAAAGGCAGACGATGAAACTTTGCTCCCAGTCAGTTGGGACCTTGCCATCACGGATAATCGCAGTAGCAAGATCGGGGATCATGTTGGCACCTGTATCACCTGCTGCCTTGATCATCTCCACAACTATGCCTGAAGGACCTGCAGCTTTGCCCGACTTCATCTTTGAGATGGCCTTCTTCACCATGTCAATAGTGATTGGGATAGGTGGTCCTTCTAACGGCGGTTCGTTGGACAGATGATCAGCCTCAGACTCAGGGTCCCTGTCAAATTCAACGCAATAGTTTCATCAACTGGTAACTTTTGCATACAGTTTATACCCGGATCAGGCCCAGCAAAATTGCATGACAAAAGCAGGCCCCCAGATAAGAGTGCGTAACTGTAAAATAATTTATAATTCTCAACCAAAACATATGTAGTTGTGGGTACTCAAAAGAACCGTCTCAACGAGACAGTTCTTGTTGAGACGGTTCTTTTGAGCACCCAAAACACATGTTTAAATTGATGGATTGGGAAATAATCGCAATTTTAGGATGAAAAACTTTCATTAACTGGACCTATGCAAAAGATAGGACCTGATCTGGATCCAAACTATTTCATGTTCGAAAACTTTGAAAAATAAAATTAACAGAAGCATGAAGAATTAAGGGTCATGTAAGCACTTGAAATATTCATTTAAAGGGCACTAACCTATTATTATGTATGACATTAACCAACAATAGATATCCTTTAAGGGAGATCATAGGTAATTTTCAAGGGAGTTAATCTATCTCTTAAAGGGAGGTAATCTATCATATGAACATTATTGAAACCTATGAATATTCATTAGCCACTATCAGTGTGCCGTAGCATTGCCAGAAGCTGTGGTAATGTTCTGGCGATGTTCGCAGCTGCTTCGCCGAAAGTTTCTCATGAATATTCATTATGAGAAGTCATCGCCGAAGCATCGCCAGAAGCCATAATTAGAGCGATGACTTTCCTGTGAGTTTGCCAGAGGATAGCCATAAACAAATAAGAAGCTCATTTGCATGGTAAAAGTTTGCCGTAACCTTGCAGCAAACATTGCAGAAAGCTTGCGGCAGCTTTATTGCAGCTCAGCGGCAATGTTCACCAGAGGCCTGTTTTTTTGGTAAGGGAAGCCTTGTGTAATGTTCAGCCCATGCATTCTGCTTTGCCTTCTCGCTCATTGACATTTCCCCAGCGTCATTCTTCACTGGCTTGTCGCCTACAACATCAACATTTTCTTTCCTCATCTGGTTGGCAAGGCGGAAGATATCAGACGACTTAGGTACATATAGCATCATACGCCTCTGTGCCTCTATTTTCATATCTGAACCTGTTTATTCTTCTGTGTTTCAGGAGAGCCTAGTACTGGTGGAATTATCAGATATTATGGAATCAGAACTACTGTCACAAGTTCAAGACTGCAATGTTCTTGTGAGTAAAGAGTTTTTCAATAAGTTGATAATAAAGTCAACTCTCCCTTCCTCTTAGCACTAAGCCTGTCAGTCACACTTTTTGATCTCTGCTCCTCTCATCTGCTTGTGTACTAAAGTAGCCTATATTTCAAACAATAAGAACCCAGATCAGACTGCTCCCTTTAGGTGTCTGCTCCCTTTGGAGCAGTCTGGTTTGGATTCATATTGTTTGCTAAATATACCTAATCATTTATTTAGATATGGATCCGTGATTGTCACTGTGTGTTCACATATTTCTGTCAGCGTGTTCAAATATTTCATTGAATAAATGGTTAATAATGAGTAATAGTTTGTCGGCAATGTACCGCTATAATTCTATGCACTACAATGTGTGACAGGCCTGCGAGAAATTTACTACCAGTTTTCAGATAAAATATGGGAAGCACCTAGTTTCAACCCATGGAAATGACCTACTACATGAATACTTGCTTGCCATAGCTTTCGCAGGACATTTGCAGTTATAATTTTCACGGTTATAAAAGACTGCGAAAATTGAAAATCATGAATATTTATCCTCATTTTTTAAAGGCAAAACAGCGAAAATTTGGCTCTACGAAAATATTCTGTTTTACGGTATGCAGCAGACATAAAAAGCAGACAACAATTTCAGGACAGAAAATAGTGGCGAGATAAGGGTTATAATTCAAGTAAATCTTTATCCTCCCAAGATTTTATGTGCTGAAATGTTGTCTGCTTGTTATGTCTGCTGCATAAATTTAAATGCACTACAGCATACTTTTACATTGGAAGCAAACATTATGAACCCTGATCAGACTGCTCCCTTTGGAGCAGTCTGATCTGGGCCCATATTGTTTGCAATATAGGCAACCAAAGTACATAAGCAGATGAGAGAGCAAGTCACAGACACTTGTAATGAATGGCGGGAAAAGGGTTTAAAGGAGTTGGTCTGTAGATACTAGAGGATATATATCCAGGCCTCTAGATTATATAAAGAGTGTGTAATTAAAAATTATTTTTTGTATTTCTCAACCAAAGCATATGTTATAGTGTGTTGAGCATTCAGGCTTGTCGTTTGAGCACCAGAAGCAAATGTTAAAGCTTATATCAATATGGATAAGTAAATATTAATATTTTACCCTCAAACCTTTCTTTATCTAGACCTATATATATATGGTTATATCCTCAAATCTTTGAAAATATGTTGTGGATGCAAAGTGTATTTTGATAGAAAATAAGGATTATAGACCCCTAATCTGAATCTAATATTTCTTCAAAGTTAGGGAGTGCAGTGGCTCAGTGGTAGAGTGCTTGACTCAAGACCGAAAGGCTCCGGGTTCGAGCCTCACCGGCGTCACTGCGTTGTGGTCCTTGAGCAAGACACATTTATCGTTCAATCCGGGAAGACCCATCTCTGTTTAACTGAAAGATTGTTGATGGGACGTAAAGAGTCAAATCAAACAAACAAACAAATCTTCAAAGTTAGTTCAACTTAAGCGGTGCTTCAATCTATCAGTGTAAGTGTGTGTGGAGCATTCTTCAATACTTTGACCAGCAATAAGCGATAATCGGTCTCGAAAACCATTTTTGGTCTTCTTTTTGAGTGTCTGCTTATGACAGGTTTTACTGTACTTGTCTTTCCATCACAGCATTTACAAACATCATCAGAGGAGTGCAGCGACTCATTGGTAGAATGTTAGACTTTGGATAGAAGGCACTGTGATGTGTCCTTGACACTTTATGGTTCAACCCAGGAAGACAGGACAGGAAAACATCCTTACATGACTGAAAAATTGTTGACTGGGATGTAAAACATCAACACAAACAAATAAATAACATCACCAGATTGTTAGAATTTCAGGATAAGCATTGTGCCTGACTATTTAGGCTACAGTGAGTAAATGTTCTAAATATTTGAACACCAGTTACCTGCCAAAAGGCCTAGACCAGATCAGGCTGCTTCTGAAGAAGCAGTCTGATCGGGGTCTTCCATGTTTGCTATTCTGACAAGCATTTTGTTATTTCTAGCCCTGGAAATCAACATTTTATTTCAGAACAGAAAGAAAATGTTTGAAATTTTAGACGATTTACTGTGAATTCTGTATTTTTGTTTTGTTCAGGGAATTGACACAGACAAGCCTCTTCTACAGATTAGCAACTATATCTTTCAAGGAGAATATGAAGATCCCATGGGGACATGTATGCTGTTTGAGGACAAATCTCAACCTGAACCTGGTATATACTATTAGCATAGCCAGAATGTTAAACTAGTTACGAACATCAAAGGGAGATTGCTGATTCTAATAGTGTTTCTCATCGATTGTGTCCATTTAAAAAAAAAGGGACTGCTTTTAAAGGCACATTTTGGATTGCATAATATCCTAATGACTGACCAGTAGAATACGCAGAGCAGAGATAAGAAACTATTAGTCAGGGGCGATCGGGACTCCCGTGCGACTTTGATGCCGATTTATGGTGACCTATACCAAATCAAACTTTAGGGGATAACTAATGAAAATCACCTGGTCACCCATCTGGATTTTACGTCTGGACGTCATTATGACGTCATCAAAATAGCGTATATTGTATCAGTGCAATTTAAACGGTATGTCCATGGTAGTATATGGGGATCAGGACTTTCTTGCATTTTGTGTGCCAATTTCAGTCGAAATGCACCAAATTTTATCTTAGGGGGTAAATCATTAAAATTAACATGTCGCCCATATTGTCTTCGCATCAGAACAAAAAGATGACGTCATTGGAATGACGCCTAATATGTAAATACCACATATATATGCATTTTGTCCATTTCCAACGCTTGGAAATATTCCTTTAATGAACTGGTAGCCTTATCATGACTGAATGCAAACTTTTTTAAATCGTAACATACAAAATATATTCAGATAGGGTGAAGTCAGTTCGAGGGTGGGACGTAAATGCCGTCACGATTTACGAATAAAAAGGACAGTGGAGTGAATAATAAACAAACAGTTTTTTTTTTATAGTAAACGGAGTAAATATTATCTCTTATGCTTATATATATAGATGTTCCACGACCTCTGACTAATGACCTTTGGGTCTTTCTATTTGAAACGATTGATGCAGAATACGTAAAATGAGCCAGTCCGGCTAGAACACATGTGCATGTCAAAGCTTTTATAGTAAATGTAAATAAATGCCTGAAACCCTTTTTTCTAGAACAACATATCAATCTTGTAAATAGAGTCACGCTTCAAAGCTTTAGGTTTATCTGTAGCTGCTTATCCTACGCCCAAATAAAAGATAGTATAGTGCAAATCATGTTTACTGTCGTCGCCCTGGGCCCGGTAACCTGTTAAACTAACGGTACCGGGACCCAACTCAAGACAGTAAACAAGAAACGGATTATAGTAATAATTATTTGCATACACTATCAACCAAACTCATTATAGTCCGATTTTGACCACTGAAGGATCAAAAGTTAGAAGAGTCTACTAAGTAGTTCATGATATGGAAATAAGGATAAACCCCTCTACAAGTTACCCATTGTACTTCGATAGCACGAGCAATAGAAAACTGTTACAATCTGATTTAGCTTTCGCACGCTTCTTGGTAGAATCGTCTTCAAAGGTCAAAATTGGACAATAAGGCATTCTTGCTGATTCGGCTAAAGAAACATCTGAATCCACATGAAAATAGTTGTTCAAAAGTCTTAAGCATATTGATTACTGGCAATAGTTTACATGAGTCCTCTTCTGCTCCACAAATCAGTACAATATAAATGGTTTGCTTTGTACTTACACCGAGATGTTTCGCATACAGATATGCTACAACCACATTTTATCAGCTGCAGAGGGGGTTCGGGGGCAGGAGGCAACATGCGCGGATCCAGGAATTTTTGTCAGTTCTATTTAGTCCTCAGCTTATTTTACAGTTTAAAGAGGGGTTCCAATGGTTTTATTGCTGAAAAAAAAAACACTTTACAAAGGATCCAGAGCAGGTCCATTATTTTCCGGGGGGGGGGGGGGGGGGGGGGGGGGGGGGGGGGGTCCAACTTTTTCCAGGGGGGGGGGGGGGGTGTCTAAATGCTAATTTCTATAGAAACCCATATACGTACTTGTTATTTTCAAGGGGGGTGTCCAGACCCCCTATTCCCCCTCTGGATCCGCACATGGGCAATATCATCATAACGGGACAATATTTAACACAGTCCGGCCTCCAACCATAATTGTCAGGCATTGATTTGTCCGGATTAATGACAGGTGTGGTTTTCCAAATGATTCACTGATACTGCGCACGTTTGACACCTTCGAGAAACACAGCTCTTGTAAGTGGTAGTTCTTGCAATTCAGCTTTTTTTTTCTCCAAAACATCCACAACCTTAACGCAGTGAGTCGAACAATATCGGTGACTGGCTAATGCAAAGTAAGAAAGACGGCAAAGATCAGGAATCGATACAATCAAGTACCACACCTGACGCAGGATACCAATGGGAAAGTAACAAACTCACAGTTAGACATCACAAACGGGAGCAAAGAGGTCAGGACAATTTACAAATATATTACTCTAGTGCATCCACCACAGTGCTTTCTAAGGGCACTGAGCCGAGGTGAAAGAATGCTTCGTGGATAGTCTCCAGCATAGCTAAATGCCTGCCAATATGATTTCTTGCTCTTTCCTGACATTGAACTATACCCGACAAAAAAGAAACGCACCACTACGATTTTACCCATTAAGATCTCTATTTAATACGAAAATGTTAATGGTCATAAAATATTCATTTCTGATCAAATCTTACTAAAACTTGAATGTAATGTAGATGAGTAACTGTACTTTTCCTGTGTATGCACAAAATACATCAAGACGAAGGGTTGAGGAGGTTTAGAATCGTTAATTCAACGCTACTGTCTACATGAAATTCCGAATATGTTTTACATTAGCTAAGTATGAAAAAGATATGTTATCGTTATATGAGACAACCAATGTGTTTATTGATGCTTTTTGTTATTCCAAATTCCATTTTCATCAGTTAGGATCATTTAAATTGATTAAAACAATGTTGAAATCTTTAAATGTTTGTAAGGTGTATCTCCAGTGTGGAATCGTTATCCAAAGGGTAGTCACAAAATATGCGCTACCGAGCGTTCAATTATCGTAAATGATGAATTTAAAGATAGAATTTGCTAAGGATATGTGTCTAGAGTACGATTTGGTCTACTAAGATGAATCCAATTGCTTGAACTTATCCAGCAGGAAAGCATTATAAAAACGCTTATTTCCTGTGACTTTACAATTTGACCCCCACTTGGTTCATGACCAATTTTCCTTAACTCAATTTCGACGCCTGATTGCAAAAGACTGGGGACGCAGCAGTACCTGGCATACCTTTGCACTGATATAAACTAAATTGGCCTATCACTTGTGATCTTCCTGAGAGTTGAACGGTTCTAAGTGGTGCGTTTCTTTTTTTGTCGGGTATAGATAATACCAGCACCTGAAAGTGCATGGAATTCGATCAGAGCCCTGGTTGTAGCATCATGGCACATTGACATCTTTAATAAGTGTCCTGATCTTAGAAACTTGATGATATATGAGCAAGACTGTTTAAGAAAATGTAAAATATCAACACTCTGCAATTGCTTTTATATGTGTTTTATTTAAGCGGCGAAAACAAAATTTTCTCCTTTGCAAAACTGGGGGTAGGGTTGTGTATTAGCTTATATAAAACCAAGTATTTAAGATAGAAAAGCAAACTTAGGTTTTGTATTCGTCAATTTAGTATATGTTTGTTAAACCTAATCCAAAACGGTTAAAAACCAACTCAGAGCAGTCGTTAAACTAAATGACGATAGCAAAAAAAATCCACTTTTAAATTATAATTAAGTTCATGTAACGTACATAATACAACATGTAGCCGTATTAATGTTAAACAGCTGTCATGTGTAGTAAAGACATCCAGTAATTTGCAGACTATTAGAATGTTCATTGATTAGCTAGTTTTAATGTCTTCTTTCTGTACCTCAAACTTTCAATTTTCTTATTCTCAAATTGATAAAGTAACATATGTAACAAGCTGATACAGGCTAACACCCATGCTTACAGTGTGCAAACATCTCCTATTCGATGCAACTTGAATCGGTACATGCGATAGAATATGTCTACAAGGGTTTGGGATGGAGCAGGTCATTACTCAGCTTGCAGTCCAAATCTTGTTTGATGATTATTCTGGTTTTTATGATATGAGGAGGACAATTATTTTACCAGAGAAGCAGAAATAATAATTATATGACTTGGATAAGGATTGGTTTAGAATATTTACATTAGAAACGGACCTTTACTAAATTGTACTGTTTAAATGTGAAAAGAATATTTCCTATGTTCCTCTAGGATGTATCTTTATTTTAGAATTATTCATATTAAGAAATATTGAAAACAAATATTCATAACATCTGTAACAAAGGTACATTGGCTTAATAATCATCAATACCTAAGATTTAGGCACCGGAGGCTAGAGACTTTAGCTAGGAAAACATGCGAAATATATTATTTTTTTTCCTGAAATAGCATTTCTTACATCAAGTCAATGTCCTTGCTCATTTATTATGTAACATATGTTACATCCTTTTACAAGTGCTTCAATCTTGTTGTTTAACCTGCAAAATCTATAATTCTTTATAATATGAGCAAGACAATCCCAAAAATGCAAGATATCCAACAGCAGCAAATGTTTTCATATATTTTTACTTATGATGCCTACCAAATTCAGCTCCTTAAAATTGGGTATAGCCTTTGGGTTGTTTATATAATTGCTCGTATAAGACACTTTATTTAAAGTATAAAAGCAAACTTTGGATTTTTTCTAACCCAAATGAGTTTGTTAGTATAAAATAATCAAAGCATTTTGGAAAAATGCACATATCAGCTAAAAAGTAAATGATATTGGTCACAATTTTCATGTTTCATGGGTAATTTAATTAAAGTAACACACATAACACCACAGAAAGCTGTAAATTTGTTCCAAAAGAATCAATATAAAACTAAAGTAGTCAATATGCAGACCATATGAGTAATTTAAATAATTAGCCTTCTTTCTGTAGCTCAAACTTTTAATTTTCTTTTTTTTCTAAATTTAATATGGTAACATATATAACAGGCTGTCAGAGACTAACGCCCCGGTGAACATAGTGCAAACATCTATTAAAAGACGCAGCTTAAAATCCTCTTTTAGATAGGATAAGTTTGCGAAATTCCTGAGAGGGAGCAATAAAATTCTCAGCCATCAGTCTAAAGATGGGCCAATAAGCTGGGTATTTATAAGAAATCTACGGTATTTTGCATGCAAAATATAGTTATCGAGAAATAATTCATTGTCAAAGTCAAGTAAAGCATTGGTTTAACCATCATATGACTAAAATAATTGATATTATGTTAAAAAAAGCGTTCGTGTTGGATAAATATAACCATACCAACACAAACCATAGCTTTTATTAACGAGCAGTTTCTCATTATGGTCGCCATATTTATGACGTCATAACTAGCCTCAGACGCGGATTTGAGATGGGTGACCACCTTTAAATCAAAGGTAAGACTCCATTGAAGGTTTTGATATAGGTCACCATAAATCGGCACACAATTCGCACGGGACCTATTTTTTGTCCCTAAGGGCCCTGACTATATCAGTGATTATCTATCTCTCTGACCAGTAGTGGTGCAGATATGGGGAAGTAAATGTTGTAGAGTGGGATGGTGACATGCTAAAAGGGAAAAATCAACTAATATTGATTTATTTAGATGTTTTGATTTGCGGCAGCATTAAATTTTTAATAATTTAAGTAAAAGTTTTTTTATACTTTATTTTTTTAAATTCATCCTGAGTATAATGAATAACTTAAGAAGGTAGTTTTTTGTAGCGAATTCTTTCCTTTAAGAGCAGTGCCTTATGGTATGGGAAAGGCTGCTTCCACATTAGGCGATTTACCCTGAATGTATAATTTTTTCTTTGCACATGTGTAACTGTGTAATAGGAGCTACACCTATGTATACGATATAGAAGATATAACATGAGTGCTCAAGTATTATTGAATTTATTAAACAAGTTGGTGAAAAGAGATAAAATGCAAGGCTTGCTGAGCATTTATCCCTTTTTCCCAAGTTTAATAAACTGAATAATACAGGAGCACAAATGTTAGAATCTATTTATCATATGACTGTAAAAGTACTTTGAAACACATTTTTGGCATGACAATGTTAATGATTTTTTATTAGAACAAGATTGGACCTGCTTGGACAGAATGTCCGGAGTTAATTTTGGTAAAGCTTAATCCCTGCAGAGTATTTTAAAAATCACGAAAAATTGATGAAAAACAATATTGTTATGGACGTCATTACAAAATGTTACTAAATATGTAAACCACTAGTGGTTTATTGATTTTAATACATAGTGTTATTTCACTCCCAGGCGTGGCATGATATGATAAATTTACGCTAGGTCATTGACTACATAAAATAGTGCACGGACATGTGTACTCCCGTGGGAATTTTTTGAAGAAAGCAAACCACTATGATAACTTTGATTGTTATACCCTAGGCAATGCAAAACTGGTTGTTGGCACTTCTGAAAATTTGGCATAGCCAGATTATGACGTCATCAAAATGGCGGCCAACTTCATTTTTAATAAAAATGTATTTTGCTTCATAATATCCATAATAGTGGGTCGATTTCAAATTTTTAGGTATCGAAATGTTCAAAATGATAAGTACTGTCTATTCACATCTAAAATAAAATGGCTGAGATAAATGATGATGCACCAGAATGGCTGACATCTTGAATTGAAAAAAAATCTACTTTTATTATATTATTATAAATACTTGGTCATTTTGAAAACTGTTAAATCAATTTGTTTAATGTGATAAGTAAAATCTATTCATCTCTAGAATATGCACAGCCTAATTATGACGTCATCAAAATGACAGTCATTTTTTATTTCATTGAAAATCAACTTTGTAAAATAGTATTTTAAACAGGGTCAATATTTAAAGCAGAGACAACATAACGTTCAGAGTGCTAACTATTAGTGTCAGCGCAATATTAATATACGCTACTGATATGTAATATAACAAGATTTGTTACATATCATCAGTTGAAGAGTTCATCATCTAGCATAAGATTGTTACACAATTCGTCCTCGGTTCTACAATTCAGTACAAAACAGTTTGTTGCTTTGGCATTTGCATCTAAGTGTTGTTCACTTTGCTTTTGATGTACAGCCACATTTCACTAGTTGTAATATTGCCTCAGGAGCTGGATCCACGGTAATCATTACAGGAGTGAATCCCACAGCTTCATCTCTCCATCCATACTCTGGTGGTATTGGTACATTCGGATAAGGAACTGTGTCATTGTACCAGATAAAACATTGAAAGTGTGCTCTTTTCATAGCCCAAATTAGAGCTGCCTTTGTTGGTGGTAGTCTCTCAGCCGCCCCTTGCTTACGTCAAAATATCCACCACCTTAACTCATTGACAGTAACTAAGGTCGTGTTTGGCTGATAAAGCAGACAAACATAGTGTTCAAGTTGTCTTACAATGTGTTCCACAAGAACTGCCTGCTTGCCAAGATTAGAAAATACCTGCTTAATTTCTTTATCACAATACTTAAATGCTTTCCAAAAATGACAAATCTCATTTTCATGCTACTGTTCCAGTGATATCTTCTTAGGCAAAGAACAAATACATCTGTGTCTAGTGAAAAAATATCCATTCTGTTGCACCATTTGACTTGCATAAACGGCGTGGAGAATCAGCTTCTTCTTTACTTCTGCTGAGATTGTTTACATCCCATCCCTATGTGATGCCTCTGCTTTATTTTGCCATGCAACGGTATAAAACTTCTTGGTCTCTTTTTAGAATCCAGCAATTCTTTTGACAAAAATACTGTAAGCTCACCCTTCGTTGCTGTGTGGGATATTGGTTTCTTCAGTGTAACATTTAAAATATTTGTAGTTACTGTGATGTGATATGCCACAGGGTAAGAACCACAAAACAGTAAATGCCTTGTTGCAGACTTTAAGTGATTTTGGAATGCCATACCTGTCAAACACAATATGTAATTCGTCATACTCATCATATTTTCCTTGAAAAAATGCAATAAAATGAGCCGACAGATCTTTGCACGTCTTAATCAAGCTAGGATGTCCATTGACTGAACGCCAGCCATAGTATCAATTATCGCAACACATTTGTTTGTTTGCAGTACATCAGGAGGTGTAACATCAGAGGTCTCTGCAATGGACATCTTTTCAAAAATGTCAATTAATTTACTCTTGGCAGAGCAGTGCAGCATTGTGCCATCTGCAGAAAACAAGTGATCTTGGCACTATAGACAGCTCACAATTTGTTAAGCGCACTCCCATCTGATGTCCACCACAGGGGTTAAGATGTAATGGAAGAAAGAAAGAAAAATACTTTTCTGCCTTCTTTTAATTCTAAAACTTTGTTTGATATTGCTACATGAACATTTATTTAAGAGCAGGCTAGGTGTGAAGCTGAACCTATTGCATTGGTGTCTACATGTTCAGCTGTTCTGTTTTAATACGTTCTTGAATGAAGGTAACATCTTTGCAACCCCAATCTCTTCAATAAGGCATATAATATGTTTGCTTTTCTCTGGCATTACGACTTTTGTAACCAAATTTATACTCTTAATGTCGTTTTCTTGATAGCCAAATCGATTTGTAAATCTTCTTTGGTGCTGACAAGCTTTTGAGCATACTTTGTTTGCCTTTTCAGAATAGCCTTTGACAACTCATTGTGGCATTTTCTTGCTGCCACTGAATCACTTGTCATTTCCTTGGCTTCTTCTGTCAATCAATTTCCTGCATTTTCACTCTATTTTATGCCAACAAGGCCTCCATTATCTTTCATCTATCTGTTGATTTGTTCCAAAGAATGATCTGGTCCTATGGCACAAAAGGGGATGGTGTTTTTATTTACAGCCCAATTCGCATTGCTGAATTCTGACTATATTTCTTGAGCTGTTCTTTCAAGTTGTGACATCTCTGCTAGATACTTATATGGGAATCATCCTGGCATGATTGAGCTTGTCCAGTGCATAAAAGTACTTGACAATTCCTCTTATGCAGAGAGATGCAATGATTAATCGCCAGTCCGTACAACTCTAATATACAAACACATAACTCCAATCACATGCATATACTGTCCGATCGCTTTATGAATAGGTTTCCCTTTGGGATTTGAATCAAAACCCTTCATCTTTTTAAGAACTCCATGCGATTCAAGATGAGGTCTTTTAATGACATTAGCAGCACGAATATTGTGGTATGTCGTTTGTAATGAAGACATGCTCAAAATAAACTGGTCAAAATAAGCTAGTAGACTGTCTAGAAGACTCATGAATTTATTTTCATAGTCAATTTTGCTTGGACCATGGGAGTTTGGTTTCTCAGTACATTACGTACATACGTTTTCTAACAGTTATTATGGCTTTAAGCTGTCGTCATTACTTTACCCAACTGTGCTATTAAGATGTTCTCCAGCTCCCTTGTTAAGCCTTATGAACCCAGAATTATGACAGAAAAAACATCTTCACATTAATTATATGCCCATCTCCCAAGTGTGCCCGCTCTGGAATTGTTGTAGCACTTGGTTGTAGATTGTTGGTTTTTCAATTAGCTTTTCTCCGCTTGTCTGTAAACATATAATACATAACTTGAAGTCTGTAGCCACAGGGTTTCAGCTGGACTGAAATTCGCTTCGGACATTTTGTCCGAGCAGCCCCAATATTGTTTGGACATTTGGATATTTTTTAGGACATTTTTTCAGACACTCATTTTACCAACATAAACCGAAAATGCTATCTGCCCTTCTCATAATGAAAACAGGGGTAGTTTTGCTACCATTTCGGATGGTAGGTGCGGCCTGATTGATTGGCTGGCTTTTTATTTAATGAGGAGACTGGAGCTTTCTTGCTGATCGGTGGAAGTGGGTGGGGTACTGTTTTTTTTGCTGCTATTTTCGGCCGCTGCACAACTCGTTAGTCACGGAAAGTGCCTGTTCAGGTAATGATGGAGCGGGCAAACTGTTTTGGGGCATAAAAAACCTTGAGTTCCCGTTGTTTCTTGGTGGCAATTAAGTTTTTTCGTCATTTTATCGGCGAATGCCAATGCAAATATGCTGTCCGCTTCGAGATGAAATCGAGGTAAGAAGTTTACAGGGTGCAATAGACCAATCAGGCGTCGCGTAACAAAACTTCATGACTGGTTTGCTTTAGTGAATAAGTATTTTAGGGGTAAAATTATGAGAACCAGCCTACCGCTTACAGAACTTTTGGCCAATCAGCGATCGTTTTATAAAACAAAAATACTATTGCATCACTGTGCATTACCGTACAGTATGCACTTCTGAAAATCATCTCGGACAAACTGTCCAAACTGGACAGCAAACTCTCGGACATCTGGAACTATTTTCGGACTATGTCCGATGGCCGACGCCAAACTGAATCCCTGAGCCAGTCTGGCTTGTTTTGCTGATGGAATGTCGTACCTGCCTAACAATGCCATAATACTTATGCTATGTACCACAATAGGAATACTAAGTATTAACTATTAAGATCAGACTCGCATGACTCTAAGGGATATTGCCCTCTTAGAATACTAAGGCAATTTTGTACATTGAATTCTTATGGGTTATATGGTTACAAACCAAACAAATAACAACAAAAAAACATAAAAGGAAACGGTTAATTAGTATATTCTTTCTATCATAGAAAGCCTTGCTTATCCTCGTTGCAAATTTAATATTATACATGCGAGGTACCACAATAATAATACTGAGCATCAGATAGCTCGGCTCTCATGGGCATTGCACTTGTCTGTAGGGAGAGGCATTTTCGTGCATTGTATTTTCATTGTTAATATATCTGCAACTGCAAAATTAACCCTAAGTTCTGACAAGAAACTGCTTGTTGTTGTGTTTGTCATTCTTTCTAATTATACATTTCACAGCATTATAATTACAATTTTCAATTGAAAAATGTGTTTGTGTTTTAGTGACTTAGTTGTCTCAGTGCTTTGATTATGCCCCTATTTATTCTAATAAATGGTGTTCAGCTCCTAGTTTTCTTTTGGATAGAAATGACTACTTAGAAAGTTTAATATATCCTTTTATTCGCCCAATATTTGTTCCCAATAATGGCACTGTCCAACTCATGATTTGCAGCACTCCAAGTGTTTACGAGACAAATGCCTAGGTTATTTCAAAAATAAAAAAATGCATTTAAATTTACACAGATGTATCATTTGTTTACTCTGTAATGTTCTTTGGTGTCTTTTATGCAATATTAAAACTTTTTGACTTACATAGAACCGACAAAGAAATCTCCTATGCTTACAATACTGATGAATTTTCCTGAAATTAAGCTTTAGACAGGCGCCATATTGATGACGTCATAACTGGTGTCTGCCACGATTCCAGGGCTGCCAACAACCAGTTTTGTCCTCACAATACATCCCAAAAACAAAATATAATAGTTGTTTGCTTTCTTCAAAAAAATCCTACAGGACCCAAAAACACGACATAAGTCCGTGCACTAGTGCACGGACATGTGTACTCCCGTGGGAATTTTTTGAAGAAAGCAAACCACTATGATAACTTTGATTGTTATACCCTAGGCAATGCAAAACTGGTTGTTGGCACTTCTGAAAATTTGGCATAGCCAGATTATGACGTCATCAAAATGGCGGCCAACTTCATTTTTAATAAAAATGTATTTTGCTTCATAATATCCATAATAGTGGGTCGATTTCAAATTTTTAGGTATCGAAATGTTCAAAATGATAAGTACTGTCTATTCACATCTAAAATAAAATGGCTGAGATAAATGATGATGCACCAGAATGGCTGACATCTTGAATTGAAAAAAAATCTACTTTTATTATATTATTATAAATACTTGGTCATTTTGAAAACTGTTAAATCAATTTGTTTAATGTGATAAGTAAAATCTATTCATCTCTAGAATATGCACAGCCTAATTATGACGTCATCAAAATGACAGTCATTTTTTATTTCATTGAAAATCAACTTTGTAAAATAGTATTTTAAACAGGGTCAATATTTAAAGCAGAGACAACATAACGTTCAGAGTGCTAACTATTAGTGTCAGCGCAATATTAATATACGCTACTGATATGTAATATAACAAGATTTGTTACATATCATCAGTTGAAGAGTTCATCATCTAGCATAAGATTGTTACACAATTCGTCCTCGGTTCTACAATTCAGTACAAAACAGTTTGTTGCTTTGGCATTTGCATCTAAGTGTTGTTCACTTTGCTTTTGATGTACAGCCACATTTCACTAGTTGTAATATTGCCTCAGGAGCTGGATCCACGGTAATCATTACAGGAGTGAATCCCACAGCTTCATCTCTCCATCCATACTCTGGTGGTATTGGTACATTCGGATAAGGAACTGTGTCATTGTACCAGATAAAACATTGAAAGTGTGCTCTTTTCATAGCCCAAATTAGAGCTGCCTTTGTTGGTGGTAGTCTCTCAGCCGCCCCTTGCTTACGTCAAAATATCCACCACCTTAACTCATTGACAGTAACTAAGGTCGTGTTTGGCTGATAAAGCAGACAAACATAGTGTTCAAGTTGTCTTACAATGTGTTCCACAAGAACTGCCTGCTTGCCAAGATTAGAAAATACCTGCTTAATTTCTTTATCACAATACTTAAATGCTTTCCAAAAATGACAAATCTCATTTTCATGCTACTGTTCCAGTGATATCTTCTTAGGCAAAGAACAAATACATCTGTGTCTAGTGAAAAAATATCCATTCTGTTGCACCATTTGACTTGCATAAACGGCGTGGAGAATCAGCTTCTTCTTTACTTCTGCTGAGATTGTTTACATCCCATCCCTATGTGATGCCTCTGCTTTATTTTGCCATGCAACGGTATAAAACTTCTTGGTCTCTTTTTAGAATCCAGCAATTCTTTTGACAAAAATACTGTAAGCTCACCCTTCGTTGCTGTGTGGGATATTGGTTTCTTCAGTGTAACATTTAAAATATTTGTAGTTACTGTGATGTGATATGCCACAGGGTAAGAACCACAAAACAGTAAATGCCTTGTTGCAGACTTTAAGTGATTTTGGAATGCCATACCTGTCAAACACAATATGTAATTCGTCATACTCATCATATTTTCCTTGAAAAAATGCAATAAAATGAGCCGACAGATCTTTGCACGTCTTAATCAAGCTAGGATGTCCATTGACTGAACGCCAGCCATAGTATCAATTATCGCAACACATTTGTTTGTTTGCAGTACATCAGGAGGTGTAACATCAGAGGTCTCTGCAATGGACATCTTTTCAAAAATGTCAATTAATTTACTCTTGGCAGAGCAGTGCAGCATTGTGCCATCTGCAGAAAACAAGTGATCTTGGCACTATAGACAGCTCACAATTTGTTAAGCGCACTCCCATCTGATGTCCACCACAGGGGTTAAGATGTAATGGAAGAAAGAAAGAAAAATACTTTTCTGCCTTCTTTTAATTCTAAAACTTTGTTTGATATTGCTACATGAACATTTATTTAAGAGCAGGCTAGGTGTGAAGCTGAACCTATTGCATTGGTGTCTACATGTTCAGCTGTTCTGTTTTAATACGTTCTTGAATGAAGGTAACATCTTTGCAACCCCAATCTCTTCAATAAGGCATATAATATGTTTGCTTTTCTCTGGCATTACGACTTTTGTAACCAAATTTATACTCTTAATGTCGTTTTCTTGATAGCCAAATCGATTTGTAAATCTTCTTTGGTGCTGACAAGCTTTTGAGCATACTTTGTTTGCCTTTTCAGAATAGCCTTTGACAACTCATTGTGGCATTTTCTTGCTGCCACTGAATCACTTGTCATTTCCTTGGCTTCTTCTGTCAATCAATTTCCTGCATTTTCACTCTATTTTATGCCAACAAGGCCTCCATTATCTTTCATCTATCTGTTGATTTGTTCCAAAGAATGATCTGGTCCTATGGCACAAAAGGGGATGGTGTTTTTATTTACAGCCCAATTCGCATTGCTGAATTCTGACTATATTTCTTGAGCTGTTCTTTCAAGTTGTGACATCTCTGCTAGATACTTATATGGGAATCATCCTGGCATGATTGAGCTTGTCCAGTGCATAAAAGTACTTGACAATTCCTCTTATGCAGAGAGATGCAATGATTAATCGCCAGTCCGTACAACTCTAATATACAAACACATAACTCCAATCACATGCATATACTGTCCGATCGCTTTATGAATAGGTTTCCCTTTGGGATTTGAATCAAAACCCTTCATCTTTTTAAGAACTCCATGCGATTCAAGATGAGGTCTTTTAATGACATTAGCAGCACGAATATTGTGGTATGTCGTTTGTAATGAAGACATGCTCAAAATAAACTGGTCAAAATAAGCTAGTAGACTGTCTAGAAGACTCATGAATTTATTTTCATAGTCAATTTTGCTTGGACCATGGGAGTTTGGTTTCTCAGTACATTACGTACATACGTTTTCTAACAGTTATTATGGCTTTAAGCTGTCGTCATTACTTTACCCAACTGTGCTATTAAGATGTTCTCCAGCTCCCTTGTTAAGCCTTATGAACCCAGAATTATGACAGAAAAAACATCTTCACATTAATTATATGCCCATCTCCCAAGTGTGCCCGCTCTGGAATTGTTGTAGCACTTGGTTGTAGATTGTTGGTTTTTCAATTAGCTTTTCTCCGCTTGTCTGTAAACATATAATACATAACTTGAAGTCTGTAGCCACAGGGTTTCAGCTGGACTGAAATTCGCTTCGGACATTTTGTCCGAGCAGCCCCAATATTGTTTGGACATTTGGATATTTTTTAGGACATTTTTTCAGACACTCATTTTACCAACATAAACCGAAAATGCTATCTGCCCTTCTCATAATGAAAACAGGGGTAGTTTTGCTACCATTTCGGATGGTAGGTGCGGCCTGATTGATTGGCTGGCTTTTTATTTAATGAGGAGACTGGAGCTTTCTTGCTGATCGGTGGAAGTGGGTGGGGTACTGTTTTTTTTGCTGCTATTTTCGGCCGCTGCACAACTCGTTAGTCACGGAAAGTGCCTGTTCAGGTAATGATGGAGCGGGCAAACTGTTTTGGGGCATAAAAAACCTTGAGTTCCCGTTGTTTCTTGGTGGCAATTAAGTTTTTTCGTCATTTTATCGGCGAATGCCAATGCAAATATGCTGTCCGCTTCGAGATGAAATCGAGGTAAGAAGTTTACAGGGTGCAATAGACCAATCAGGCGTCGCGTAACAAAACTTCATGACTGGTTTGCTTTAGTGAATAAGTATTTTAGGGGTAAAATTATGAGAACCAGCCTACCGCTTACAGAACTTTTGGCCAATCAGCGATCGTTTTATAAAACAAAAATACTATTGCATCACTGTGCATTACCGTACAGTATGCACTTCTGAAAATCATCTCGGACAAACTGTCCAAACTGGACAGCAAACTCTCGGACATCTGGAACTATTTTCGGACTATGTCCGATGGCCGACGCCAAACTGAATCCCTGAGCCAGTCTGGCTTGTTTTGCTGATGGAATGTCGTACCTGCCTAACAATGCCATAATACTTATGCTATGTACCACAATAGGAATACTAAGTATTAACTATTAAGATCAGACTCGCATGACTCTAAGGGATATTGCCCTCTTAGAATACTAAGGCAATTTTGTACATTGAATTCTTATGGGTTATATGGTTACAAACCAAACAAATAACAACAAAAAAACATAAAAGGAAACGGTTAATTAGTATATTCTTTCTATCATAGAAAGCCTTGCTTATCCTCGTTGCAAATTTAATATTATACATGCGAGGTACCACAATAATAATACTGAGCATCAGATAGCTCGGCTCTCATGGGCATTGCACTTGTCTGTAGGGAGAGGCATTTTCGTGCATTGTATTTTCATTGTTAATATATCTGCAACTGCAAAATTAACCCTAAGTTCTGACAAGAAACTGCTTGTTGTTGTGTTTGTCATTCTTTCTAATTATACATTTCACAGCATTATAATTACAATTTTCAATTGAAAAATGTGTTTGTGTTTTAGTGACTTAGTTGTCTCAGTGCTTTGATTATGCCCCTATTTATTCTAATAAATGGTGTTCAGCTCCTAGTTTTCTTTTGGATAGAAATGACTACTTAGAAAGTTTAATATATCCTTTTATTCGCCCAATATTTGTTCCCAATAATGGCACTGTCCAACTCATGATTTGCAGCACTCCAAGTGTTTACGAGACAAATGCCTAGGTTATTTCAAAAATAAAAAAATGCATTTAAATTTACACAGATGTATCATTTGTTTACTCTGTAATGTTCTTTGGTGTCTTTTATGCAATATTAAAACTTTTTGACTTACATAGAACCGACAAAGAAATCTCCTATGCTTACAATACTGATGAATTTTCCTGAAATTAAGCTTTAGACAGGCGCCATATTGATGACGTCATAACTGGTGTCTGCCACGATTCCAGGGCTGCCAACAACCAGTTTTGTCCTCACAATACATCCCAAAAACAAAATATAATAGTTGTTTGCTTTCTTCAAAAAAATCCTACAGGACCCAAAAACACGACATAAGTCCGTGCACTAAAAGACACCTGAACTTTATCTACATTTATACTAACATTTGAGTGAGTCCATTTTCCAACTTGATGAGATGCCTAAAAAGTATTAATAAACAAATATAGTAAGCTTAAATCAGATTACTATTTAGTCAAAAAGATAATCCTTTTCTACCTTTTTTGAAAACAATCAACCCCACAAAAAACAACACAAATAAAAAACAAAACAAAACAAAAAAACGAGCAAAAATAAAACACCTACTAAAAAAAATAAGTCAGTTTTTTTGTCCACTGTTGGACAAAAAAGATGAGAAATAGTTAATCTACTAGAGTTGGCATTGTTGTTATTGTCTTAACCATTTCGCTGTCACTTGTTTTTTCTCCAATCAGCTGAAGAAGGTGAGCCGCCAACAAAGGAAATAGAGTATAAGTGCTTGACCAACAAGAAACTTTGTATGCAGAGAGTTTTCTTCAAGAAACCAGAAGAGAAACATGTGGAGCCAAGTAGTATGTCAGGTCTGTAGCAATCATAGAGGCCTCCTAACTCTTTGTATACTGGAAACTTCAAAATGGGTACTTTTGCAAACAGTGAAGACCCAGATGAAATGCATCATAATGCTGCATTTCATCATGGTCTACACTGTTTCTAAGGTTAAACAGCTTTCAGGGACAGAAATACATCATAATTTAGAAAACTTTGTCTGTGACCCTATAGGGTACATAGTGGGCATTCCCATAATGATTGTATCAATATGTATTGGAAAATCCATCAGAATGCAAAGGATTAAAGCTCATATTTAAACCATACATGCCTAATAGAATTTTCTAACATTATCAAATGAACAAAACCATTTTGAATTTAATTAAGGGTTGTTTGGAAGTAATTTACAATTTTAAATGTTTGGTTTGATTCTTCATGTTCCAGGCAACAGTTTTTCAGCCATGTTGATATGTTTCTTCCTGAGTTGAACCAGTAGTACTAAGTAGGGGATAAAGTGTCTTGCTCAGGCCCACAACACAGTACTTAGCCAGCGGTGAGGCTCGAACCAGCGACCCTTCGATCCTCAGTCAAATGCTCTACCAACTGAGCCACTGCGCTCCTCAAAATTTTAAATTTATACTCTGTAAGCAAACAGTGCAGAACCTGATTCAGAACCTGACTCTGCACTGTTTACTAATGTCCTATAAGATAGACGCTAGGCTACATGGGTTAAGGTCAGGCGAGGACACCATAACCAATTGGAAAAACAAGTCTCAAAGCTATAAAACATATTTCATGCTCAATTCAACTAAACACAAAAATTCAACTGCTTATACAAACTAAAATGCTGGAAAATAAAGGTAGTTCTTGCTTCAGAACTCTCAGATTTTGTATTTATCCTACTTATGAATGTTAAAATGCAGAGTTGTGCATGAAAAAAGCTTTATTACCTTGAGGCCAGGATGTTGGTGAGCTACACTTGAGCACAAAATCTTCAAAGTTCAAAGTGAGCTATTGTACTCTTAATAACTACAGTAAAACCTGTCTAAAACAGCGACTCAAAAAGATGACCAAAAATTGGTTTTGATACTGATTATCGCTTATGCAGGTCAAAAGTATTGCAGAATGCTCCAATGGGAGCATTTTTCAATACTTTCAGCCTTCACTAAGCCACTATTCGTCATTAAGATCTTTGTTTTGTTTATTTTTGAGTGGCAGCTTAAGACAGGTTTGACTGTGATAGGCGGATTTTTCCAGACTTGCACAGTAACAGCACTGGTTTCTGGTTAGGTTTAGGTTCACATCAGCACATTGAATGTCTCAGTTTTTGACAAAAGCTTGTCTGCTACATGTACCTATCTCTTGAACCGAACGATGGATTCTGGTCAAACTTTATGTATTGTAACATTGGGACATAATAAGGAGATGAATAGATTTTGATGACTGACTTAATGGAGGATGTAAAAACATGTAATCTTTAGCAGTAGTGACTTACAAGGTCTGATCTGGGACTATTTTGTTTACACATGTTTTTCTGAGTGAGTTATTTCCAACACTTAAAAGAGTTCAAGGTGAAATATATCTTTATTCCAGGCAGCAAAGAGCCAGAGGTAGCAGAGAGTGACAGCATGCCCTATGTTCGCTGGAAATGGAGGCAAAACATGTATTCTGTAGCAGTTTTGATTCACACTTTAACCCTTTTTAAAAGCATTGAAATTCTAATATGGAACCTACTAGTTAATGATCTCGACTAATCCATCCTTGATATTAATAAATAATTTGCAAAGAAAGCAAACAAATAGTGCCTGATCAGACTGCTCCCTTAGGAGCAGTCTTATCTGGCACTATTTTGTTTGCACAGGGTTTTCTATATGATTAATACGCTTCTGTAGAAAGCAAACAAGTATTATCTCACTAGAAGCAGTCTGATCTGGGACTCTTTTGTTTGCATGATTTTCTGTCTTCAAGTTATTTGGTTCTGAAACTTACAGAGTTAAAGGTGAAATATATCTTTATTTCAGGCAGTAAAGAGCCAGAGGCAGCGGAGAGTGACAGTCATATAACACCTGGTACATCCCAGTCAACTACCAGCTCTACAGTCTCACAAGACATACCTTATAATGATGACACAGTCAGTGTGCCAAAAATAGATACAACACAGACTGGTTCCAGTAACTTATCACTAAATTTCTCTTTAGCTGGTAATTCATATGGCAAACTAACACAGTCAGTTACAAACTCTAAAGTGTCACAAGAGTTGGAAAATGAGAGAATTTCTGAGCCATTAATGGATACATCACAGTTAAATACACATACTGTTACAGGTTCTGTATCACAACCTGACAACCCTGAGCCTCAGTCTAGTGCTACAAGTGATATTATTTCTGTGACAGTATATACATGTGACAGTGAAGGAGTATCTGACATGGAAACAGAGCAGGTTGCCTCAGTAGAACAGAGTTCTTCTTCACACACTGATAGTCAGGATAGTGAAATACAGGGTGATCAGAAACCTAGTGACAATGCTGGAAGTTCTGATCCACCAAATGGGTAGATTAAAACAAAACACAAGCTTAATGTTTTAAGTTGTTCTGTTTTTCTTCTTTTTAATGTGGAGTATCCTCTCTTCGAGTCTCATTTGAGATAGGAAATGACAAAAACAACAAAATGAGTGTGTGGCAAGCGAAGACTAGGATCAGCCTGCACATCCTCCAGTCTGATAAGAGTCTTTGCAATGCTCTCAGTGGTATCTATGGACCCAAGCTTTCTTCAGGCGGACAACAAAACCTGATCAGTTTGAGCTGATGGCTAGGCTGATCTGGGTCTTCTCCTGATACACAGCCTCAGTGTTGGTTTTCTCATGTTGCTGCTTATTTGTTTTTGGTGCTAGGGTTTGGGTGAGCTGGCCCCGATGTTATAAAACTTTTTCCATGCTCAACCCAGCGCAGCACGAAAATTATCCTGCTGATAAATACAACATCGGAGAGACTTTAAGTAAGAAACTTCCTCATTTGTTGGCGTTTTGGTCTTTATGAGCAGTTGAAATTTCATGTTCAGTTGAGTTGAGCATGAAAAAAGTTTTATAACCTCAGGGCCTGGTTTATTATAATTTCAAGAAGCTTTCTGTGCTGGAATGTAATTCTGTTCTTGATTCTCTACCTCTTAGTACCATAGGAAGACTAGACTGCATGTATGTTGTGAGTCTCATCACAAGAAAACCTGTCTTCGGTGTTTGTGACCAGGCTTCAAGGTTATAAAACTTTTTTTCGTGCTCAACTCAACTGAGCATGAAATTACAACTGCTCGTAAAAACTAAAATGCTGAAAAATTAAAATTTCTCTTGCTTTAGGACCCTCAGGTTATTTATTTATCCTGCTTATAAATGTTAAAATGGCAACATTTGCTGGCATTTTAACATTCATGAGCATGATGAATTGGGTTGAGCATGGAAAAAAGTTTTATAACTTCAAGTCCTGAATAGGCTTAAACCAACCTGCTCAGTTACAGTGACTAGCTATTGGAATTTTGTATGGAGTAAGTTTATCTACTACACATCACACCCTATACCCGGGACGCAACATTTTTGTTTACATCGCAGATCAGAAACAACCTAACACGTCGCGTGCGGGAATGGATTGTGGTAAGTTGACGTTGTTTTTACTTTTACAGACGTTAAAACGAGGAGTTGCGAGTCAGGATTTTGTTGAGAAACAAAGTGTACCTACCTTTATGTTTCGCCATAAGTAGTAGTTCAAAAAGGATCCCTTTGCATCAGAAATAATATGTTTTTCATGAGAATATTCCACCAAAGACACAAAAATTGGTTGCACTTGCTAATTGCTCGAGTTCTCTTTGTCCGATTGTCCTGGTCGAAAGTTCAGGATATACCTGAAACATTCTTTGTTACGTATCATCAGGAGACAATTGTGAAATCAAGCCAGTTTTTACAAAATATGGTGCTAAACACACACGGGGTAGTTCAACTGGGATACTATCACCATCGATGAGTGAATTACCTGGATACAAGCAACATCGGAGAGGTTTTTTTTGAAGAGTACGGCCAAAAATGATACAGTTTACATCGGAGACTTTCGCATATTGAAAAGCGCAAGTTCCGCGGACGCCAGAAGTTTCCAGATGTGGTTAGAATGATCTCAATTTAAACTTTACATTTTGGAACAGCTTTGCTATATATGAGCCGCGACATATGGTTTCCAACAATGTGGCATTTTGACAAGTGCAGACTCATGCGAGCCTAAGCAGCCTCCTTTTAAGCTTAGAAACTTCAAATGCTGTTCGGTCAGTAGCTTAACAGTCATAGAATATTCAAGCGTGTAGCAAAGGCTCTGATCAGACTGCGCGTATGCGCATGCTGGTCTGAGCCTTTGTGGGTCGCACATACCACATTGTTGGAAATCTAAAGTCACGGCTCAATTATTTATTTTACCAATGGGAAACACGTACACTTATCTGACGATTCACTTGGGGAACACGTTTCCGTTACATATTAAGAATTCACGATACGCTATTCAATCCATGAAGTAAAGCTTGTAAGAGCTCTTTCTATCATGGACCGGGACCTAACAAGCCCCCTTCCTGGTGAGAATTCCTGGACTCGCGCATGTCGGGTCTGTTCTTGGTCCAAACTGTTTAGAAAGGTTATCAGCAGACAACACTAGCAGGCAAAGAGTAAATTAATTACTTCATGTGTAAATGCTAGCCATTTGTATGCTGGGACGTTACAGTCGCGAAAATACTGAAGCTTATGCAAAGGCAAATTTTACGAAGTTTTGGCTTCATTAATATTAAGCACACACGGGTGCTTTACAGCCGTTCATATACGGAAAAGAATGTTATATCGTCATTGTTATATATCTTTCTTACTAGCACAAGCAGTTCCAAATAATTTGATTCAATTGTATGCCAAACTCATGAAGCGTACAACGAAACCAAACTGGAAAGGCAATCGAAAACGTCAATACTTTCGACAAACGTAGACCAAAAATAGTTAGAAACATAGTTTTTGATTTCCATTAGTCGCCCGACTGGCGACAAATGGCAATCGAAAACACTCATTGTAGCTATTTCTGGTCCGCGTTCGTCGATGAATAGTGTTTTCGATTACCGTCTATCCGGTGTGGAAACAAAACTATTTTTTTAACTGTAAATTATTCCTAGTAGCCCTAGTTTCGGATTGTTTTGGCTACAGTTTCAGTATATTCAATAAACACATCAGATAGGTGGCAATCGAACACGCTAATACTATCGACGAACGTATAAGGTATATAACAAAATGCACTAAAAGCCCCCCCCCCCTTAGGCTGCTGTCGTGGTTCTATTGTTGTGTATTTATTGTGTTATGCTCCTACCATTGTTTGTGGGGGTTCTGTGTTGGTCTTTGTTTTGGTATGCATTACTTTGACTTTTCTAGTTTTGTAATCATCTTGACAAGGACGAGAAAGCTGCTTCCTTTGCTTTTATTGTTTATTGTCTTGTTACTGTAAATGTCTTGTAGCTCTTCCTCGCGGTGCCATGGGTTGTTCTTTAGTTTATGATTGTGGTATTTTCTGATCACAACCACTTACTTCAGATAATTCAAACAACTGCACATGAAAAATATTATTATATATTTTTTTTATTATTATTATTATTATTATTATTATCATTATTATTATTATTATTATTATTATTATTATTATTATTATTATTATTATTATTTGCAGAGCATGCATAACTTGCCATTGAAAACACAGAAATGATATTCATATATCTAATTTATTTAGCTAAAAACTAATTTTCTGTTCTTTTTACAGCAACGCCTGACAAATGAGAACATTCATGTACTGACGGCCCCTTCGTTGCTCTAAGGTCTGTGGGCGTAGATAGTTAGAGCAATACAGAAAAAAGCAATGTTTGCTTGGATGATAGCCAGTACTGAGCATGAATGTTGTTTATCTTTTATATTTGTCTTAATTACTGTCTTGTCTGTTGCTTGCAACCTTGTGATCACCAGCTGGGAAATGAATGAGCTCTTGACTCTCTTGTGTATGATCTCTCTAATACAGTGTCCCGTGCCAGGTGTGTTACTTGACTGTATCGATTCCTGGTCTTTGTCTTCTTTGCTTTTCTTAAACGGTACAAAACAATAACTTCGTATGGCTTAAAACAGTGACCTCTCGCTCTCAAGCCAATTTCTCTACCACTGAGCAATACAGCCCAATTCACATACATCCCGCATCCGACACCAACGCAGACAGATGCTGGTAAGATTAACTGAACGTGCAAGAAATCCTTCATGCGTTTCAAAAGTAAGTAATGGTGCAAAGATCAGGAATTGATACAATCAAGTACCACACCTGACCCAGGATACCAATGGGAAAGTGACAAACTCACATAAGACACCACAAACGAGAGCCAAGAGGTCAGCCCTTTCCCAGCAGGTGACCACAAAGCACATATAAACAGACGCGCACAAAACATAGCAAACACAAGACAGAACAAAAACATTAAAGATCCACAAAAGAAGTACCGCCTTGGAACGGTCAGTAAAATATTTTACTGGAGGGCTTAAACCGGTTTAACGGCGCCAACCTCACCCTTAATTTCAAAATCACATCCCTGAGTCACTTTTGAATCATCTTCCGAGTACAGTACCTTTATTGTCTTACCTGTGAGATTCTACTCTGACCGGGTATAATTTATACAGACTATTTAACAAAACCCAAAACCTTTTATCGTATTTATATTAAAGCGCATACTTGTAAACAAGTATAAGCTTTTAGTAAAAGCCTGGTCTCAGGAATACCACACCTGACCCGAGACACTATATGGGAAAGTAATAAAAACACATCACACACAGGAGAGCCAAGTGGTCAGACTTTTCCCAACAGGTGAGGCTAAAAGGAACAGGCAAGACAGCAGAATGGTGAAGACAACTTAAACATGAAACATAAATAACAAAAGGGATCTGCAAAAGGAGCACCGCCTAAAATTACTGGGGGCTTAAACATTCTTAACCGTACCGATGCCACACTCAATTCTGATGTGAATCGAGACACATATAATATGTTTGGTTTGCATGAAAGACCCCTAACTTATGATATAGCATCTCCTGGTACAAAAAGATCAAAATATAAAAAGGTAAGGACTTAACAAATCTACCAGTTAAACCCAGGTGGGCCTGACCAAAGACAAGACAGCAGACCCAAGCCTCTCATCTACAGATAAGTCTAAGTCGGAACCGTCATACTTCTACCAGGGGTGGCGGGTCCAATAGCTTTTTTTTCTTTATAAATAATACCACTTGTGGTTTTTAAGGGGTGCCTGGACCCCATGCCCATGCCCCATCCGGATTCGCGCATGCCCCAGATTAAGGTTGTGTTGGTCTGGATCCAAAATGTTTGACATTCTGAAAGTTTCCTTAAAGATGGTTTTTGAAAAAGACGAAGTTGTGCTTAAAAATCAGACGGAAAAGGGCTTGCGAAATTATCCAGCATGCAAATTGCTACACATCATTTTTCCGTTGAATGGCAAACTGTGCCAGCACATGTGAGATTAGTACTTTGCGCATTTGCGTATCATGAATGTTTAATGTTGGTTGTCATGTGATTCAAATTTAAAATATATATATTTTAGCTGTATCGGTATTTGTATCTTAATTTAAAGTCAGATAATTGTACGCGTTTTCCATTGGTGAAATAACCGCGACTTTAGATTTCCAACAATGTGGTATGTCCGCCCATGCACGGATCCAGAGGGGGACAGGGGTCCTGAGCCCCCCCCCCCCCCCCCCCCCCCTAAAAATGACAAAAAATATAGGGTTTTCTAGCAATACAGGTCCGATCCCCCGAAAAATCAGCAAAGCTACCAAGCCAGCATTCAATATAGGGCCATCATCGGCACGCCACCGAAACGCCCGCTTATCATTAAAAAAATGTTGTCATATTTGGACCCTCTCTGACAAAACTTTCTGGATCCCCACATGACGACCCACATATGCTCAGACGGCTTATAGTGGTACTTGGATCCTCCCTCCCCTTATCAACTAAAAAAATGTTGTAAAAGTTGGACCCCCTCTGACAAAACTTCCTGGATCCCCGCATGGCGACCCACAAAGGCTCAGACCAGCCTGCTCATACGTGCAGTCTGATCAGAGCCTTTGCTATCGTGAATTCTTAATATGCAACGGAAATGTGTTCCCCAAGTGAATCGTCAGAAAGTGTGCGGGTTCCCATTGGTAAAATAAATAATTGAGCCGTGACTTAGATTTCCAACAATGTGGTATGTGCGACCCACAAAGGCTCAGACCAGCATGCGCATACGCGCAGTCTGATCAGAGCCTTTGCTACTCGCTTGAATATTCCATGACTGTTAAGCTACTGACCGAACAGCGTTTGGAGTTTCTAAGCTTACACGGAGGCTGCACAGGCTCGCATGAGTCTGCACTTGTCAAAATGCCACATTGTTGGAAACCACATGTCGCGGCTCATATTAGTAAAGCTGTTCTAAAATGTAAAGTTTAAATTGAGATCATTCTAACCACATCTGGAAACGTCTGCCGTCCGTGGAACTTGCGCTTTTCAATATGCAAAAGTCTACGATGTAAACTATATCATTTTTGGCCGTACTCTTTGCTGGAAGTTGTGTCATTTTTCAAAAAAACCTCTCCGATGTTGCTTGTATCCAGGTAATTCACTCGTCGATGGTGATAGTATCCCAGTCGAACTACCCTGTGTGTGTTTAGCACCATATTTTGTAAAAGCTGGCTTGATTTCACAATTGTCTCCTGATGATACGTAACAAAGAATGTTTCAGGTATATCCTGAACTTTTGACCAGGACAATCGGACAAAAAGAACTCGAGCAATTAGCAAAGAGTAACCAATTTTCGTGTCTTTGGTGGAATATTCTCTTGAAAAACATATTATTTCTGATGCAAAGGGATCCTTTTTAAACTACTATTTATGGCGAAACATAAAGGTAGGTACACTTTGTTTCTCTGCAAAATCTTGATTCGCAACTCCTCGTTTTAACGTCTGTAAAAGTAAAAACAACGTCAACTTACCACAGTCCATTCCCGCACGCGACATGTTAGGTTGTTTCTGATCTGCGATGTAAACAAAAATGTTGCATCCAGGGTATAGGGTGTGCACATACTTAAAAGAGAATCATTAAGGTGCTGATTAGACCCCTGATTGACAGGCTGGTCTGCACTCTTATAATAAGCATACTATAAAATCAGATTTTCCCATTATGATACCCACTTGTGGCATTATCATTTTGACAGCAAACAAATATTAGCCAGCTTTTGAATTATTGGTATTTATCATAGACAATCAGGGAAAGTTCAGACAAATTAGCAGACAGGCACAGTTTCACCAGAGTGGTCTGACCTAAAACCAGAAAACAGGCGTCACATGATTGCCTAGCATGTATATTTGGGCCAGTGCATGAGATTTGGGACTTATTCCATCAGTGAGCAGCAAAGGTTCCGGTGAGTCAGACCAGCCAGAGCCTTCGCTGCTCACATACACAAAATATGGATGTAGATGAATGCTCGCACCAAAATTTAGACCTCTAGCCCCTCTAGATATGTCAACAAGGTGTTTATAAGAGGCATTTGTGTATATGGGATAAATACCAAAATCTCATGTGCTGGCTGATTTATTTATTGATTTTCTGGCCAAAGCTTTGCCCTAGATTCTGTTGTAAAACAAAAAAAAAGTTTAGTTCTCATGATGCGGATGCCATATAATGTCTCTGTTGAAACACAATCTATGTTACAGAGTATTACACAGTTGGCTGTAACTCATAACTAGTCAGAGCAAGTACATTGATTATAACTTGTCTCATATTTTGATTTACACCAACAAACAACTCAAGACATCATTATACAGAATAAAAGGATAAATGCAGCTGAGCTGTGTCACTAAATAATTGGGGTAACGGGTCTTGCCAAACAAGCCCCTGGGGTCTAAACTGGCCATGCCTCGAAGATGAATAACTCCCTTAGACTTATAATGAGAAAAATTTCAAATTTTTTCCTCACTGAAACTTTTAAGTCCGCAACTTATAAGTTCAGAGTATAACAATGATTAGTTTGTAAATGAGTTTAAGTTTAAAAAAATCAGAACATCTTATTTAAATGACAACTTTGCTTTATATTTCTTGGACATAAATAACTCCTGAACTTCCTCTAGAGATTTATTCTTCGTTTCTTTAAGGAAGAAAAACATAAAAGTTAGTCCTAAACCGCAGATCCCAAAGTATAGCCAGTATGTACCTGAAATATTACAGAAATGAACTGTTAAAATAGATAACATTTGAGCCGTGACATGTGATTTCCAACAATGTGGCATTTTGACAGGTGTAGACCCAGACGAGTCTGTACAGCCTCCTTCAAAGCATAGAAACTCTAAATGATAGTCAGTTAGTAATTAACACTCATAGCATATTCAAGCGACTAGCAAAGGCTCTGATCAGACTGTGCCTATGCCAGGCTGGTCTGAGCCTTTGCTGGTCGCACATACCACATTGTTGGAAATCTCATGCACTGGCTCAGATAATAACTATGATTACATTTGCAAACAGTTTGGACCAAGATCAAGTTAAAAATATATTTTCAGAACAGATTTTGATCTGGAAAAGGTATATTCAATCATATTTTCACCAGAAATCACTTGGTCAGTTGTAGTCAAATTTAAGCTGAACATCCTAAGGATGAGAGACCTCTATTTGACAGAATGGACCAAATTCCCTGTCGAGCCCGTTTTTAGAAAAACACCTTCAAAAACGTACAGAACTTTGACCATGGATCCGTCTTGTTATGTAGCGCCCAGTAAGTGGGCGTTAAGAACTTTATTCATATGAGCTGTGACATTAGATTTCCAACAATGTGGTATGTGCGACCAGCAAAGCCTCAGATCAGCCTGCGCATATGCGCAGTCTGATCAGAGCCTTTGCAAAACACTTGAACATTCTATGAGTGTTAAGCTACTGGTTAAACAGCATTTGGAGCTTCTAAGCTTAACAAGAGGCTGCACAGGCTCCTCTGAGTCTACACCTGTCAAAATACCACATTGTTGGAAATCACATGTGGCGGCCCATATATTGATGCTAGGTTTATCTTGACCAAGAAGGAGGTTCAGAGCCTTATGGTCCTCTGATTTGCAGTTGTAAAGATCTGTCTTGGAACACAAAATATTTCATTGAAATAGTGTTGAAAAATGAATATTCAGCTAGGTATTTAATTTAATGCTATGAATGAAAATATACACACCATATTTTCCAACATGCTCTAGCAGTGTTAGAAATGTGAGAGATACAACGAGGTTGCATACCCAAGTGGTGGCTGTTGACATTGAATTCCCTGTACTTCTTGCCCATGTTGGGTAAATCTCAGAATTTATTGTCCATGGCATTGGCCCCAGACCTGAAAGAAATGTGAATGAAATGTAATAAACTAAACAAGGTGATACTAGAATAAAATCATTTTTATTTTTGATATATGAATGGGTGACAGGGGATTGCATCTACACAATTAAAATGATGTTTAGGCACAGGCAAGTTTTTGATAAAAAAGAATTGCTAGTACAGAAGTTTGTCACATGCATCAACTTAGTTGAGTATCATTGCTAGAGAAACTGTCTTTGGGGCTTGTGACCCAGTAAAGTAAAAACATGTCTGAATTCTGAGATAAAAGATTAGTAGTGCATCAATGGTGTCCTTTCACTTTGGTTAGTTCAATGACAATTTACAATATACCTGGGGCAAATCCCATGACAAATAGCGCCATCCCAAGAACAGCCATCCAACTATACTTGGTTGGACAGAATGAATCCGCCCAAGCAAACTCTCTATCTGAGCGTGGCGTGTCCCAGACACTTGTCTTATTACATCGGAAGTTGGTCAGGTTAAATGTTGCTGCATAGCGTTCTGGCTTGTCATAATCCACATTGAGACAACTTCCGGTTGTTTCTGGAGAATCTGACACGTAACAGAAGCCACAATCTGAATCTGTGATACAGTCTTCACATAAACTGAAAATAAATTATATGGGTTACATTAAAGGCATTAAGAGTCACTTTGTTTTCCATGTTGCAATCAGGCAGGACACAATAATCTGGAAAACCCGCCTACAGTAGTTTTACTGTGAAGAAAGCAAACAATAAGAACGTTATGAGGATAGATAGATATCCGGATCTTCATATTCCTTGTTTGCTTGTATGTTTTTTTTTTATATTTCTCGAATTGGTTCATATTTTGATGTAAATTCAATATAATAACATGTTCAGAAATGATATCAGCGGTCCAAGGGGAAAATTGGAACATATTCACAAAGGGATGAGTGCACAGAGGGATACATCAAATGCGCATATACAATGATCTATAAACTGACCACCATGGAAACGCCATTCAAATGTCGCTTTGATAGTGGGACAATATTAGGCAATGCTGTGCCAAATTCGAGTTTCTAGCATCAACTATATGTTGTAAAAAAGGTTGAGGTCCACTCACATCTGGTAGATGACAGTCTGATAATGCAAATTTAAACTTGATCTTCCATGCTTCTATTCTTGTTGGTACATTGTTTATCGTTACTGCAATAGTACTTTGTATCATATCAAGTTTTGCAATCATCTTGCTGAGGAAGAAAGAGCTTGTTACTTTAATTTGATTGTATTCTTGCTTTTATGTGCGTGTCTTTGTTTGTCTGCGTTTTGGTGTCTCTTTTGCGGGTGGCTACCTGTGACTGTGACATTTCTTAGTCATACTCACTTGTTCCATTTGTATGAGAAAATGTTAAATAGTTGATTTTCCAGAGTTTATTGAAGACTAAGGAATATTTTTCCTGAATATATTTAGCCTTTTGAGATAATAACTAAAGGTGACAAAGGTCATGGTTGAGCGTTGATCTTTCAGCAACCACACTCGCTCAGATTGGACCACCATCAACACATTCAATTAAAAGTGACCTGTGTTATCAATCTTGTACAATGTACATAAAATAGAGAACAGTAGTTGCGTTGACCTTTCAGCAGCCACAGTCACTTAAATTGGACCAACATCAACACATTCAAACATGAGAATTGAATTAAAAGTGATATACCTTAACAATCTTGTACAATGTACATTAGAAATAGACAACCAATTCATTTTGGCCATGGAAGAACAAGTGACTTACTTGTATTGTGCGCAGTAAGTTGTATTAAGTTCAGTAATTTTGATTTCTGGTGTATATTTGATAGACAGCTGAAATCCAACTCCTAGAACAGCAAGACCTACCATCACCCCTGAAACCACATATCAGATCCAAATGGTTTATGTCTTTTGGATGAACTGCATTGAAAAATACGATGGGTATCAATGCAAGGTGTAGTCAAATCATAACGTTCTTGACCGTTGTATTCATCCATCCAGTTAGGTAATTCCATAGCTACAAATGGTAGACAAGCATATGCCACCAATAGGAACTGACACACATGCACGCACATCATGAAAGCACGAGCATGTTTAACATTCAACATATTTGATGTCAGTGGTTCTGCTCATCCAGAATGTTTTGAAATTTGGGTGAATTTTGTAGCTAAGATACTCTGCTCTCAGTGTAGCAAACAATTTGTTTATAGCCATCTGAGAAGGACCTAAAACGATCATTTAGACATTCAGAATAAAACGTCAAAATAATCCATTTGGTTACTATTGAAAACTGACAAGATGAGCGTAGAAATATCCAATTTTGAGATGATACACACGTTATATTAGAATAGAAGATCTGGGATGTCATATTGTTGATAAAACAGTAAGTTTCCGATACACGTTCCAAGAAATGATTATAATCTACCATTATAGATTTGCCTTTCTGTACTGTTGAGCTGCAGAAATCAACATGCAATTTATTAATATTGTACTTTTCCAAAATGGGCAGCTATATGTCTTAAATAATAACCTGTGTTAAATGTGTGTGATAGTTCCTTTCAAAGGAATTTCTGACTATCTGTGAGTCGTGAGCCCTTTTCTTTTTTTCATCACGGTGTGTTTTTTTTTATTAGAGGGTTTCTCCATGGTGATACATTGCAATAGTGAGAAGGCTTCCATGAGAGCTGAACAATTTTTGTACTTCAACAACAGCAGAATCTAGGGCGAAGATTTGGTACCAGTAAAATGCATTTAAGCCGCTGCTGTCCATTCTAAGGCGGTGGTTCTGTTGTTGTTGACTTGTTGTTTATTATTACTCCCATTGTGGGATTCTGTAATTGTTCTATGTTTTGTTGTAAGTTTCTTTATGTCCCTTCTAGTTTTGCAATTATCTTGATGGGGAAGAGAGAGAGAGCTGATTGCTTTGCTTAGTCTGTCTTCCTTGTGTCTCGTGATTGTTGTGTGGCTCTTCCTCGCGGTGCCATGGGTTAGTCTGCAGTTTGTGATTGTGGTATTTCCTGATCATACTCACTATTTTAGAGGCCTATGTGTATATATAAAATCTCTATTTATACACGCATGCCTCTAAAACTTTTGAAAAGAGTATGTTACATATCCCTGTGGTTCTTTCAGTTAGCTGTTACAATTATAAAACGTGCACTATTGTACTGGTTTACATATTATGTACATTTTCTGTGACTGTACACCTTTAATTGTACATCCATTTAAGTTAGTGGCTTAAATCTCAAACTATGACAGGTCATGGCGATTTGTTGATAAACGAGGAGAAGGCAATATTTTACGTTTTAGGCTAAACATTTAGATAATTATTACTTGATTAAAAACAACAGGCTATCTTTTGATATAGTAGGGCACTACAGTAACTTCACATATGTCAAACATTGAAAAATATTTACAACTTAATCTCTGTATATTTTCCTATTAGAGTATGTTTGAATATATTACAATGGAACTTACCTATTATGCTTCCCATCGTGAGTACTCGCCTTCCGGCTCTTTCAACCAACCATATACCAATGAACGTACACAAGCAATTGACAGTGTTTGGAACACACACAAGCCATATGGCGATTTCCACAGGGAATCCTGCTAATCTCAAAATACTGCCACTATAATAGCTGAAATACCCAATACTTACTCAAGCATAAACCAACGTAGACCAACTTTAATCTTACATCCTGTTTTGCTGCTGTCATTTACAGTTTTATATGATCCTTCTAAAATGTCTTAGGTTTGCTCACATTGTTTTACATGAAATGGTAGGCTTCTCTACTATTGAATCCTTCTAATTAACATGCATTAAGACGCCCAGAGTTGATCGTTTAGTACAATACACATTTAAAACCTTCTACAGCAGTGCATATCAGAGCCTGTATTTATGCGGATTTAGTGGATCATTTGTGTTTTTGTGTCTTGTGTTTCTCATGCTTTCACATCTGTTCATTGCTGCATTGTGGTCACCTGCTAGGAAAGGACTGTCCTCTTGGCTCTTGTTGGTGATGTTTATTGTATTTTAGTTACTTTCCCTTGTGATATCCTGGGTCAGGTGTGGTACTTGATTGTATAGTTTCCTCATCTTTGCCGTCTTTCTTACTTTTATAAATTTAAAAGAATCATTGGAAAGCCTAGTTTACCTGATCAATTAAAAAGGCAATCCCACGTTAAAAAAGAGTGGGATATAACTTTGATACGTTGTATAAGTTTGAAAGCATCTAAGCAAGCGAAATACTTTATATGTTTTAACAACAACACACTCTGGGATGAATGTATGGTTAACAAATAACTAAGTCACAGAAACTCGTGTCTGCTATTTGTTTTAAGGCAATGTTTTTGTTATTTTCCCATTGCATGTACATGTGACAGTTCAGAAAATACTATGGCTAGGAAACTATATCTACGTAAATTGAATATTAAGGCAAATAATTTCATAGGTGATTTAGCTTTAAATGATAAGGCCTTCCTGTTCACTATAGTAACAGTGATATTTGAAAATGATTGTAGAATAACAATAACAAATGGCCAATAAGAAATAGAAAGTGCTAAGATGTGATAATACAAAAACAAGTGAATGTGACTGGACAATACAACAATCACACATTATAGACCAACCATTGACATAACAGATATATATATATATATATATATATATATATATATATATATATATATATATATATATATATATATATATATATATATATATATATATATATATATATATATATATATATATATATATATATATATATATATATATATATATATATATATATATATATATATACTCAATGAGCTCTCTCTCCCTCTTTCTCTCTCTCTCTTTCTCTCTCTCTCTCTCTCTCTCTCTCTCTTATCCTTTTATACAAAAATCGGTTGGTCTGCAGTGTGTGGATGTGACTTTTCCTGGTCATATACTCACTCAATTTTTATGATACAACGTTTGCTTCTTCCTTGTTTGTTTATCAGCTCGCTGAGAACAGTATGCACATGTTCCAACCATAAAGAAATGCATGAAAAAGTTTGGAGTTCTTTCTTACATTACTGTATTAATGCCCGATAACTGTGCAAACATCTGCATACCACATCCGAGGATAAGAGCTCTTCTGACATGCTGAGTTTTCAACATACGGACCAATGTACCTCTTCCAGCTGTAAGAAACGGTGATAAAATAGTTCACTCCAGCAATCTTATACTTGAAATGGCAAGAAGCAGGATTGAACCTGCAAGTCCAAGTAGTAAGTGAGTATGACCATGAACTGCCACAATGCAGACAAACCGATGGCACTATGAACACTAACAGCCACATGACTTCAAAAGGCAATTAAAATAAAGCAACCAGCTCTCTCTTCCCCAGCGAGATGAGTGCAAAACTAGAAACGACACAAAGTACAGCATAACAAAAAAAGGACCAAACACAAAACCCCCACAAAACAATGTGAGACAAGGAAACCACCGCATTAGAACAGACAGCAGCCAAAGCCACTGGGTAGTGGGATGCTTAAATTAATTTTACTGTCCAAAACTTCGCCCATGATTCATGATTAAGCCCAATATAAGATGAGTATACATACTGCTAACCTTTACTATGATAAAGATGTATTTTTGTCCTTGTTTTCTAATGCTCTACTTAGTGTCCATTTCAGTTTTACAATCATCTTGCTGAGGACAGAAGTGCTGGTCGCTTTGTTTTGGTTGTGTGCTTGCTGTCGTGTGACTGTTTTGTTCTGTGTCTCTTCCTCATGGTGCCGTGGGTTGCTCTATAATCTGTATTTTTTGCATTTCCTGGTCAAACTCACTTACATTTTAATTTGTTCTGTAATAATATTGACAACTCTAAAAAAATAATCAAACCAGGCTATGAAGAAATCAAAACAGTAGAACAAATGAAAGCACATCCAAGTAAAAGTAAACCACAAATTTTCTAGGATATTTGTATCATTTTGCAAAATTCCTTAATATATAGGTACAGCACGAAAAAGATTTCCAGGCATTTACGAAAAAGTGTGTTTACGCTGTCGTATAAGTGTACGAGGGTAATTGAAACGTATTAATCAGTGTGGTGCTGTAGTTTCTATTTTTACTGGCCAACTTTAATTACTGATCAATTCAAGAAGATAATTGCACGTTATAAAAATAGGATATTACATGAATAGTATTTGATTGTCTCTCTATGATGATGCATTGCATAAGTTTTTGGAAGACTTCATGCGAGCTAAACAATTTCTGTGTTTTAACAACAGCAGACTCTAGGGCGAAGATATGGCCAGCCTAGGCTGCTGTTCATTCTAAGGCGGAGATTCCGTTGTTTGTTGTTGCGCCCATTGTGTGGGTGTGTTTTGTGTTGGGACATTGTTTTGTGGTGTTCTTGTTGTCCTTTCTTGTTAAGAAATCATCTTTTGCTTTTCTTCAATTGTGTTATGGCTGTCTCTGTTCTTGTCTTTTCTTTTCTTCACTATACCTTGGGTTGGTCTGCTGTCTGTGGTTGTGGCATTATCTGGTCATACTCACTGACTGTGCATTTCTTTTGTCGACGTTTTTATAGGATCGTCTTCAGAAACTGTTTAAATCAGGCACGAGAGGATACAGAGGGGGACAGGGAGTCTGGACCCAAATCCTAAAAATCACAAGTGGCTATAGGTTTACTTAAAACATTGGGTCCAATTGCTTCTCAAGGGAGGTCTGAGATACGTTGATGAGTAAAAAACCCATTGTCAGGACCTCCCTGATGGAATTTTCTGGATCCGCCCATATCAGACATGAACATACACCATTTATTTATTTACCATCTCATGTGTTCATTAATACTGCTACACCCTCTTTCAAGTAATAGCAGGTTTTTCTGAGAGTACATTAGTACTTAGCAATGCAAATATGGTGTCTAACTCAAAAATAAAAGCACTTGCCTTCTTCTTGTTCTTTTCTGTGACCAGCAATTGCATTTTTGATACCATCTAGTTCTCTGCTAATGTCTGTTGTCTTCCTAATGTGAATTAAGACCTTTCTTGCATCTTCCACTCGGTCTTTCTCGACTAACCATCTAGGACTTTCGGGGAGCCATAGAAATCCTATAAACTGTATTATACTTGGAATACCAGCAAGCCCTAGCATATATCTGCAGTGATATAAATAGAGCACCTTTTCAAACAAACTCGTGCATTATGGGTTTAGAAAGAGTCTGCTGGCTACTTGTTTGATTTATCTTTACATATTCACACAATTTAGTCACTTGATACTTGAGCGACGGTTTGGGGTCCACCATGGCTCAACTTGAGATTTTCTTTAACTGAAATTGATGTACGGAAGCGGACGCAATTTTAGAAAAAGACACAAAGGTTCCCTCGATGCAACCTTACTACCCATATGCGATACATGGCATTACACCACCCTTAACAAATTAAGCGCGAAATATATCGTAATACGTAAGGTCTACACTTATCATAGATGACCATCTACATTAGTGTAGACCTTGCGTTGTCTTACCTCCATCCGTTTTCTTTGTCTACACTAAACAAGCCTGCTACAATACTGGAGACTAGAATTCCTATGGTGATGAAGAGTTGGTTGACTGTGACTAGTCTGCCTCGAATATCTGACGGTGCTGCTTCTGCCACATAAACAGGTACGGACATCGACGTAAAACCTACAAAAAACTAAAAATAAATCAAACCATTCATGCCAAATAGAACTTTTCATCCTTGTTGTTTTTATTGTTTTGTTGGAATGTTAGAATGTTAACATTACAAATGCTAAGTTGAACTAATAACCAAATATGAATTCTGTAACTGCCAACCGGTATGCAAAATTTGACCAACGTACAGGTCTATAGTTTTCGGAAACACGTGAGTTGCTAATTAAGGTGAAACAAACTCTCTGGTGTATAAAATCAAAATTTAATTATAGAGCACCGTTCGCTCGCCACATGCACCCACCATTTTTCTGTTTTGAAGTTTACTTTATTAACGAAGTACCAATTATTAACATACACTTAACCAATTTGAAAGACATGATGGTACATTGTTTATGTCATAGAATTAAATCGGCCTTATTTGAGTCGGCATACATGCTCACGTTAGTAAAAGGATTACACAATAGATGACTGAGCATATTTACTTAACTCTTTGAATACTGGGAAATGTTTTATGCTTTTTTTGTCGTCTGCTGATTTTTTTTTTCAAAATCAACTTTTTTGAAAAATGCTTTTCGGAATACCACCAGAGTGTCAAACAGTTTGGATCCTGATCAGGCCCGACATATTAATTCTTGAAATGTCCATATTTCAGTTCTCTAGTCCCACTAAATTACATGCATGTGAAAAGGACGGGGTTTGCTCACATTTAGCCCTGTAGTCCCACTTGGACTGCATATCCTAGCTACCACTATATTTGTCCTGAAAATGGCGTCTGTTTTACGTCTACTATCTTATATTCAAACGCACTTCAGACTAGATTTTTTTTTCATGGAAGCAAATACTATGAACCCAGGTCTGATCTTGGTCCATATTCTTTGCAATATAGGCTACCGAGGAACATGAGCAGACAAGAGAGCAGACGACACAAGGATTAAGGCTGAACGCATGCTGTACACCATCTTCACAAGCCAATGGTATACGTACTACTGTCCTGCCAGCCAAGAGTAACAGTGACGTCGTGTTTTATTTTCAACTGTTAAGTAAAACATTAACTTGTACACTCCATTTGAGCTAGTGCGAATCGATAGATCACTTGTGTATTAATCCTATCCTGGATAGGATTAGTACACAAGTGATCTATCGATTATAAGTCCCTGAAAACTTTGTTAACAAAACATGTCGTCACTGTCACTCTTAGCTGGCAGGACAGGAAGTCCACTTTGTTCCATACGCACATTATGTTGAGTTTTCTAACGAAGTGGACTTAAGCACCCTTGGCTTGCGAAGATGGATGTACAAAATTTCCGAAATATTAACAACCTACCGATCGCTGCACCAACTATCAGTCTGCCGATGATAAGCACTTCTTTATCAGGTGCGGCACCCATGACGCCAGCTCCAATGGTGAATATAACACTAGCAACCATAACAACTTTCTTTCTTCCAATCAAATCAGTCAAAAATCCAGCAACGAGAGAGAAAATGGCGGCGGCACCAATCGTAGCACTGACTATCCCCTCCTTCCATAGATTACTGAGTTTCCAGTTGTCACCAATGAGAAGCATAGAGCCAGAGACAACTCCAATATCATATCCAATCATGAAACCGCCAATTGTTGTTATACATGTCAAATAATACACATAAAGACTTGATCCTTTCCTCGCTTCGACTTTATTAGCGACCTCCAGGTTGTCGAGCCCGCCATTCTCAACTTTTCCATTCGTCATTGTATAACGGACAGAAGTGGTTATTCAGAAAAAAAGTTAGTAACTCTTTGCATGCTGGGAAATCTTGCATACTTTTTTGTCGTCTGCTGATATTTTTATATTTTTCAAAATCATGTTTTTGAAAAATTCTTTCGGGAATACTACCAGAATGTCAAACAGTTTGGATCAAGATCAGGCCCGACGTTTTGTCGGGCCTGATCTGGGTCCAAACTGTTTGGAAAGGTTATCGGCAGACGACACTAGTAGGTAAATAGTTAAAGCACACAACAAGACACTGGTCATGACCGAAACAATAAATGAATGAACATTCGTGTCTATGTATTATTTAACTTATCAAACGAATTGATGGTAGAAGCTGCGCCGGTTATCTTTTCACATCGCATTTTCGACCAGAGCCTTCTGTGCTTATCCATTCGTCTATAAACGGTTAACGCCTATGCGATGTGTATCATTCAATTGCATGCTTTGTCTATTTTTTATGTGAATGCCAAAATAACTTTACTGAGAGTGTTGAACTCGTGAAAATTTGGATATCTAAACATATAAGATGATCTATAGAGGATCTTACATGAGTGCTCGTGTTTTATTGAATTTATTAAACGAGTTGGGAAAAAGAGATAAAATGCGAGGCTTGCCGAGCATTTTATCTCTTTTTCGCAACGAGTTTAATAAATTCAATAATACAAGAGCACGAATGTTAGATTCTATTTATCATATGACACATACTTTGAAATCTCATTCCTGGCGTAAAAACGTTATGATTTTGTCATCATGTACGCAACGTTGTTATGGACGTAATAACATTTCCCGTAAATCGATAAACCACTAGTGGTTTACAGATTTTATTGCATGGCGTTATTTCACTCCCAGACGCGACGTCATATGATAAATAGAGGATATTTACTTTTTTGAGGTGAATACCAAATATATTTCATCGAGTGCGGTGAAAAAATCAGTATTTTTCACGAGTGCGTAGCACGAGTGAAAATGCTGATATTTTCACCGCACGAGATGAAATATATTTGGTATTTGCAAAGAAAAAGTAAATTTTCTTTTTATTTTACACTCAACGGAAATACAGAAATCACAGCCTTACTTTTTACTTGGTCGTTTCTCGTTCGATTTGACTTTTGCAGTGTGTTTATTGGGTATAACATTGGGTGTAAACGTAGTTTGCACCTAGAAAATGGCTTCGAATCATATTTTAACGAATGAAACGCAAGAAATCAGCATTTAAAGAAAGTCTATTGAGTGTGCCTTATGGTAGGCGTCACGTGCAAACTGGCGCTACGCCAGGTCAAACAGTGACGTCATTATGTTTGATGTTGGCGTCACAACATGCGTAGCGTTATTTTTGACAAATATATTTCACTTAAAACCTTATGTTAAAAAATCCCAGTCACAAAATTGCCAAGAAAGCCTTGTTTTGCTACAGTTCTATTCTATTCTACAGTGAAAATATAAATCGTATCAGTCACTAGTGAAAAAATACGATATTTTTTCACTGTAGAAAAATACCAATTTTACTCACATTTGATATGCATTGAATTCACTGCTTGTGATAAAATAAATTTTGTTATTCTCTAGAAAAATGTATTTTATTTTTATACTTTATTCCTTTTTTAGATTTTCAGTGATGGGTCGAAGAATTTTGTCAAAATAAAATAAAATAAGATATGGTAAGATAATTCTTTTTCGCAAAAGACCAATCGGTCCATGAGCGAAACTGTGTGGTATTGGTACTTTATCATATATTATCGACGATTTTACAACCTCACAATAAAACCCACTTAGTCACACCATCGTTGAGTTTTCGTCGTCCAAATGAACTAAATTGATTTCTTAATTAATTAGTGTATTGAACAAGGTTTGTGGCTCTTCTTTTAAAACAAAGAGTTTGCTTTACTTAACAAAAGAGTGAAATTAACTCCATAAAGAATACTTGTCCGTAGAGCTGACAACGACGAGGTTTCCGTTAGAACTTTAAAACATGGGCTCCCTCCTAGTGACAACGAATATACTTGGCAGTAAAATAGTTACTACCCTTCAATGAAAATGGATCTTCAAAAGAACATTGTTATTTTGAGTTGAATTTTTGTAATTTTACGAATGTGTTGTTTTATCTACGAGTATTTGACCTTTAAATCTCACACAATATTTTGTATACTAACCAACTAATAATTATCTCCTTATCATTAATAATAGATGTTAAATCCAATGCGTCCATGGCTCTTGCGCAATTGAGTTTTCAAGTGAAAATATTTACTATATGATAAATACAAATATGATAAATAAGATGTTTGCCTCATGGTTTCAGAGAAGAACATTTTTTTATGTTTCCCCTTTATAAGTCTATGGAAGCTTTTCACTTCCAGGGCCGCCAATTTGGGTTGGCAGTATACTTTCTTTTGCCTCTAAGTATAATAAGTCCTGGACTGAATTAATCGTTATCTTGTGGATTGTCTTGAAATTTTACAGCTACTAAGTGCAACAAACAGTTTGAGATAATTCAATTAAATTTAAGTACCTATGTAATTGTTATGCTTACTGTTTATGAAGCTATCTCCTAATAATTAGTCATGAATAATTATACAAATAAACTTTCACGTTTGTACATAGAACAAAGTTACTTGTATTGTAACGTCCACAAGTGTAGTATCATATCTAAACATATTTCCATAAGAAAACAGAGTAGGACCTGATCAAGCAGCTCTTACAACAGCTGATCTGGGTCTGTTCTGTTTGCAAAAAAGGTTAAATGCCTGCTTAGATATCACCAACTTAAAACGTGTATGGTATAGTGTATCGATTGGTCAGAGCTGGTTCGTAAAACCAGTGAATGCCCAGGAAATGCCACAAATTACAGAGCACAGATCAACATATGGTACCAAGAATTAGCGAGATAAACAAATTAACATTTACAAGCCTTTAAATAATTAAGATTTAACTGTGTATAACCATTTTCTAGATAAATATTCATGCTAAGCTCCATCCACTACGAATAGTCATATAAATAAAATTTCACGTATGTACGTAGAACAAAGAAATTAATTGTCAGGTCCACCAGTGTAGGATCATATCTAATTATATTTCAAAAAGCAAACAGAGTATACCCTGATTAGGCAGCTCTTACAACAGCTGTCGGATCTGGGTCCGCTCTGTTTGCAAAAGGGTTACTTAAAGATGATGGTGCTAGATTTACTTGATCCCATTTTGACCTCAGGCGGATCATAGTACAGCAATCTGGACGAAATACCGCTCTATCCTGTATTTGGTTGGCTACAATCTGGTTAACCTTTAGCTTGCTACTTATTTGTCCTGTCCAATCCGTCTGATGCAAAATACAATATTCTTTCTATGATTGAACGCGTATCCGCACAGTCTCATCAGAGCCATGACTACTCACACATGCAAAGTACAAGAGATTTTGGTAATTATCGCATTATCGTGCAACGAAGTGGACAGTCACCAGAGCCTTCGCTGCTTACATACGCAAAGTATGGATATAGATGAAGACTCAGACCAAACTTCAGACCAATAACCAAACTGGGTACGTCAACGTTGGAGTGATATGAGGCACTTTCTCATACTGTAAACCCCTTACTCGGCTTCAAAATTTGGTGATTTAAAAAGACTTGCATATTGGCATAGTTAATTTTGGCGGTTGCTCAAAAAGAATGCCCTATTAAGATGGGGAGCATATGTTCTTTCCTCTATAAGATGTGATTTCTTCTACGTTGAAACATACTCCACTTGGTTTAAAAGTTGTTCTCTGACGATACGGCTGATTGTCACTGATCTTTCTCCAGTTTTGCTATGACTTCATTGATTAAAGTGTCCAATGTGGCTGAGGGATATTCTAGGATTGGGCGCACTAGAGGCATATGTGCCACATTTTTCACTTGTTTAAGCACTCACTGAGGTTACACCCCAGGAAGCCAAATATCATTGATGCTCTCGTCACGGTAGCTTGTCTACATGGATATGCCATAATAGGTAGCTGATTAAGTGTACGTTGAAATATTTCCAACCATCCTCTACCTCCAGTGTATGTCTGTATAGCAAAGCGTTTGTTAAAAATATTTCTGATGACCTGGCATTTCTCATAATGTTACGTCATCTGCCACACTGTTTCGCATTCTTCTAGAGATTCTAGATCCTCCTTGCATCAACTTCTTTTCTGACACAAGTACTAAATAAGAGGCAGTGATCCGCAAAGAGGCGGCATTCTGAGTTGATGCCAGCTTCAAGCAAGTCAGTAATGAAGGTTAGGAGAGTAAAGGGACTCACACTGTGCTCTTTCAAACACCAGAAATCACATCTGCTTGAGTAGATCTAAATCCATCCAATAGCATCCGCTTCTGTGGCCCAGGAAGACTAAATCCACTGTAGGACATGTCCCCTGACTCAATAGTATTCTGGATTGTACATGTATCTACAAAGGGAGACTTTGTAAAATGCTTTGGCAAAGTACAGCTTAATGAAAACAATGACAATAAGCATTGCTTATTAGATACCCCACACAGTAATGGTCATTTAAGAAAAACATTTGAAGACACAGAAAGAGCTGCAGTTGTTTATTCATTGTTTATTATTGCCCCCATTGTTTGTGGGTGTTTTGTGCCATGTCCTTGCTGCGTTGTGCCATACTTTGAACCTCGTCAAGTTTTGCAATCATCTCACTGGGGAAGAGGCAGCTGGTTACTTTACCTTTCTTGTCTTCTTGGTGTCTTTGTGTCATGTGACTGTTATCGTTTTTTGCCTCTTTCTCACAGGGCTGTGGGTTTGTCTGCAGTGTGTGACTGTGGCATTTCCTGTTTGAGATGTGGCATTTTCTGGTCATACTCGCTTTTTATGCAAATGCTTAATGTGTCTACATCGTTTGTATAAAGTATTTGATTACAGGAACAAATTAATTTTCAATGGCATTCACTGGTTGAGCACTTAAGACACATAGGAAGACACACAGAGTAAGAAACAATGCTGTGTTTAAAAGGCTGCTATTTTGTCTAGAATAAATTTTTAGGCACCAGGTGTCTTTATGCAAATGTTCGACGTGTCTACATTGTGTATACAAAGTATCAGATGCCATCAGTCAGAGATGTGGTACAAGTTGAATTCACTGTGTATGCACTATCTGAGAACACAAAATCCTTATGAAGAAAAAAAAAGTGAAAAAAGATGCTAACTTCAAAATGCGGTCATTTTTACAAAACATATTTTTTGGTATCAAATATCTTCATGCAAATGTTCAATGTTTCTCAATCGTGTATACAAAGTATCAGAATGGAATGTTCTTTAAAATATGGATGGAGTTAAATTCCTCATGCAAGCACTACCTAAGCAATATATAGAATAATAAAAGGGCAGTAACCAAAAAAGAAGTGCAATCTAGCCGTTTATTCCCATTACAAATGTATATCTGATCTTTATCAATGTGCTTGCAAAAAGTAAGTGACTATGACCAGGAAATCCCACAATCACAAACCGCAAACCAACCCATGACACTGCCAGGAAGAGCCACAGAACTGAAACAGCCACAATACATCAGGAAAACAATTAAAGTAAAGCAACCAGCTCTCTATTCCCTATCAAGATGATTGCAAAATTAGAAAGGAAAGTAATTACTGAATATATAAAAGACCAAAATACAGAACCAGAAAGTTTGATGAACCAAAACAGAAAGTTTGATGATTTTCCTCCTCTGACATTTTGAGATATTAAAGGGGCAGCGTTTCTCAAATACAAAAATAGTAAGTGAGTATGATCAGGAAATACCACAATCACAAACTCAGACAAACCCATGGCACCGCGAGGAAGAGCCACACAACAATCATGAGACACCAGGAAGACAAACTAAGCAAAGCAACAAGCTCTCTCTTCCCCATCAAGATGATTGCAAAACGAGAAGGGACATAAAGTAACATACAGCAAAACATAGAACAATTACAGACTCCCACAATGGGAGTAACAATAAACAACAAGTCAACAACAACAACAACAGAACCACCGCCTTAAGACGGACAGCAAGCCTATTTAACCATGCAATCTGCCGCAAGACAGATAAAAAATAAGAAAGATATATCGGTCCAAAAATAAGAACTCTGACTTCAGAATCAAGGGTGAGGTTGGCGCCGTGAAACTGGTTTAAGCCCTCCAGTGAAATATTTTAACTGACTTTTCCAAGGCGGTACTTCTTTTGTGGATCATTTGTGTTATTCATGTCCTGTGTCTGTCATGCTTTCGCGTCTGTTCATTGCTACCTTGTTGTCACCTGCTGGGAAAGGGCTAACATCTTGGCTCTTGTTTGTAATGTTTAATTGTGTTTTGTCACTTTACCATGTGGTGTCCTGGGTCAAAAGTGGTACTTGATTGTATCAATCCCTGATCTTTGCCACCTTTCTTAACTATATTAAGTCAATAGATCACATTTTATAGTATATTAATGTAACTATCATTTTATTCTCAGAGGTTTCGCTGGCGAGCCGATGATGGTCCAACATTGAATGCTGGCTTGGTAGCTTTGTGATATTTCAGGGGATCTGGACCTTATTGCTAAGGAACCCTATAACTTTGTGATTTTGGATCCGCGCATCATGGTTGTGTATGTATGTAAATTTTCTTAGTGTCTTAGGTAGACTATGATCTTTGATTGTTTGATTTGCTGGGTATCACTTAACATAATGTGAAAAAGTAAACATGACTGTATCTTTTACAAAGATTAATGTATGAATCTATCTGCAATTACTTCAATGCTCTGATTCTCTCCTTCTCCCTTTATTACATTGCTCTTTCAATGTTTCTATCTTTCCTCCTTTCTCTTCTCTGCTTAAACGGGGTTTTGTCTTTCTTTTTTTCTTGTGATCCCTTTTAGATATTTTTTTTTCATTCTGAATGCTGGGCCTGGTTATTTTTTTTTCAAAGAAATCCTCCATAAAAATTCAGTGGTCGCTCTCTAAACTCGTACAATAACACTTGCTTTCCTTAACCATGTAACCACTTTTGACGCCAGATGATGCTATTTAGAAAATATGGAAGCTAAAACTAACTTCATAGTATGAAATTTCTACTTTGGTTGGACAAGAAGTCACACATAGGACACATTTTACCATGCTTCTCCGTCTTCCTTTAGGTGCTATGGATTGGTCTGTGGTCTATAATTGGACATTTTCTGGTCATAATCACTTATTTTTTGCTATTGATAAGTAAACAATTACTTTAGTCAGACATAAGCCAATCATGTTACAAGGTCCTGTGGGTCATGATGTAAAACTGCTTTATAGTTATGAGCCAATATAACCTACCAATTGATATAAAAATAAATACAGGCCACTGTTACCTACATTTTGTGGTTTAGTTATTTTATCTTATTCCTTTCAGTGTCTAGTTTTGACATCTTTTCAAGACTATTTAATGCCAGCTAATAATTGCATGAATTTTAAGACAGTGTGCTTTACAATTTGACTTAATAAAAATAGGTCATTGTGATGTATACTTCATAGTTTTTGCATTATATATGTTGGACTGTTTGAGGACATATTATCATCATTATAACATAATATATTATGATATTTATGATGAGTCAGTACATTTTTGTAAGTTTTGATCTTAGTTTAGTATTTAGACAGAGAATGGTGTTCTTGAAATAATACACCAGTGTGGTGGGGTTTTCATAAATTAGCCTCTTGGCAATTGCTATATTTTCCTTAAGAGAAGCATTTTTCAGAATTGAGCTACAATTTGTAAACCTTAAAATGAATGATGAATCAATAGCACTTTCTAAATATTTAGATGGTACATTGTTCATTAAAAATGTGTCACAAAACATGTAAATATATTTAGTATAACATGGTAATCCAGGGATTCCAAGAACAAGCAGAAATAAGCCATTATCCAGGAAAAAGGTACAAGTTGGCATGTGAGTCCATCTACCACTCAGTTTATTCTGCACACCCACGCAGTCAGAACAGAGTCTTTAATGGGTACTCTATGAGGAACCAAGGGTCTGAAGTTTCTTCTGTTGATGACGGGAGAGAGGACCCAAATACTACTAAACCCCAGCTATTATTGGCCCGCCAGCGAAGCACCATATAAATGTCTTTTCGCTGGTGGGGGGATAATGGCCCAACAATGAATGATTTGTGATTTTCCAAGAGATCCGGACCAGTATTGCTAAGAAACCCTGTAGCTTTGTGAATTTTCAGGGGGCGGGGGTCCGGACCCCTCCCCCCTCTTGATCTGCGCATGATCATACCAACTTGTACTTTCTACTGGATACTGGCTCATTTATGATCACAAAATGCCACAGTTGAAAAAATTAAAATTGTGTATTAGCTGTATCTTTCTTTCCATTTTTTTCATTCTCTTGCTGTTTTTCTAATGCTAATTTTGCTTTATATTTCTTTGACATGAATAACTCCTGAACTTCTTCTAGAGATTTATTCTTCGTTTCTTTCAGGAGGACAAACATGAAAGTTAGTCCTAAACAGCAGATTCCAAAGTATAGCCAGTATGTACCTGAAATATTACAGAAACGAAAAGTAAAAGATAGAAAATACTGACTTTCATTAACAGTCTGCATGCTGGGTAATTTATCATGCTTTTGGTGTGGTCTGTTGACTTTTTTCAAAATTAACATTTTCATAAAATTCTTTCAGGAACATTATCAGAGTGTCAAACGTTTTCACAGGCGTCACTGCGTTGTGTCCTTGAGCAAGACACAATAATCCTTGCTTAGTACTGTTTCGACCCAGTAAGACCCATCTCGACATAACTGAAAAATTGTTGTCAGGGACTTAAACAATCAAATCATACCAAAAAACAAATGTCAAATGGTTTGTTCCAGATCAGTTCTGTTAGTTCTGATCCGGGTCCATTGTCTTTGCAAAGATTACCAGCAGAGGGCAAAACTCCCCGCTAGAAAGAGTTAAAGAAAAATAAGAAATGGATCTTGAAGAACGCCATAGATTCATTTAAAATTCTTTAAGGGGAACCAATTGCATGACAAGAATTGTCATCTTAGCTTCCAACGGAACTTGTGGCGTTGGCTATTTGATGAATGGTCAGGAAGATGGCATTCATTTTTTATGTTTACACTTCAATTAAACATAGATTTGTGTCATTTATCTTTAGTAACTCAAAGAAAACATTGCAGGTAAATTATGGAGCAACAGCAATGCTATTGATTTGCTTATAACATTGGCAGCTGACTCAATGATATAACGTAAAACATAAATCAATCAGTTGATATGGTTCTTTCCACTTCACTAATAATAGTCTATAAGGCACACCATTACAATGGCACGTTGTCGATTGCCTGTTAGTCCATGAGAAAATGAATTCTACCTTCAAAATGAGTTTATTTCCAATAAGTATGGAAACATCCATCAGAATTCAAAGGGTTAAAACTAGTCCTCCTGAAAAAGTTTTCTAATACCGATGGATTTTCGAAATATTATGCATTGGGACAGGTAGGAACAAGTTAGGTCCATCTTCTGCTTATTTATTAAGTTTGAAAATATTTTTTTTCAGCAGTTCAATGAATTTCTTGGAATAATACTTGTTAGAATAGTATCTGTATGACATGGTTTATCCGCCTGAACATATATGAGTTAGAAAATAGTCATAACTCCCAATAATGGTGTTTTTGTAATCAACTATAGTTTATGATACTATATTATCAAACCTGTCATTCCCCTCGTACGTTAAGAAGATTTTGCAGAGAAACTAGAATTCCACTAAAATTCAGTGACAAAGTGACCAGAACTTACATAATGATTGGTGGATTCTAAAAATAGAATTTATATTTATTTGATAATAGGTGCTTGACGATACATGGTCATTTGGGAAGGTCATAGCCCGCCATAATAAAAAGATATATACTCACCATATTTTCCAATATGTTCTAACATCGTTAAGAAAGTGAGAGACACTATCAGATTGAATATCCAATTGGTAAATGTTGAAAGGGCGTTTCCTGTACTCCTCGCCCATGTTGGGTAGATCTCAGAATTAACTGTCCATGGCATTGGTCCCATACCTGATATGGTGAGAAAAAAGTGAACTGAATATTAATGCTTAATTAAACATTTATTTTCTTATTTCTTAGTTAAAACAAATGGGCCGCACCATGAGATTTCCAACAATGTGGTATGTGCGACCAGCAAAGGCTCAGACCAGCCTGCGCATACGCACAGTCTGATCAGAGCCTTTGCTAGTCGCTTGAATATTCTATGACTGTTTAGCCACTGACTAAACGTCATTTTGGAGTTTCTTAGTTTAAAATGAGACTGCACAGGATCGTCTGAGTCTACACTTGTCATAATGCCAAATTTGTGAACATCGCATGTTGTGGCTCATATGTTGTTTTCTAAGATTAAAAGATTAAAAGAACCGTCCGAATGAGAATATTCTTTTGAGTACCAAAACAAATGTTAAAAGCTGATGCATAAGAAATGTTACGCACAAATTCTTTGCTAATCTTGACTTATGCTGAACTACAAACATGGGTCCACCCACAGGGGCCTGTATCTTTTTTTTAAGTTTAGAGACCAAGGTATGTATATTATATTATGACAAGGGCACTTTCGTTTTCAAAATACCTATGTTTGAAAAGGAAATTACAGCTCGCACTGTCTGGTGGTACAAATACGTTAAATCTACAATAACATTTTTATTTGACTCACTAGGGAAACTTACTTTGGTCACATTGGTCACGAAAGCTCAAAATCGGTTATTTTTCCAGCCGTTTGGGATAACCCAGTCTACAAATTTTCTACTGTCTAAAGCAGTATCGCATCTAGCAATAAAGGTTTTCAAAATCTTATAACTGTCCGCTGTAACTGCAATGCCTAAGCTTTCTGATCATGGTATTTGCATCATTCAACTGTCTTATATTCATGCACAAAAGGCATTTTTTTTCGGTTTTCAGTTGACACAGAAAATCTTTTGAAAAGAGGTCAACAGATGTCTTTCATTAGAATTTACTGCGGACCTGCACTGTTCTGATTGGTTGAAAAAAAAAATAGAAACTGGTAGAAATTTCAACCAATCAGACCAGTGCAGGTCCACAGACTACTGAAAATTTTCATCAAGCAGGTAAAACTGCTTTCTAGAGAGTGCAAAACAAAGGTACTAATCAAACTGTACGAATTCTAAGGCTGGTATGTACCTTTCTTTGTGGCATGCCACACAGTCTTTTGGCGTGTCAGGACCCAAGTAAGTTTTACAAATGTGTTTAAATTGCTTAACAATGCCGTGCACTTGAAGTTATTCAAACTAATGCATTTTTCAAAAAAGGAAGAGTTTCAGTCTAAAAAGCAAGTCAGTATGATCAGGAAATACCACAATCACACATTGCAGACCAACCAACGGCACCGTGAGGAAGAGCCACAGAACACTGATTGTCACAAGACATCAGGAAGACAGTTAAAGCTAAGCAACTAGCTCTATCTTCCCCATCAAGCTAATTGCAAAACTAGACGGACACAAAGTACTGAATAACAAAACAAGGACCATACACAGAATCCCCAGAAATAATTGGAGCAACAATAAACAAAAAATTAACAACATAACCTATTTTACTATTTTACAATGATCTTTGATACTTATCGCATGTGCACTCATCCCCTACATTGTCCGAGTCCTTATCTATATTCATACTGAGTGCATGTGAGCAGCCAATGCTCTTGTGAGTCTACGTATTTGTACGGGATTGCCTGAACGTTCGTTTATAAACACTAATTGGCGTAGCGCCCATTACGCAGATTACCCAAGTGCGTAATAAAGATAGTAACATTCAAGGGAGGTCACCTTATGTAGTAAAAGTGATTTTCCTTAGCAATAGGAACTGCTCTTAAAGGAAAGAATTCGCTCCCTCTGGGAGCAAATTCTTTCCATTAAGAAAAGTTTCCATATTGAAAAGGGACGTAATTGAAGAGAATCATTGCTTGATCCATTAGTCTCCCTTTGGTGTGCGTATTTTCACTGAATGCTAAAAGCTAACAAAATATCATATACTGGCTCATTAATGGTTATTTTTGATATACCTGGAGCAAATCCCATGACAAACAGTGCCAACCCAAGAACAGCCATCCAACTATACTTGGTTGGACAGAATGAATCCGCCCAAGCAAACTCTCTATCTGAGCGTGGTGTATCCCAGACGCTTGTCCTATTACACCGGAAGTTGGTCAGATTATATGTTGCTGCATAACGTTCTGGTTTGTCAATATCCACATCGAGACAACTTCCGGTTGTTTCTGGAGAATCTGACACGTAACAGAAGCCACAATCTGAATCTGTTATACAGTCTTCACATAAACTGAAAATAAATCATCACGTGCCGATCCTGAAAGTTTTGTCAGAGGGGGTCCAACTTTGACAGTATTTTTTTAGTTGATTAGGGGAGGAGAGAGGATCCAAATCCAAATAACACTAAAAGCCAGCCATCATCCGGGGTCCACCAGCGAAACGCCATTTAAATAGCGTTTTGCTGGCGGGCTATTGATAATTTGAGGTCCCCGAGACCAGAGGAAGGGGCTTTTGGGATAAAAACAACAATGTAATTGTGACTCAGATCAGCCTAGACATCAGCTCTGACTGATAAGATTCTTCACTGTTCGCATTGAAGAAAGCCTAGGTCCTTAATCGACCACTCACTGAGTGCACAACAAAGACTCTGATCAGGCTGAGCGGATGCCCATGCTGATCTGAGTCGTCGCTTTGCACACACTCATTTTGTTGGCGTTGTCATGTCATGGCTCATTTGTGATTGGGGTTTATAATCTGGAACACAAACCGTCATTTTATCAGTGTTATTTATTTATTTGTATAATGTTTCCTTGTTTTTGATCTGTAAAGTAGGCCCCCAAACGGTTCTTGTGAATTTAGGAACCGAATCATAAGATATACATTTTAGTATGCCCTGTTGCAAAAGTTTTCTCAAAGCAACATTATATTTAATAATCAACAATCAGCTAGGGCTAGACGTCTTTGGTCTGATTCATATAATATAAATCCATACTGTGAGTATATAAGCAGCGAATGCGCTGGCAAGTCTGTGCATATGGACATGCTTGCCTGAGCCTTCGTAGCTCGCCATTGCGATAAGTATAGAAATCTCGAGCACATGTCTAAATATGCAGGTGGCAATGTCCTGAATAATGAATGGATTTAAATTATGAGACAGACAGTTGTTCTGAATATTTGGCAGATTATAACCAAGTGATACCTTATAAATGTTAAAATGAAAACATTTTGTGTTTTGGCCAAATTAGTAATAAGAGATCGCTGTCACTACCAATCTTGCATATGCAAGTATTCACTCATATTTAGATCTAGTAGTTATTTATTGTAATAGAGAAGAAAGATCGACTTACTTGTATTGAGCACAGTATGTTGTATTTAGCTCTGTGACTTTAATTTCTGGTGTATTTTTGATAGACAGCTGAAATCCAATTCCTAGGACAGCAAGGCCTACCATTACTCCTGCAAATAAATATTTCTTGAATTTCATCTTGTTTTTTTTCTATTAAGATGCTACAATACATTTACAAATTTAGAAGAAAATTACATCCAGAGGAAAGTGAAAATGACGCTTTAAATCTCTCACCCTATGACTTTTTTTTAAATATGTCACCCTCTGACATTTCAAAATATGTTACCCTATAACTTTTATGATACTGTCATACTATGACTTTTTTATGTGTCACCCTGACTTCTTTTGAATCTGTCACCCTGTTACCTTTGATTGGACCAATTGTGTCGTATGGAAGTGAGGTTTGGATAAAAAAAAATATATGTAAATCTGTTCTGGGCATAAATCGCAACTTGTCAAACCTGGCAGGTCGATGCGAAATCGGGCGTCCTCAATTCTTATAAAAAATAGTACCTGTTACCACAGAAGCAAACCCTATGTACCCCAACAGACCACTCCTACTGGAGCAGTCTGGTGGGATCCATGGTGTTTGCAAAATAGACTATCAATAAGCAGATTCAGGTGAATGGCTGAAAAGGGGCCAGTACTGATCTTACCCATCAAGCTTCCTATGGAGAGTATACGTCTTCCCGCCTTTTCTACCAACCAGATACCAATGAAGGTGAAGAGTACGTTCACTGCATTAGGAACACATACCAACCATATGGCAATTTCTACAGGGAACCCAGCTAATCTCAAGATACTAGCACTATAGTAGCTGAAATATGATTGATCTATCGTGAATACACAAAGTCGAACCAACATTAAACCTCGGACCCAGAATACTGGGTCCGAGGTTAAATAAACTTTAAACCCTTTACTTTAAGCGTCAACAAAAAAGATGCATTTGGAAATGTTGTCTTCTAAAGTAGTCTGCTGCTTATTTTTGCTAACATTCCTTGACTAATGTAACTATAGGGGCAAACAGTGTAGACACAGGTCCAACCGCTCCTATTAGAGCAGTCTGATCTTGACCTATACTGTTTGTCGAAGAGGTTTCACAGTTCAACAAACGACAAAAGCAGATCGCTTTAAGGGTTAAAGCAACACGTGTTGCAGTATCAAATGCAATAAAGCTTCATGGGCAAGTATTCTTGCTTCAATAGCGCCAAACGCAATTTTTTTTCACCCGCACCATAAAAACTATTCTAATGCATTTGCTTTTGTAACGTTTCTTTTCCACACCCAACACATATATATGTATATGTTTGCTAAAAAAAGAACTGATAGACTATACTCATTTGGGGGTGGGGGATATAATTTTGTGTCTTACTCCATATAATTCGAACTGCTGATAATTCGAAATAAACTTTAAGTCATTCAGACATCGATTTTACTGTAGATGCATTTGTTTATTGTGCATAGCTGATCAATATATATTTTGTCCAAAGTATCAGGCCAGTTCCCTCTAAAACCCGTAAAGAATGTGGTCACTTTTTAAGGAATGGTGTATGAGGCCATTTCAGTAAAAGAATTGCCAAGCACAGCTTCTATCAAGCACATAAGGTCGATATCGCTCAGATAAAAATATTAAAAACAACAATCTTACATGACAGTGTTGATACCCGTTAATGGCCCAAACACTTGCATACCACATCCTAGAATAAGAGCACTTCTGACTGGCTGGGTCTTCAACATACGGACCAAGGTACTTTTTCCAGCTAGAAAGCAGAGAAAAAGAACAGTTTTATTTTTACCAGTTCTAAGTGGGCTTCGTCGGAAGAAAACCTGTCTTCAGGGTTTGCGAGGTGAGACTCAAGCCAGGCTGATTAGCTACAGAGACTAGTTGGAATATTGAAATTTTGAATGAAACAATTTTCCCTATTATAGTGAGCAGATGCGCTGGCTTGCCTGTGTCTTTGTTGTTCGCATGTACGTTAAATTAAGATGGCGAATAAAAAAGGCGCGGATCAGATTGCACTAATGCTCAGATTGTAAAATCATAGATGTAAAATCAGGTTCTCTCTGGGCAAATTCCAAATGGATATATACCAATTCTCATTTGGTCAAGAAAACAACTACTACATACGTACTCACTGGAAATGAGTCCACAATGCATGCACGAATCTAGAGGAAGGGAGGGGAGCAGGGGGTACCTAGATTATCCTGGAAAATGATAAGTGGCTATAGATTACCTAAGAAATACTGGTCTGGACCCCCTTGAGAAGCAATTGGACCCAAGGCTCTAGCGTTGTAAGACCCCATCCATCCCCCTTGCGGAATTTTATGGATCGACCAATGTACATACTCACTAGAAATAAGTCCCACAATGTTTAATAAAAATGATATACAGCTCAAAATATAAGGTTCATGGGCTTTATTTGCTTGCGAGTCATGAAATACTGACTCCCTATGTAGGAAATAGAAATCAAAACTTAGCAATTTAATATGGTTAAAGTGCCTCACTAAAGATCACAACACATGCCTTCTTCTTGTTCTTTTCTGTGTTCAGCAACAGCTTCTTTAATACCATTTAATTCTGTATCAATGTTTGTTGTCTTTCTGATTTGTATAAGGGCTCTTCTTGCGTCTTCCTCGCGACCTTTCTCGACCAGCCATCTTGGACTTTCAGGGAGCCATAGGAATCCTATGAACTGTATGATACTTGGAACACCAGCTAAACCAAGCATGTACCTGCAAAGAATAAGTCATTTGCTCAAATAAACAACAAATAAAGTTAGCAATAATACTGCGTAAGAAAAAAATAATTAGCCCTTCGCCTGCTTCGAAAATATGCATCTGAAAATGTCGTCTGCTGTATGGAAATGCTCACGTCAAGGACTTATTTCGGCATTCAGACAAACAGTATGAACCCAGATCAGACAGCTCCAAGAGGATCAGTCTGATCTGGGTCCACATTAGTAGTAATGGGGGCATCCCATTACTACTCACAATGTTTGCTACGGTGACGGTTTTAAATGGACTAGCAGACGATACAGCAGACGATATTTAGTCACGATTAGCTATTCGTTATTTTCCACCATTGATAACTCAAAATCCTGTCACAGGAAACGTTAAGAGATTTGGCCAACTAAAGTGTGTTAAGAAAGTTCGTTCCGCAATAAAATTGTATTCCTATTATTTTAGTTATAATGTGTCTAATGACATAAATGCCACTGGAATTCTTTAAAGTAGACACACTTGATAAGAAATTAACTACGGGATGATTAATCCATTATTTTGTCGTGGGATAAAGCTCTTTAAAATCAAGTACCCCTCGAATTCGTGTGGGCTCGATGATCAAAATGGGGGTGTATGACAAAGAACCATTGTCATGTAATGGCCACAGTGATGAGAATATTTCCGAATTCGTTAAGAAACACATAAAGGAGTTGTTATCTATTTATACATGTACAAGTCTTTAATACGTTTATTAAGCAGCAACGACACATACTATGCACAATAGCCCCCCTCCCTCCCGTGTGTATGGAAGGGTATCGGGCTCATAAATCAAATACGCATTATGCCTTATACCTGATTCCATTTACGAGTTATGGATGTTTATTATGCTTTACCACAAAGTGTCTATCAGTTGTATGCAGTTTACATTCTACAAAATGATCGTGGTGATAATTCCATTTGGGTGTTCTGTACCCCCAATTCCCTGTCATAATTCCATTCCAGTAATGAGTATTTCTTATTTGCTATAACAGACAGTGCGTTTCAGCAATATGCATTCTGCATACTACAAAATGCCTTTACGCTTGATGCCATTTAGTCATTATGTTATGTGCTTTATGGGCTTTCTCAATCCGCGAAATTAGCTCTTTCAAAGTTTCTTATCTCTCTAAATAGCTGCTATTTGCTTTCCTGCAATGCGCGTTTCAATTGACAACAAAGTCTTATTTCGGCTTTTCATGTTGTCGCAAATCGATTTATGACTGAACACAATACGCTGTACATGTATGAGACGCCTATGCTGCTATAAATGATGACACGAGGCATAGATTTTTTGTGCGGCTATCCGCTAGTCTCTGAACAGCCAGTAGCGGTTCTTGATCCGTTGTCTTAGCCTCTTAAGCCCCATTCTCACTGTGCCGATGTAGCCACGGTTCATCCCGATGCAGGGCAGCCGGTATACCGTGATGCACCGGGACACATTTCATGAAAAATAAATTGCATTCTCACCTTGCCGACGTTACCCCGGTATAGCCCCGGTTCTCGAGATAGCAAGACGCCGGTTGATCCCCGGTTCACCACGGAGCACTTACTGTGCAGCACAGTGGAGCCACCGTTCGTGCCGGTATACCCCGGTGTTGCCCAGGTTGTTTACGGTGATGTCCCGGTAGCTGCCGCGGTTGAGCCACGGTAACATGCCGGTAGGGCCACGGTTGCGTCCCGGTGCTACTCTACACTATAAAACCAGGATAAAAAACGTAGAGTAACATCAGTTTTCTTCTGTCTCTATCGCATAACAGTTATGACACAAATTGGACTGCACAGCCATATACGAGTTACTAAAGGAACCATGATCTGTGTAGCGAAAGCAAATGCCTAGTAACCTCGCAGCTCATTTGCATGACAAATAAGCAGAAGCAGACCTGTTTTCTTACGACGAGGTTTAAATGTTGTTGATCTGGGCCCAGAATTACAATGCCTCCTTAAAGTTAAGGAAGACTTAATTTAAGTATTGATACTTCAACATGTACATTAAATGCTTAATAAATTGCCAAGACCGATGCAGTACTCATGGTCAAAGATATCATTGTGATCTACAGAAAAAATGAAACTATTTTGGTTTTAATCAGTTTGGAAACGTTATTTTTCGCATCCTGGAAAATCAATACTTAACTTAAGTACTCCTTAACTTTAAGGATACATTGTAATTCTAGGCCCAGATTGTCTTGCTTTTTCGTAAAAATATATAAACACTTTGAGCGGGGCATGTGATTTCCAACAATGTGACATTTTGAGAAGGAGCCTGTGCAGTCCCCAATTAAGCTTTAAAGTTGTTCGGTCAGTAGCTTAACAGTCATAGAATAATCAAGCGACTAGCAAAGGCTCTGATCAGACTGCGCCTAGGCGCAGGCTGATCTGAGGCTTTGCTAATGGAAACTATACCACATTGTTGGAAATCTCATGTCGTGGCTCATATATGCTTGACTCTTCTGTAACTATAAGTGCATTTATTCATAAGCTTTGTAAATGAGCACATTTATACTGCTGACAATTTAACCAACTTGTGACGAATGGACTTTCCCATCCTTATCATTTGGATGAATCCACTTTCATTTAAAGTGCAGCAGGAGTGACTTTTTCATTTTTATTTTGCATTTTATTACATATAAATAGGCAGTGAACCACACGGTTTATCACGGTGGAGACACGGATGTTTCCAGATTGCGCCGGTATCGCCCCGACGCCGTCCCGGTGGAGACACGGTTGCTCCCGGCGTCTTCCCGGTTTATCACGGTATTTGACAGCCTTCCCGGTTACTCCCGGCGAGTCCCGGTTGTTTTAAACATTTAAAAACAACCGGGGACATGAGTCGGTTTAACACGGTTCAACACGGTTCATCCCGGATCTCCAAGGTTGTTCACGGTGCCGCCACGGTTGTGACACGGTTCATCACAGTTCATCCCGGATCATCAAACCGGGATGAACCGGCACCTTAAACCGGGACAGTGAGAACGGGGCTTTAGGTAGAATAGTATTCTTCGTCAGTCAGGGGTGGGTCCAGGATTTCTGGAAAGGGGTTCATGTGTATAAAAATGTGGAGCTGGAACCTTGGAAAATTATAGTTTTCGTCAAGACATAGGTTGTAACAATGAGGCTCTCATGGGAGTTTTGGGGAACAGGGGAAAAAGGACATTAATTTAAGGGGAACAAAGGCCAATTTTGAGGGGAACAAAGACAATATTGGGGAACAGGGAACATAAGAAAGCAAGTTTTCGATTTTTGGGGAGCAGGTGAACAAGACAATTTATTTCAGGGAACTAAGGAACAGGTATCCCCCTCATTCCCCCCTCCGTGAGGGCCTCAACAGTTAAGACAAGGCCGTCGTCGGCGGTACGGCCAGTCCGGCCATGGCCAGACCACTTTTTTTGGCCAAAAAAGGTTTTAGCCGGACCAATTATTTTAGGCCGAATATGCCTTTTTGTCTGGGTCATTTTTTCATTTTTCTCTTGACTTTTTTAGCTTGATTTATATTAACTCGGACATGTATAATTATGTCTAGATAAGCACATTTTTCCAGCGTAATATTGGGATTATTTTCTTATCTATCAGTTTTAACATTTGTTTTCGGTGCTCAAAAGAATCGTTCTCATCGAGACGGTTCTTTTGAGTACCCACAACATATGTTTTAGTTGAGAAATAGGAAACTTATTTTTAATTACGCTCCATTATCTAGAGGCCTGGGACCTCCTGGCAAAAATTCCTGTTGATCCATGCATGCCAAATATGAATTACATTCATGTATATATTGGTTTAAATTGTAAGCAAGTAATCAAATTCTATCTTAATAAAGCTGACACATTTAAATGATAGTTGCGGCCCCACGTTTTGGATTCCTTTTTTGAAGGAAGCCAACTTGTCTTCTCCTTCCCCGGGTAATCAGGATAACTCTTGACGGGCAGAATTTACCTGTACACCGGGTCTCGCGTGCATTATCTTCCGATAGGGCGCATTTTTCGAATCCTGGATAGTATACACATGCGCAGACAATCGTCTTGCCTGTTTTTTTCCAAAAATGAGGGACAAAAAGTAGAGAAGAATTCTACTGCAGAATTATTTATTATTATCATTATTTTAATTTTGCGTTTAGCAATTTTTGGTGAAGCTAGTAATTTAGTTGCGTAGTCGAAATAGACTTAAGCGTATTGCGGTTTGGCAAAAGCAGGTTTACCGGAAAACGCAAGTTCAGGTGAACCAGAATATGGAAAGCCATTCTGTAGAAAGCGAATTCCGAATTACAGAAATGCAGTCACTGTTATATTTTTATAGAAATAACCAAATGGAATTATCGCCTCGACCCTTTTCATAGAACGTAAAATGCATATTACGGAGAGGCACTTTGTGTTAAAGCATAATTAGGGATTAGGGATACAGAACACCCAAATGGAATTATCACCACGATCATTTTGTAGAACGTAAAATGCATACAACTGTCAGACACTTTGTGATAAAGCATAATACACATCCATAACCCGTAAATGGAATCAGGCATAAGGCATAATGCGTATTTGAATTATGAGCCCGATACCCTTCCATACGTGTGTATATGTGTCCAGAGACTTACCATTCTAGCATCCATAAATTATCCTCAGACCGAAAGGCCCAATAGGTATTTGCGCACGTCCGTTTAAATATTCTTCAATAGGTGAAGATTGAAAGCGGAATACACCTATATATGGGCCTCGACGCGAGAAAACCTGCCTTCGGGGGTTTGCGAACAACACAGGCGCAGACCAGCCTGCGCATCCGCGCAGTCTGATCAGCGCCTTTGTTATTCGCTTATCGGAAAGTATCATATCTAGATATGCTAAGAGCGAGATTTAAATTTTCTAGCTAGTCGCTGTAGCTGAGCAGGCTAGTTTGAATCTCACTTTGTTGGAAACCCCGAAGACAGGTTTTCTCGCGACGAGGCCCATATGATACGTACAACTTAAACGTAGCCAGCATACAGTCTCAGGCCACTATCAGGCCCAAAGGGTTTTGGGTAGCTGGGGAGAAGAGCTATTTATTTTCAGGGAGCTTGGGAGCACTGGTAATTATTTAGGAGAGCTTGGGAGAAGCTAATAGTTTTGGGGATTTAGAGAGCCCTGAAAAAATCAACAAAGGAATTTTAAAAAATCGCACAATAAAGGAAAATTCTCCATTTTTTTTAAACTTGTAAATATAAGTGTATTTATTTTTGTTTTAACATGCACATCTGCATTGATATTAAAGGAAAATATGGCGAATATTTTTTGTTGTTATTGATTTATTATCCTTAATATTGTTCATTTTTAGGTTGATAACGCAATTTGGAACGCTTCAGAATGCACCAGATCGCACCATTTTAATCCTTTTTTTTCCGGGGAACGTGTCCCGGACCCCCTAGCACATGTAAGCACGAGTGTGTATCCACATCGTTACAGGCCTACTTATTCGCATGATATATAATTCTCAATATAATAAATTAGCCGATTTTTATTAAAACTTTGAAGAATGCTGATCAGATATGCACTTACTTGATGAAACTGAAGTAAAACATGCATATAGGGCCTAATAGCACTTGTGAAAAGACTTTTTATGGTTACAAAAAGAAAAGCATTCACTTTGCCTGAAAAAATATAGTTTTAAGCTGTTGGAAAAAACTGCCCCTCCAACCACCAGAAAACCAAATGGTCTGTCCGTAGCTAAAATCAAATCTAGAGAGCATTCCTCCATACCTACCCTAACAGGTACAGCAACAGCATTTTACAGATGGCCTCATACTTTGAGCTACATATTAAAAAAATATATATATAATTATACGTAATGTATTACATGGCTGAGCCCTGTCTTTACATGTGTAACGCAAAATATTAAGTGAACATCAAGTCATGCGCTTGTAGAGAGCTTCATAGTTTTTAGGTATGCAAATTTAATCCTGCGGAAAGAAAAATACATTTAGGGAGAATCGGCTTATATCTTTGGGGATTTGGGGAGAAGCTGAATTAATTTAGGGATTTGGGGAGCAGAGGCAAACTACTTTCAGGGAGCTAAGGATTTTTCAGGGTTTTTGGGAGATCATTCATTATAATAATAGCAAGGGAGCACAGAACCCCTGGGGCCCCCACTATCGACCCAACACTGAAACGCAATTGAATGTAATTTGATAAGCTTATTGGGTTGCGGTGATACACTACCTCTAATGGCAGACATATGTGTTGTCTTACCTCCATCCGTTTTCTTTGTCTACACTAAACAAGCCTGCTACAATACTGGAGACTAGAATTCCTATGGTGATGAAGAGCTGGTTCACTGTTACTAATCTGCCTCGAATATCAGGTGGTGCCGCTTCTGCCACGTATACAGGTACGGACATCGAGGCGAACCCTGTAATTAAATAACAACTTCAACTACATCCATCGTATAAACGTGCAAGTTGTGTCATGAAATTCAGCCTTTTTACCCACGAAGTCACGTGAGGCTCGGTTTCATCCAGACTGTTCTTACAGTACCACGGGGGCGGAACACGTGATTTGCGACGTCATTGTATAAACATACCGGTCGCGGCCATATTGAAGCTTGCATCCACTTCAATTAATGATACATTTTCATCAGCTCTTCGTCTATTTAAGAGGTAAGCCAGATATGATTAGTGCATGAGTCATATTTTTTGCAGTTATGTTGGTAACAACTGCACTATATGCTCAGTACTCTGGTAAAAGCAAACACTCCGACACAAACTAAACTTTTTTGACAGGACTTGAAAATTACCCAAGGGTGCAACACCTCTTACGTTTTACGAGGATAATTATAAATTATACTTAGAAATTGTCTTGAGCATTGTAAAGTGTTGGACGGATGTTAAATATAAAAGACAGACACCCACTGGAGAAATGACCAACATATTTGGTACACCTTAAAAGATGATCTGAAAGCCGCCCTATATTCGACTTTGCCAGAAAGAATCCAAGCTGTCATTAGAGCCAATGGTGGTGTTGCTAAGTGTTAGATGGCATGCCGCACACTCATCGGAAATGAAATCAGTTTCAAAATAAAATGCATTGTATATGTGCATAAGTAAAGCCTAGAAAAATGATGATTTGCATCTTTTAAAATACTGCTACAAAAGAATTTAAGTACATAGGGTATGTAGATAATTATATCAAAAATCGCTGTCTAGAAAATTTTCAGACAGAAGCAGCTGTATATCAATCGACTAAAATTAAGGGGAGGGGATACCCAATCTCTGGATTTGTTTGCCCGTGACATATGTCAATCGACTACAATTAATGTGCGGGGATACAAAATCTCTGAATTTTATTTGCTCGTGACATATATCGATCGACTAAAACTAAAGGGCGGGGATATAAAATCTCCAGATTTGTCTGCTCGTGACAAATATCAAATGACTAAAATTAAGAGGCGGGCGCACTAAATCTCTGGATTTGTTTGCTCATTGTGCGATAGAATAAGAGAGTTTGATATGATGCGGATCCAATATGTCATTCAAATATATACCTTATAAAATCTGTCAAATTTCAGAATAGTCACAAATTTTGCTAACATGTGTTCAAAGGCTTGCTCGATACTGCTGCATTACACACCCTTAGTGTTCAAGATTTTTCGATAACCGATGAGGGTGAAATGGTAAAGTCTTTATTATGTTCTCTCGCAAGATGTTTATGCAATTTGAATTATATCTGAAGACCAAAATTTACTCAGACGCTAATTCTTTGCACCTTTCATCTGAAAGGATCATTGACGGTTTGGGCCTTATACGCATATTTTCTGATTCTCAGAGCGCTGCTTTTGAGCTTCTAGTGTGGTGCATGTAGTATCAGTGCAATAGGTGCATCTAATGGCAAGTGCCAGCTAGCAAAATATTTTCAAAATTTCTACGCATTCGAGAGTTATGGCGGGTAGAAAGGGGAGGGGGTCTGAAATTTCATGAAAATAAAAAGTGCATTAAAAGTGATTTCTGCACGTTTTCTTGATTTATTTGGTAGGCATGGTGATATCTACTAAACATACCATATGCAGAGTATTAACGAATCACGATAATTGATGAAATTGTTTTAAAAACAAAATATGTTTTTTAATTAAATGTTTTTTGGGAGATAATTTAGAAATTGCCTGTACATTTTTGACTACATGTACTAGTCCAGGCGCTGATTTATGTACAGGCCTTAGTTTTTGACTTGGCACAACTTACCTGCCAGAATAGGTTTGACTGCAGAAATGCAATCCTTGGGTCTTCTGCAATACTCCTAGGTACGTCGTACAGTTAAATTGTGGTAGCAGTTTTGCTGTAGGACGTCATCTTTGAACGTACCCTACGCTTAATGAGGCTGGGTAAATTGAGAGGAAAACACGCCTCACGTCCAACCATTACTTCCTATTCAGCATATTTCCCTTAAAATTTATACATTACATGTATGCAATGGCATACGACAGTAATCCAATATAATTTTTTTGTATATATGGTAATTTAAACGTGAAAATGTCCGACGGAAGGGGCGATTTACATCCCCCCCCCCCCCTGAATATAATGTATCCAAGTTCAAAAAGATATGAAATCTTCCCCATTTCTTAATTTATCAAGTAAAATGGCATATTTTTAATCATATTTAAACAATATTCTTATTGTATATTTGTCATGATTTGCATTTTTTACAAAGCAAAGAAAGAACATACCACCTGAAATGACAATTCAGGAATTTGTGTATTACACAATGTTCAGTGTACATTCTCTTCTGCAATATATTGAATCTGTGACTTATACTAAATTATTATATATGGACATGATGATAGCCTTAAATCATTAAATGAAATGCAGCAAACAGCCAGTATGCGTTTTGTTGTGTGATTGAACCGGTCACAGCGAAAACATGCCTTATTTTTCTCCTTTGGCTTAGTGTTTGAAGTAGGCTTCTTGCTAAGCTGGTGTACAGAATCTGGTCTGTGTTGTTGCTGCAGCTCCACAGCGTCCTTTGCCGCTGTTTCCATGGCTGTTGCAATGTCTATTGCTTTTTGCAATGTCAAATTTGACTCTGAGAGAAGCTTTTTCTGAATGTTTCCATGTTTAATTCCGCAAACTAATCTGTCCCGCAGAGCGTCATTTAAGTTAGCTTTGAAATCACAGTGTTCCGAAAGCTTTCTCAATTCAGCCACATACACGGGAATCAATTCACTGTCTTTCTGGTCACGTTTGTGGAAGCGAAAACGTTCTGCAATCACTAACGGCTTAGGTGAAAGGTGATCATCCAACAGTTTCACTATGGCATCGAATCCTCTGGATGCTGGATCATCTGGCGATGTCAAATTCCGTAGGAGACTGTATGTTTTTCCTCCCATCAAAGCTAGCAAAGCTGGAACTTTCCTGTCATCAGATATTTCGTTTGCCATAAAGTACTGTTTCACGCGTTCCGTATAAGATTTCCATGTTTCTGTTACTTCACTGAATTCACCAATATTTCCTATTGCAAAATTTGCCATTTTAGTGATGTTAATCCAAGAATTCTAAATCCAAAATTTGAGTTCAGGCACAAAAAATCTCGTCGCCAAACAACTTGTTATGTACTCGATACACAACTTAACAAAGTGGGTTCTAGCTCTGAACTAATTTATTTCTACAAACAGCAGAATATCATACGAGGCAATTATGATAAGCAGGGTGTGCTATTGTTTTAGGCTATCAAGAGTTTCATACAGTCTTTACTGTAATAAGCTGTAATTATGGACTATAACTTGCGCGTAAATGAAACTAAATGTAAATTTTTCCAGGAAGAAATTACATACTGCGGACACAAAATAGACGCAAATGGATTGCATAAAACGCAAGACAAGATTGAAGCGGTAATCAACGCGCCAAAGCCTGAAAACGTGACACAACTGCGTGCTTTTCTGGGACTAGTAAACTACTATTCTCATTTTCTACCGAATTTGGCAAGTGTGTTACATCCCCTGTACCAGCTCTTAAAGCAAAATGTAAAGTTTATCTGGACAGAAACTGCACAGAAAGCATTTCAGAATGTAAAAGAAATGATAACATCTGACATTGTTTTGACACATTACGATCCAGATTTACCAGTAAAACTAGCTTGTGATTCATCATCATATGGATTGGGAGCCGTGATATCCCACGTCATGGGAAATGGTGAAGAAAGACCAATTGCATTTGCTTCACGAACGCTAAACTCTGCAGAGAAAAACTATGCACAGATTCAGAAAGAGGCCTTAGCTATCGTGTGGGGAGTAAAGAAATTCTACTGCTATCTATTTGGACGGAAATTTACACTTTTAACGGATCATCAGCCACTGATATCAATCTTCGGTCCAAAGAAAGGGATACCTGCAACAGCAGCATCACGTATGCAACGTTACGCATTATTTCTACAAGGATATGATTACGATATTGAGTATAAAAACTCAAAATCGCATGCCAATTGCGATGGACTTTCGCGACTTCCGTATTCACACGGCGAGGAACTACCAGATAGTGACTCAGCGGAGATATATAACTTGTCACAATTAGACAGCCTGCCTGTATGTGCCAATGACATTAAACGTGAAACGCGTCGGGACCCTACCCTGTCTAAAGTCCTTGACTTTACAATGAATGGGTGGACTTACAAACCTCAAGACGAGATACTGAAACCATTATACATGCGTAGACATGAACTCTCAGTTCAAAATGGATGCCTTATGTGGGGAATACGCGTCATAATTCCTATCAAGCTACGGAACAAAATGCTTGATGAACTACATGTTGGACACATAGGTATTTTGAAGATGAAAGAACTTAGCAGAAGTTTCTTCTGGTGGCCAAAACTAGATAGTGACATTGAACAATTAGCTAGAAAATGTTCAGGATGCCAGATTCATCAAAAGGCGCCACCAAAAGCTTCACTACATCCTTGGGAATGGCCCTCTGCACCCATGGAACGGATACACATTGATTTCGCTGGCCCATTCTTGGGACATATGTTTCTCATCGCGGTAGACGCACATTCGAAATGGCCAGAAGTACATGTAATGAATACCATAACTGCTTCAAAAACAATTGATGTTTTACGGCAAATATTTGCCCAGTTTGGAGTTGTAAAGCAGATCATTTCAGATAATGGTAGGACATTTACAAGTGCAGAATTCCAAAACTTTGTGAAAAACAATGGAATTATTCACAAAACTTCAGCACCGTGGCACCCTGCTACTCAAGGACTAGTTGAACGTTTTGTACAAACATTCAAACAAGCTATGAAATCAGCATTAACTGACGGTGGTTCATTGAATCAGAAAATTACATGTTTCTTACTGCAATACCGCAATGCAGTGCACGCGACTACAAACGAAAGTCCTGCAAAACTTTTACTTGGTAGACAGTTGCGCTCTCGCTTAGATTTAATCAAACCAAACACCAGGGACACTGTTGAGAAAAAGCAATTTGAGGCATTTACGGAACCTAAACGCTCTCAGTTTTCGGAAGGAGAAAAGGTAATGGTGCGAGACTACAGAGAAAATACGAATAAATGGACAGACGCTAAAATTACTGAGAAATCTGGACCGCTTTCATATAAGGTTACCACCGGAGATCAGGGAAAATGGCGTCGACATGCAGATCAGATGGTTCGAACATCGGTTGAATCGACACGACCGTCGGAGAATTCATCAGACGTTAATTTGGATATAAGTGCTCGAAATATTTCAAGTGAATCCTTGGATAATAGCAACCAGCAACCCACGGAAACACAACCTGTTAGGCGATACCCACTACGCAGCAGGAAGCCTCCGGACAGGTTCACTTATTAGTCTTTGGATTATTAGTGAATAAACGTGTAAATATTGTGCTTAATGCTCATTGCAGTGAACAAGGGCATAATAATCCCTTACTGTAATGATATGATGAGTTAAGAAGTAATGATCACCTTCTTATCTCGGATGCATTTGTGTAAAGTCTGGTTTCTTTCAGGCAAGCGACTTTCATGAATGGGGCTTATCAGCTTTTGGAATGTATTATTTTCATTAATGGCTTTTTACCAGAAATTCATTAATGAATATTATGTTAAGCTTGAATGAAATAGTTTTCAAGTGATAACGGCTTGTCTCATTGAGTCCAGGCTAAAGAAAGTGAATGTATAGTTTATCGTACATGCTTTTACGTATATGCAATGTAATCTTATGTTCCACAATGGAAACACTATTCCAAAAACACATGGATTTAATAACATGCGTCTTACACAAGTAGACATTCTGACTTGGATTAAATAACGTACATGACATACCACAGACGTATGCAACGAGCCAAGTCAATAACATTATGGACTAGCAAAGTCAATAACAGTGAGAACTTCCAATCTAGAAGAGGGGAAATGTTGTGTACTGACAGCTTATTACAGTAAAGACTGTATGAAACTCTTGATAGCCTAAAACAATAGCACACCCTGCTTATCATAATTGCCTCGTATGATATTCTGCTGTTTGTAGAAATAAATTAGTTCAGAGCTAGAACCCACTTTGTTAAGTTGTGTATCGAGTACATAACACGTTTAACCATTATACAAAATGATATTACAGTTATGTACGTTACTTACTTTCAAATGTATTACTATTTAATGCAGTAATATCATAAGATTATGTGCTACCAAACGACCTCCACAAAATGAGTTTTGTAAACTGTAAATTTATAAAACCAAATTATATAAGCCACATAATGAAGCGCGTTAGCTTTCCAGCTGCTTAGAGTTACCATGCAATAGCCAAATTCACTACGTTACCCTAAAATAATAGGATTTCCTATAGTTAATATCCAGTTATTTGTTATTCTTACGTATCAATATTACATTTTATTTGAAAGAAAATTACTAGCAATATGATTTTAAACTAATTTTGGCACTTTTATTACAGTTATATATGTTACTTTCTGCTGAATAATATATTCAATGAAATGACAGCCCTATATCACCAATTGTGTAAGCCTCCAAAATACATGCAATTATAGCTTGTCAGCTATTGGCTACAATAACTATATTGAGAGCTATGATTTGGGGAAAAACTTACACTTAATTCTTAAAATTACCTTTTTTATTTACAATATTGGTTGAAATCGAGAAATGAAACATTAAAGCAAACGTTAATCCTTGCCATAGCAAAAAACTGTTTTAATCGTTTTTGTTTGTCTGTTTGTTTGATTTGATTCTTTACGCCCAATCAATAATCTTTCAGTTATACAGGGACGTGTCTTCCTGGGTTGAACCAGTACTAAGCTAGGATAAATGTGTCTTGCTCAATGACCACAACGCATTGACTCCGGTGAGGCTCGAACCGGCGGCCCCTTGGTCTTGAGTCAAGCACTCTATCACTGAGCCACTGCGCTCCCATTTTTTTTAGATCGTTACGGTTTCTGTCCCATACATGGCAAACGCCATGCCTATTCATATGGAAATAACCGCTCTATATCCAAAAATTATCCAGTTCGATGAAGAAACAATACAACTGGTGTGAGTAACAATACAACAAAAGTATTTAACCAATATTAGACAACCTTGTTTTTGTGGGACATAGACAAATAGTCCAGGCCAAGATCAGACACCTCAGACTACAATGTCTGATGACGTTCTCTACTGTTTGCTTACAGGATGTTCTATCAAAGTTTGAATAAGAATGAAAAACAACACCCAACAACCCTGAAGATGAAAATGGACCGGTTCATTTGATAAAAGTGGGAAATTTCATTCGACTTAAAAGAGTTAAGGAGATGGTGACATTTATCATACGCTTTGTCTGGTTCTGCAATGTAATAGAGCATTGAAACAGGATATTTTCCCCAAGGTTCTTAGAGGTCAAGGCTTATCACTTAGAACAACTCTCTTGCATGGTAAAGATTATATTGTAGCTGTAGCAAAATGAATGGATTCAAATAAATTATTGGAAATTTTGTTTTGCATTATTTCTATCAATTAGGCTAAGTCTAAACGTGGAATTTGTTCATATAAAATCATTAAGATATTCAGCATGTCAAATGAGGACATAATCAATGATGCAAGAATTGCATCCCATTTCTCCTTTGTATGTTTCAAATCAAACTAAATTGATGATAAATAGTAACGTAAATAAATTTCAAATGAGTAAGCACATTTGATTTTAGTTGAGCAATGAACGCTCATGCGAGCCTGTGAAAATATGTCATTAGACACATTAGAGCATTTGCTGCTTGTATATATAGATGAAAGTAAGTAATGGTGCAAAGATCAGGAATCGATACAATCAAGTACCACACCTGACCCAGGATACCAATGGGAAAGTGACAAACTCACAGAAGACACCACAAACGAGAGCCAAGAGGTCAGCCCTTTCCCAGCAGGTGACCACAAAGCACATATAAACAGACGCGCACAAAACATAGCAAACACAAGACAGAACAAAAACATAAAAGATCCACAAAAGAAGTACCGCCTTGGAACGGTCAGTAAAATATTTTACTGGAGGGCTTAAACCGGTTTAACGGCGCCAACCTCACCCTTAATTCAGATGTGGATCAAGACACATAGATATTTGGTTTGCATGAAAGACCCCTAACTTATCAATGCATCATCTCCTAAAACATATAAATCAAGATATAACAAGGAGATAAAGCAAGGATAAGGACTCAACAGCAAATTAAACTGAATACAAACGCTAGCTCCACTGCATCAGCATGGGGGATTAAATGGTACATTTGCCCATGTGAGGTATGTACCAAAATCACATATGGTGGTTCAAATCTTCAATTTAGCATGTATAAATTACATAAAAGAGGTCAGCAATTGTTCTTTTGATTTTATAGCAACGAAATTCACACTTCTGCTACTGTCAAAGATCATATCGAAGATAAGATATTCAAAATCTTCTATATTATACCACATAACATATACAACAATAGAGGCACTGCTTTATCAACATCTAAGATTTATATTTACCTTTAAAAGTAATAGAAGTATGATTTCACTTCCTGGAAGGAAGCATTGCAAATATGACATGCATGATACTTTCATGCATCCTTTCTAGGCATTGAATTTAAGTTTTTCATTGATGGCAAAGACTACTGAACAAAGTGTTTGTAAGAACAATTGACTCTTTGTATGTCTCTATAAATCACTACCCTCAACATGTTTTGTGCTTTTATATAATTTCCTATTCATGTGCAATGCATCTGTTTTCTGTCTGAAGAAGCAAGATATATATTTTTTTAGAAAAAGCTGTGTTGATTTTAATTTTATATCACTTATTCATTCTTATATTTATATACATATAGCGCTTTGTTATCAAGAATTATATTTACAAGACTCCTGTAATAAATTGGTCATGCAACATTCTGTATAGTGAAAATTATCATCAGTTATTAAGCATTGATTGCTAAAACTGGGTAAGATCTCATGACTGCATGTTTTTAAACGTTTTATTTTACATCCAATATCTTAAACAACATTTTAAAGTATATTTTACATTACCTGAGTGTTACAATGTCTTATTCAGCCTCGCTCTTGACTGATAATGTCATATGTGTTAAAATACTTTCTTAAGCAGCAATTAACATGTGTTCTTTGGATATGATCATATCACATGAGATCGTTGTCATCCATTATAGTTGATTTTACCCATTTTCAGGAAAATGTTACTTCAATATGAAACCTCTCCTTTTAAAGCGATATTAGTTTAGCTAATGGTCAAAGGTACTATAGTTTCATTAAATAAACTACAAAGGGTATGCTGAAAATAAACTAAAATCTAATTAAAAGCTGAAACAAGTAATGTGCCATCATCTGCAAATGCATATAAATTTCAGTATACAATTTGATTTTTAGAGATTGTCTTTAACAAAATAACTGATTACCTACACGTATAATGCATAGCCTCTATTGTAATATATATCAATTTTATTCTACCAACTCTTAGGTAATTGATTTTGTCTGGAATGTAAGCAAAGAAAAATAGTATAATTTTATTACCATCTCTCTAAACATTTAGTAATTTGTATTTTTTTTTTCTATGGGACATTAACCTAGGTATTATACAAGGAGCTAACCTATATTATGTTACTGACTTTGTTTGCATAATGTGTACAATGTTAAACTGGGTACATAAAAATATTTTTAAATGACTGATGAGACTTTATTCAATAAAACTTAGTTGTGTTGTTTTTCTCCTGCGATTAATATTACAAAATTCTACATCCCTAATATTTTAGCTTTTCAAGACCCAATCGTATACTATCTTTGATAACATTTAGGACAAACATAGGACCTTATGATATTTGATATGATTATGTATGTTACTTTGATAAATTTGACAGAAATGGAATGTATTCTACTACTACTAAAGAGCTGTCTATTTCTTTGTTTATGTGTTATAGAATCTTTAACTTTGGACAAAACAAAATGATATTTCGTGGAAATGAAAACTTAACAAATTTCTTTATTGCAAATGTAAATGTTTATATATATAGTAACTTAATAAAAACTGATAAATATTTTAGAAAAAATTGCTGTCTTATTATAAATTTAAAACAAAACAGGTTTGGAAACAAATAAAATACCATATGACATATAATATAAGGTATTTAGCAATATATATAGGAAGTTTTAAAGTTTGTAATGTATGTTACATATTGCTATACAAGCATTAAAATATGGAACTTTACACCAGAAACGCAGTTAAGTATAGTTTTTTTTTACTATCATGTAACGATAGAATGCTCAATTATGGTTTAAAAAGTCAGCTGGAGGTATTGCATGCTAACTTGCAAAGTGAAATGGTTCTATTCATGTTCACCATTTTTTGGAGGGTAATCATATTCAACAGCTTATAATTCTTAAAGATATTATGATAGAAACAAGATGTTTGCAGTTTTGAAACAGTCAGGTAATTGTCTTTTCCAAACATGGTATGTAAAACGTATATACCAATTATAGAACTTATGAAATTAAACTTTGACCAAAACTTATTGATTTTATAAGGCGTAATTGAAGATATAACGTAAATGACAGTTATAATATAAAAGTTGTGCTTCTGGATGCAAACAATTTATTTACATAATTGTTTGGTCCATATCAAGATTTTGACAGTAAATAATGACCGTATGCACCATCTGGATACAACCTGGACACCATTTCTTATTAAAATGTCGCCATTTTTTTATAGTAAAAAATGGGGTATGTGTACAAAACGACTCCTCCTGAAAAACTGCTACCACTATTTGACTGTACGACGAGCCTAGAAATGTTGTAGAAGGGTAGTTCTAACTATTTCTGAAGTCAAACCTTTTCTGGCTGGACAATTGTGCCAAGTCAATTTTCAAAATCCTAGCTCCTTGACTATACCGTAAATAATGCAAAACTGAAACCTCAACAAAAGAAATAAATATTTTTGAAGGAATGAAAGTGTCCCATTTAGCATTGGAAAGTAAAACTAATTCTAACTAGATCCTTTGAATATTACTTTTGCTTTGTTTAAAGGGCATAGTTTGTTGAATGTATTTAAAGTGTCCGAATATTTATGGTATACATATGCATGTATATCTCTATATGAGACAATATATTGAACACTAAAGTATTTTCCTGTTATAACTCTTTGCATGCCAGTGGATAATTTTGTCGTCTGTCAATAGCCTTTTGCAAACAGTTTGAACCCAGATGAAGACCAACATAATGTCGGTCTTGATCAGGATCCAAACTGTGTGACACTCTGATGGTGGTCCTGGGTGGTTTATTTTTAAAAACTTAATTTTGAAGAAAGTGAGCGGACGACAATAAAAACAGGAATAATCCCCTAGCATGCAAATAGATAAGTACAGGACGTTTGCAAAATAATGTATCATTTAATAACAGTGAGATTTTTTCTTATGAAAAAATGCACAAAACCTTGCTAATTCTACTTTTAATCTTTAACTACTTTATATTAAACTAGAAGAGAATACAAAGCAATTAAGGAGGTTGGTTCTAGAGAACTTCATTACTGTCATTAATTTCTTATTTGGTAGAAAGGGCATTTTATGGGCTTAGGGCCTGTGTTTTTGGGCTGCTGAACATCTTCCCCCCCTTGTGCCAGCAAGCCACTTCCATACAATGTGTAAAATATGGTAACACATATACATGCAAAAGCTTTTGCTGGCACACGGGGGGGGGGGGGGGGGGGAGGGGGGAATGATATTTTAAAAAATGTTTTCGGATTTCTATATATCTTAATGTAAAACTGATTGTTCTACCCCAAATTTTACATCTTTGAAGCATTTAATACTGAAAACTGAGTACTCAGGTCAGAGTAGCTTCAAGGTGAAGAAAGGGACGATTGACAATCTTTTATTTTTACTGAAAACCATAGGCATTTACCCATAGCAAGTGTCAATGATCCTTTGGTAATATACCTTTATTTACCGCGTGGTAGCCTTTGTAGTGTGACTACATTTTGGTTATTAGTTGCAGACTACACAACCTGAAAAGATTTTAGCGTAGATGTTTTTACAGCTTGAAATTGTAAAGCATGTATACTGACAGTGCCTTTAAATAAAGATATCCAAACATGTGGAAAAAAAACAACAACAGATACTTATCTACGCATCAAATGTATTTTAGTAAGATTTGATCAGAAAAAGAATGCTGTTCCCAATAAATGAAGAACTTGACGGAAAATCTTCCTGTTGGTTTTATTGTTTTGTTGGGTATTTATATTGATTTTGTTAAATGATGAATTTGGAAACAATAAAGAAAAACAATTATCACCTACCGATCCCTGCACCAACAGTTAACCTGCCAATAATCAACACTTCCTTTCCAGGGGCGGCACCCATGACAACAGCACCGGCGGTGAATACAACACTAGCTAGCATCACAACTTTCTTCCTTCCAATCAAATCAGTCAAAAATCCAGCAACCAGAGCGAAGATGGCTGCGGCGCCGACCGTAGCGCTGACTATTCCCTCCTTCCATATGTTACTGAGTTTCCAGTTGTCACCAATAAGTAACATGGAACCAGAGACTATTCCAGTATCATATCCGAACAGGAGACCACCAATTGTTGCAATACATGTCATATAATACACATAAAGTCTAGCCCCTTTGCCCTCCTCAACTTTATTAGCGACCTCCAGGCTTTCGAGCCCGCCATGCTCAACTTTTTCATTTGTCATTGTGTGACGATCTGAGATTGTTCTCAAGACTCAAGAAAAATGTCATTAAAGTAGCAATCACGACTACTTGTAGATAAGAAAAGAAGCAAATAAGCCAGCACATTAAGTAATAGGCGAACAGTCAAGGCTCAGGGGATTCTGCGCGTTCGCAGTCTCGCCAGAGCCTTGACTGCTCCAACACATAGCATATGAAAGTAGATGAATGCCAAAAACGAAGATGAAATATCTGGCTATCCTCTATGGACGGCTGTGCTTATATGTTTAAATTCATGACTTCATGTATGTGCGATAATCACCACTATCCCATTGGATAGTCATGTGATAATTCCTGGTTACATGACCAATAATGCATTAACTTTTATTCCATCAACAATATGATGGGGCTGTGTGTAGGCTGGTTTCTGATTTATCAAGAACGAGGTTTGTATGCGTTTGCCTCAACAAAACCAGCCGCAAAACGTCAGCATATTTTAGTGTCATTGCGAAAAGCTTTACGGAATATATCCAAGTAATATTTGTGTCAACGCCACGCTTGAAAGTAAAAAGGAATGACAAAGCTATAAATCAGCCTGTACATGCTTGTGTATTTTCCACTGTACATGACATATGCATAGGTCCAGTTAAGCAAAAGTTTCAGCGTAAAATTGGGATTATTTTCTTATCCATCAGTATAAACATGTGTTTTGTGTGCTCAAAAGAACCGTCTCAGTGAGACGGTTCTTTTGAGTACCCACAACATACGTTTTGGTTGAGAAATAAGGAAATATTTTCCTTCACGCACCCTTGTCTGGGGGCCTGATATTATGGAGAAACAGTGACCGATCCAGACTTATTCCAAATTTCTAGTTAGTATACACGCCTGAACAGATCTCGAAGACTGGTCATAAGGTTATACAACTGTTTTTTTTTCATGCTCAACACATACATGTATGACCACGGTATCTGTTCCAGTCATTTTAAAAATGAATTGTTTGCAATTGACAATTTATGACCATAATAAATGTCACCTTCTGCTTTTTTTAGCAAGACAGTTGCCTCAGTTGCTTGTATTTTGATAATAATGAGCATATGCCATTCTCCTATGATTTGAGGATGATACTGAAAAAATATAACCTCGGCTCCGGGTTTTCTCGTCAAATCACTAGTTTATTGCACTGATGGTTTATTGCTCACGACGTCACACGATAAATTCAATTTTGTCAAGACGACATCAAAAGGAACGGGTAAGAATTGTTATGTTTATTGTAGATAGATTCCAGTTAAAAAAATAATTCTCCTACTTTAAAACATTTCTTCCATTGTTGGCCAAGAAATAATAAAACACGCGAGCAGTTGACTAACTGAGAAGCTGACTTCTTTAACAACCAACAGGAAGTTCAAAGAACGCTTTCTGGCTCCTCTTAGAAAGTGGCAAGTTAAACCATGACATAGGGTATATCAGATACTGGAACAAATTAACTCTTTGCATGCTGGGTAGTTTTGCATACTTTTTTTTATCGTCTGCTGATTTTTTTTTAAATCAACTTTTTTTCAGGATTTTTTTTTCCGAATTTCAAACAGATTTGACCGAGATCAAGCCCGACGTTTTGTCGGGCTCGATCTGGGTCCAAGCTGTTTGCAAACATTGCGAGCAGACGATATAAGCAGACAAAGCGTATGTATATATGGGTAGATAGGTGGATGCGACATTTTACAGCTGCTTAGTGCAACAAAAAGTATGTGATGATCCAATTAATTTTAAGTAGCTATAGAACGTAGATATGCGTATATTTTTACTAGTATGTGTGCTTTGAAGCTATCACTGTCCTTAAACATGGGTCTTTATTGGGAACGCATTTTTGGGTCAATTTATGTTAGGACGTATCGTGTTGACCTAGTTCACAATTTGAAAACTATATGACCAAGGTAACAGATAGCATGGATGCATGGGGCACCGAACGAAATGTTGACGCCAATTTCACAAGGTATATCTAGTCTAGAGAGAAAGTTCATTAAAATAATTTCCCATCATAAAAAAGCCCTCCAGTAAAATATTTTACTGACCGTTCCAAGGCGGTACTTCTTTTGTGGATCTTTTATGTTTTTGTTCTGTCTTATGTTTGCTATGTTTTGTGCGCGTCTGTTTATATGTGCTTTGTGGTCACCTGCTGGGAAAGGGCTGACCTCTTGGCTCTCGTGTGTGGTGTCTTCTGTGAGTTTGTCACTTTCCCATTGGTATCCTGGGTCAGGTGTGGTACTTGATTGTATCGATTCCTGATCTTTGCACCATTACTTACTTTAACATTAATTTATTGCAACAGACTGCATGCTTGGTAGTCAACCCAATCACGGTTGGCAACTTTGCTTTCCTCTGTAATTGCACGCTGGTGGGTCGGACTTCAGACTCTATGACGGTTCCGACTTAAAGACTTATCTATTGATGAGATGGTAGGGACCTGATGCTTTGGTTGTTTGTCGGGCCCACCGGGGTTTACCTGTTGGATTTCTTTTGCTCCGGTAGTTCAGTTTTATTTACTATTGAGTCCTTATCTTTGCTTTATCTTCTTTTTATATCTTGATTTATATGTTCTGGGAGATGATGCATTGATAAGTAAGGGGTCTTTCATGCAAACCAAACATCTATGTGTCTTGTTCCACATCTGAACTAAGGGTGAGGTTGGTGCACCGTTAAACCGGTTTAAGCCCTCTAGTAAAGTATTTTACTGACCGTTTCAAGGTGGTACTTCTTTTGTGGATCTTTTATGGTTTTTCTGCCTTGTGTTTGCTATGCCTTTGTACGCGTCTGTTTATATGTACCTTGTGGTCACCTGCTGGGAAAGAGCTGACCCCTTGGCTCTCGTTTGTGGTGTCTAACTGTGAGTTTGCCACTTTCCCATTGGTATCTTGGGTCAGGTGTGGTACTTGATTGTATCGATTCCAGATCTTTGCACCCATACTTAATTTAACCATTTTCTGTGGGTTTTTCTCTGCATTCTGAACTTTACCAACTGCTTTTTTTTTTTCATTAGAAATTGTGAACATACGTAAGTGTATCATGATGGACATAAACATAACGTGGAAAAAGAATTGTACAATCAACTTCAATTTTACCGTATGGTTTTGTTTATCTTAAAAATCTAGTAAAATTTAACAAAAGTGATATAGCTTGACATTTATCAATGAGGTACACATACCATTTTATCAATAGTAGTGCACATTTCTGGACAGCTGTTGGCCATTGCATTCGCTATGTAGAACTTTGTCCAGTAACGCTGTAAACCTTGCCGTTTTGCAAAATTTGTGAGTATATACTTATGTGTCGTAAAATTTTGAAGGTATGAACATTATGAGATCGTTCTGTTTAATTTGATTAGTGAACTTGCTAAATATAGCGTGTGCTCTTTTGTACTGTAAATAGAAATACTCGAAAGTTCATTGAGCATAATTATTTATTCCGTACTTAACTCATAGTTTGACAGAGAAGCCCCATATATCACCAGAAGCGTGCAGGACTGCCAAAAGAAATTGTGTTTGATTTTTTGTAAAGCAGGATTATAGTACATAAGAAACCAAAACAAAATGGCAGATAACCACCCTTGGGAAACTCCCTAGAAACAAGATGGTATCCAAGACGGCCACCAAACGTGTTCCATTCTAAAAGTATATGTAAGATCAAAATTGTGCAATTCCTTTAGAGTTGCTTTCCCTAAATGCTATAACTTCTCCCATGCATAAACTATTTATTTGTTATTGCAACTATTAAAGTATCAGGAAAGCCATAAAATATTAGACAAGGGATCATACCGCTGACCACAGAATAGTAAAAGTATGTAAAAAGGCAAAGATCAGGAATCGATATAATCAAGTACCACACCTGACTCAGGACACCACATAAGAAAGTGACAAAAACACAAGAAAACTTCACATATAAGCGAGCCAAGAGGCCAGCCCATTCCCAGCAGGTGACCACAAGGCTTGAACAGACAAGAAAGCACGACAAACACGAAACTTATCCACAAAAGAAGCACTGCCTTATAACAGCCAGTAAAAATATTTTCACTGTAGAGCTTAAACTAGTTTTACAGTACCAACCTCACCCTTAGTTCTGATGTGAATTCAGACACATAAATGTTTGGTTTGCATAAAAGATCCCTAACTTATCTATGAATTAATTCCTAGAACATAAAAATCAAGATATAAAAAGGAGATAAAGCAAAGATAAGGACAAAACAGTACACAAAACTGAATACTGGAGCAAAAGAAATTCAACAGTTAAACCCCGGTGGGCCTGACAACAGCCAATGCATCAGGCCCAACCATCTCATCTACAGAAAAGTCACTAAGTCGAAACCATCATAGAGTCTGAAGTCCGACCAGCCGGCGTGCAATTAAAGAAGAAAGCAAAGTTACTAGCCGTGTTTAGATTAACCACCAAGCATGCAAAAAAAGTAAGTGAGTATGATCAGGAAATACCACAATCACAAACTGCACACAAACCCATGGATCATGCATCAATCACCAAACACCAGGAAGACAAACTAAGCAAAGCAACCAGTTCTCTCTTCCTCATCAAGAGGATTGCAAAACTAGAAGTCTGTTGCAATACATTAATGATGTAGCCAATCTTTTAATTTTAATAAACTGCGCTGAAAAATTATTAGAGCCAACAATCTTCTTCAACTTATACACTAAGTCATCATAGAACTCAGGTTCCGAAAGTCCTTGGCGCAAGAGAAATTTAACTCAGACATTGAATTTAGATTCAGTATCGGTGATAAAATTTAGAAAAGGTTTTACGAAGTTTATGATACCAATATCCTTGCTTAGGTAGTTTCTGAGTTAACAATTTATTGCGAGTGGCTAAAGTCAGCAAGATGGCTAGACGCTCTAGCAAATTGGGTGAGTTGAGAGATATATAAACTCCATAGGATGTAGAGCGAGGAACATTACCATCTAGAATTGGGAAATTGACAATTTCATAATAAATATCGTCACGTTTATCGTAAATTTTGGAAATGGACAAAAAATGCAAGTCTGAAAACGCGGTTTCGGTATCAGAAGTATTAGCTCTATTAAGGTAGAGCTCTGAAGGGTATATCTGACTTACCATATTGTCAAAATCAACATTATTAGTGTTTAAAATATCATCCAAATATCTGGATTTAGTGTTAAAATTGTCGATGATATCAGCCTGGTTATCATCGGAAAGAGACATCATAAAGTCCCTCTCATAACAAAACAAGAATTAATCGGCAACCCATTACCTGACCGTGTCTGAGATATAGACCATTTTTCAAAAAGGGTATCTCTTTGAAACTTACAGAAAATCAGGCAAGGCATCAAATCCCGGACAAGTTCGAGTTTTGGCATAATCAGACTTCTGACTACTGAGCTACCTGCCTTGACCGTCTAATGCCTTTACCATTAATTTATTATAGAGATTTTGAAGACTACTTGGTTTATGTATATGTCAGTCTGGGATTATTGTTCAGTGACCTTAATATTAAACTAGGTCCGTCGGACTTATATCTTTTATGGGTCAGTAGTTTTGCTTTATTTTTTTATATTATAAGGTGGTTGGGCAAAACATCATAGGCCAATATGACATTTGGCCTCACTGTGGCCTACGTATATTTTAAGATTCAGCGATTTTGGTCAACTTCTTTTAGACTAAATTATATGTTTGGACATGACTGTGATTTGCTTCTAGAAAAGTAAGTAATGGTGCAAAGATCAGGAATCGATACAATCAAGTACCACACCTGACCCAGGATACCAATGGGAAAGTGACAAACTCACAGAAGACACCACAAACGAGAGCCAAGAGGTCAGCCCTTTCCCAGCAGGTGACCAAAAAGCACATATAAACAGACGCGCACAAAACATAGCAAACACAAGACAGAACAAAAACATAAAAGATCCACAAAAGAAGTACCGCCTTGGAACGGTCAGTAAAATATTTTACTGGAGGGCTTAAACCGGTTAAAAGCCTCGTTTTAGTTACTTAAATTTTTCACCCGGTTGCATCTGTTTAACGAGTAGTGCTATAGCTTGAACGCAAGTTGCATGTTGAAATATGTTTATTTAATAAATTATTGTGACCGCTTTATCATGGTTATTAGAGCATTGAAGGACACGAGCATCACTCAATATCTGTATCGGGGAGAAAAATATTGAAACAGCTTTTCTCTTCATTGTCTAAGAAACCCTTAAAGCGCCATATAAAGTTGCAACATTCCTGTAAGCATATAAACGACAGACTATCGAAACTCTATTTGAATATGCTGGTGGGCCAAAAGTGGCATGGGACTGTACAACATAGTTACAAACAAACGTTTCCTTTTAGGACTAACGTAAATAGACTGGTCAATTTTTTGCCAGCTACAATTTTTTGGCATGGACGAATCATATATATCATGCTCTGACACTTTGAGCTTTGTGGATATATGTCATCTAGGTCACCTAGCATAAAATAGCTGAACTGCCATTTCATTGCACAAAGTTTTGTCTGCGTTCATCAGAGCCAGCATACAGTGTCGGACCACCATCGGCCTGGCAGCGAAACACCATTCCACGCTGGCAGGCCCGATGGTGACCCGCTTTTAGATGTTTAAGTGGTTGCGTTCGTGGCTCTTTTCCAAAATATTCGAAAATCGCCATAAAAGGTTCAAAAGGCGCCAATTTGGAAGCTATAAAATGATTTATCATATATTTCCTTAGACTTGTCAAGTAAATCTGGAGCAAGTTCAGATCAGTAAAAATGGGATAGAACAATTAAAAGACTATATACGTAATTATTTTATTTATTATATATTATTTTTTAAACATTTTTTTTTCGCTGAACATGTCTATATAAATACATAACATCCGTAAAATAAAGATTCTCTATTTCGCATATTATATATATAATAGTATTACAGAAGCTGTCATATTCTGTCATTGTAACACTAGAATGGACTATCAGTAATTGTGATGGGTCCCATAAACATAATTTGGCGTAAGAATGCCACCCTGAAATACAGTAAAGCCTCCATAATTCGAACTTTTGTCAATTCTTAATACTTTTGGGCTACATTGGTTTCAGTTAACAGGGCATATTTAGGAACTATGTCAAGGCCTCGTGATCAGAATTTATTCCAAACTAAAAGGAGTAACAACTTAAGTAAAATGCATTACCAAGTATTTCCTATGAAAACATAAGTAACTTGTGCTTAAAACTTGTCATTTAAGTGTTTTTTATAAGCACCCAAAGTATGTGTTTGATAGGATAGTTCATAAATACAACCTATTCTCTGTATTCTTAAATTCGAATGTACTCAGGCTTTCAAGTACTCTTCCACTAAAAGTGGGGACACACATTTAGATAAAAATAGTGAAAAAAGGGATTTTCGATGTAAAAAGTAAGGATAGTAGGGGTTTTAAAGTACATAATCCATAAAAACGATGCATTAATTAATAAGTTTTCTCATAGGAAAGCTGTGCCTAAAGCACCATCCAAAACGAATGACTTTTTCCTGTTGAAAACATCAAAATTGATTCATATATATAATGATCTGCCTACTTAGAAAAGCTATTTTTTTTTTTAATAAATTCGAGCGATTGAGAAAAAAATGGTGATTTTTTATTGTGTTAATGACATTTTTAAGTGAGAAAGAAGGATAAAAAGGAAGAGAAAAGAAGGGGCACAACAAAAACGTTGGGGAAAGCAGGAATAGTGTGAAAGTTATGCCCGCTTGAAAGCTTGTATGCAGGCACTTCAATCAAAGTTTGACTCATCCAGTTTTGCTTTCAAACATACACTATCTACATAAAAACTCAAATTATCATACAAAATGAATATTTCCAGGAAATGCCACTTTGAAAGAGTATAACCTATCGATGACATCAGAAGGGAGAAATGGATATGGATGTTGCCATTGTAACGGTCTTGCTTGACTCAAAGTTCAACATCAACACGTCACCTAGCTTATGACCGAGACCAATAGTATATGAACAGAAAAATGTAAAAATAATATCAACATATATTTTCTATTGTTTGAACTACATCTAAACATAATACTATGGGCAATATGGATATACTCTGAAATAAATAGACTGAATTCCCTGAATGATAATATAAAAAGAATCATACTTGGTCATATTTACGTTTGGGTGAATAAAATGAGTCAGCCCACGAGATAATATCAATAAATGAATAATCTGTTTGTTCACGCCCACCAATCCATCTCATTCATAATATGTTAAGAAAAAGAGGGACATGTTTCTTATGAATAGGATGGACCATAAATTCAATGAAATCGTTATTTTTTCTTGTCAATAGGACGTTTATAATGCTGGAAATGCTATTCAGATAGACTTGACGTTTACCTTCAACAAACCTAAAATAGTGTGCCCTGGAACAAAAACGTTTCTAGAGTTAGCGTTGAAGTTGAGTAATGCCATTTTTCTTCATAACAAAATCAAGCATAATATTATTTTCAATATGATACTTATGGAGTGTCTCAAAGTTTTTTCAACATTACGGTAATTCTAAAATTTGCTCTCAAAAACAGGAAATAGATTGCATTGAAATATCATTGGTATATGCGATGCAGGAGTTAGATTGGTAGGCGTTTTTTATTTGTTTATGACTAGGTTAAATCTTCTCTAATATCAACTACATTGTGAACGGGGTTAACATGGTCGTCTCTAAGTTCAGCTTAAATTTCCAAAGAGATGGCCAATGAGTATTTCCCAACATCTGTTCATATGCTCTGGTGAAGCAACAAAGGGCTTATTTTGGTTTGATTTTTTTTTACTTAATACATGTACAAATTTGACTATTTTCCTATTTTGGAAATTTCTACAAATATAAATGTATTATGAAATGATTTTCACTTATGTGTTTTATTAATGCTTATATTTCTGGTTCTTATTAATCACACAAACTATTTACTCAGTATTGTCCCAGCAGGCACACAGCCTTAAACAACTTTTATTGACGTCAATGCGACGTAGATTGACGTCGATACGAGATTGTTTCGACGTCATGTGCCTGCTGGGTTGTATTATAGATACATACATTGTTCAGACTCTACTCCAACTATTATGCAACTCTAGTATACATGATTCTAGATAAATAGTATATTCAGGTCGATTCTAGCTCGCGAGATTTTGGTACTTATCGAATATGTGTAGTATAAAGTCATTCTTGAACATTTAGTTGGGCGAGATACCTAATATTTGGCCTGAGCCTTTATCTACGTCTGCTTTTTGTGTGATGATTCTGGTAAAAATGTTAGGTTGCACGGGTTGTTGCTCGCCTATGCCCGCCTATACCGTAAGTACCAAAATCACATAAGCTGGCTAATATGCTCTTGCTACTCGTTGATTGCGCCTCATCCATTTAGTAGCGAAACAATGATTACACAGAACAATTACAAAAAAAATACAATAATTTGGTATGGTCAAAAACCTTTTCCGAGCAGTCATCACTTTTGTCATCTGCTCTTTCATCTGCTCAAGTTTTAGTTAGCTTATAATAAAGACGTCGCGTCAGATGTTGGTGATAATTTGTGTAACGTCGAAAACGACGTTAAACGTCGTTTTTTTATATAGTGGCGTTTTTCATTACGTCAATACTCAAATGTACTTTATTTTAAAAGGGTACAATGTTAACTATCAAATTATGAAGCTGTTTTGCAATACAAATTAGAGAATAGAGTTAAAAAATAGGGACGCAATTATTTTCCATTTTCATTAACCGGTAATTTCAAAAATAGTGAAGACCCAGATGGAATCAATGTTGAGTCAATGATGTGTGCCCGCTGGGTTGTCGCTATAAACTGAGCTTTCGATGACATACTTAATATGCTGAGAATGTAGCTGTAGATGCTTACATGTACAATATATTGACTTTAAATAATGCGGGGCAACAGCACAATTATTTGACGCTGTTACTGAGGCCGGCACAGGGCAGTCGTCCGTCGTGTCGTACCAGGGATAACTGCACTTTTCGGTCGCTGTTTAACATTAGTTCAATTATTTAAAAAAATGTATGACATTGAATCAAGGAGTGGGATTGTATCTCAATATAGTCTGTAGAAGTTAGTACCTCATGGCACGAAAATATCTTTTCAGACGGATGGGATAGATATGGAATTTGATGGTACATGTATACTGTCCCATGCTTTCTGTTTTTAAAACGTGGGGCTGTTCGGGCGAGACAACTTGGTGGGACGGGACAAATTTTCCTCTAAATATGCATTACAGTCCCATCCAGTGATGCGGGACGACTTTTTCCCCGATCGCCCGTTGTCTCGTTTTTAATAGTAAACAGCGCCATAAACACGCCAAAATTAGAACATTGCAACGTCAGTTTACGGCGTTTTTACGGCACGTTAAATAATGGCAAAAAACGCCGTGTGTGACATTTTTGCTAGACAAAGCATTTCAAAGATATTTTAATCAAAATTTAACCATTTCGCATCATCCAAATACCAGCCTGGAGTAAATAAAAAACGCATTTACATATCTTTTTAAAATGAAAATATTCTAATAGACATGTTGTTCGTTAAGTAATGAAATAATGCTTCATTTTTATGAAGACGTCATTTCTGTGAGTGTGACATTTTTGCTAGACATGGCAAAATATTGATAACTTTTTGAAAAGTAGAAAAAATCACGAATAAATTTAACTATTTATTCTATTCAAAAAACGCATTTTGTGACTTTTTTTAATTTACTAATAGACGAAACACTAAAAAATTATATACAAAAATATATACGTACTCTCCATCTTTTTTCACATTTCTTTCGATCTCTACACTTTCTCTTTTCTTCCTTCGTCTGCTAGCACTTGTTTATTTACCAAATGACGTCATTTTCATGCTTGATGTCATTTAGAATGAAGCAAAACGTAACCGTACGCGAAATTTCACGCGATTCCATACATTATTAGCCGTGGTTTATATAGGTAGAAGTAACCCGCTTAACGATTTATGTTACATCTCTACACGCAAAAATCGACGTAATTTGCTTAATATGCAGATAATATTTTTTTCTTTTATTTATAAATTTTATTTTTTTTCTTTCAAAAATGAAGTTTAAATACATACTTTTAAAATGATGCAAAGTTTGTAGAAATGAATAACGGAATACGTGAAAAAAACGGTCATAGAATAGATAGACCCCCCTACTTTTTGAAATTATCACCAACATCTGACGCGACGTCAAAGCCTTGTGGTTTCCTGCTGGGAAAGGGCTGACCTCTTGGCTCTCGTTTGTGATGTCTAATTGTGACGTTTTCACTTTACCATTGGTATCCTGGGTCAGGTGTGGTGCTTGCTTGTATCGATTCCTGAACTTTGCCCTACTTCCTTCTTTGATAGTGTTTGTTTCCATGATAAAAACTAGTTTAAAGTAAGCTTGAGAATATGCAGCAGGTTTAAAATGCAGACGACATTTTCAGGACAAAAAATATTGGCTAGATAACAGTTAATTAAGTCTGATAATAATTTGCACCAAATCAAATGGTCTTCAATACATAGCTTGCATTGTATTGCTAGTACAAAATAGAGATATACAGTAGACAGTGAACTTCAGTTGGCAAACTGTGTGCATGTGATGTGCACCACAGGTGACTTTCACTTTTACTCTTTAGCAGTGTTGTGTACCTCCAGTGCGCAAAGGTACACAAACATGTAAAATTTAGTTCATGTTTAACTTAATGACGACAGATCTATAAAAAAAATACATTGGTAGAGGATTTCACTGCTTATAATTATAAACTTTTACATGTTAATACTGCATCTATCAACACCACAGTAGCATCTCTGTATAAACGTGATACTAGTCTATACATGTAATATATTATCTTAACTCTTTGCATGCTTTGTAATTTTTGCTAGCTTTTGCTGTCTTCGTCTGTTATTTCTCCAAAATTATTGAAAAATCTTCCAGGAACACTTTTAGAGTCACCGCTAGCAAGGAAAGGGGAATCATGGAATAGTTCCTGTGATGAAGGCCTACGACAGTTATAACCCGGAGTCGACGGGAGATATCATCTCATTATTTCGTATCTGTTCTCTCGCAAGTTTGGTCTTGTATTTTTTAGACATAAACAGCTCCTGGACTTCTTCTAGAGTTTTATTCTTGGTTTCTTTGAGAAGGACAAACATAAATATCAGACCTAGGAAACAGATTCCAAAGTAGAGCCAGAATGTTGCTGAAATAGAAATAATTATTTGAGTTAAATCATGGTAATACCATCACACTGGTAAATGTATACGTCGATTTGGTGGTATTTACGCGTATTGCCGGTACTTCATAGACCGGAAGTGGTAGATATTGGTGTTAATACTATGTAGAAACACATGCCATAGGCCAAAAGGACTATAGAATTAGATCATTTTTAAGTATTCAGAATTTGCATGGCGAATTATGTAAGCATTTAGGAATAGATTCGAGTACCGATCATCCAGATCGGTACTCGAATCTATTCCTAAATGCTTACATAAATCGCCATCTGCATGCCGAATACTTAAAAATGATCTAATTCTATAGTCCTTTAGGCCTATGGCATGTTTTCTACATAGTATTAAGGCAAATATCTACTACTTCCGGTCTTAAAGGTACCGGCAATACGCGTAAATACCACCAAATCGACGTATACATTTACCAGTGTGACCATTATTTCTTCGCATGCTGGGTAGTTTTTCATGCTTGGTGTTGTCATCTGATCACTTATTTCTAAATTAACTTTAAAAATATATATCAAGAACACTAGCCAGAAAGCGTTTGATCAGCTCAGGACCGACGATAATGTTATTTACATTATACATACTGGGTATTTTTCATTGTAAGTAAGGATGCAAAGATCAGGTATAGATACAATCAAGTACCACACCTGACCCAAAATACCAATGGGAAAGTTACAACGTCACAATAAGACATCACAAACGAGAACCAAGAGAGCAGCCCTTTCCCAGCAGGTGACCACAAGGCATCAACAAACAGACGTGCATGAAATCATAACAAAAGAAGACAGAAATAACATAAATGATCCACACAAGAAGCACCGCCTTGGAACGGTCAGTAAAAATATTTCATTGGAGGGCTTAAACCGGTTTAACGGTGCACCAATCTCACCCTAAGCCTAGCGTCCTTATTGTGAGATATAGGCAAACAGTGCAGACCCAGATCAGACGCCACATTATGTGGCGTCTGATCAGGGTCTCCACTATTTGCTTACAGAAAGTTCAATTGAAATATGAATAAAAATGTTAAATACCACCATACAACCCTTAAAAAGGAAATGGACCGACCCAATTGATAGTAGTGCAAAATTCCATTTGGCTTAAATGGGCTAACAACAGGTAAATCTATGGGTAAGATTTGGTCAGTAAACTTTATTTTAGATCTCCCTGATGGCTGAGCTTGTTGCCTTTCTAAGGCGGTGACTCTGTTTTGGTTGTTCTTTGTTTGTTGTTGCCTTTAGTATTGGTTTTGTGATGAACTAACAATCTCACTGAGAAAGACAGAACTGGTTAATCTACTTTTATGATCATGCGTGCGTGCGTGAATTTGTCTGTGACATTGTTTAAGTGTTATGCTGTCTCTTCCTATTGGTGCCATCGTGCATGCGATCTGCGATTGTTGAATTCCTGCTCATACTCACGTGGTTTTTGAAATTTGTGTGGGCCTGTGCACGAGATTACGGTACTTATCACATCGACGAGCAGCGAAGGTTCAGGCGAGTCTGCGCATATGCGCAAACTCACCAGAGCTTCGCTGGTCGCATACACAATGTATGGGTCTGGATGAAGGCTCAGACGAAATTTTAGACATCTAGCGTTACTGGATACGTTAGTATGCGCATTTATTAGAGGCAATCGCGCACGTGTGATAGTACCAAAATCTCGTGTGCTGGCCCATATATTACCCGACAGGATTAGAAGTTACTTTCCGTATTTTCCTACATGTTCTAGCAGGGTAAAATCTTGTGTGCTGACCCATTTATTACCTTACAGGATGAGTGCGTACAACTTATATGGTACTTACCGTATTTTCCAACATGTTCTAGCAGGGTTAGAAATGTAAGAGACACAATAAGGTTGAACACCCAGTTGGTGGCCGTGGCCAGGGAGTTTCCTGTACTTCTTGCCCACATTGGATAGATCTCAGAATTTACCGTCCATGGCATTGGCCCTAAACCTGAAATAGCACTGATAACAGTAATTTAGCTCGTATACTTGCATTGCTTATTACATATACGTCCAGTGAGGGATTTGGTCAACCTGCGCATTAACAAAGTCTCATCAGAGCCTTCAGTCACTCATTAACATACAAACTTAGAAGCTTATAATAATTCAAAACAAGATCATACACAGGGGTTTCCAGATTTTCTAACTGCTAACATGGTGCTTGCTAAATAAACAATCATGCTATTAAATGCGTACATTTTGGATTATTCACACTGTATGAGATTCTGATTTCCAGTCTTTTATTTAAGAAATGAATTCAATTTTTGGAATGTTCATGGAATCATGAAAACTTCAGGCCTCTTGCAAAGTCAATGTAAAGCACATTGGGCTTCATGTTAACTTTGCAAGAGACCCGAATTATTCATGATTCCATGAACAGATCAAAAATTGAATTTACTTTAAATCTTATATTTACATTTTATTATAAATATCTAAAATATAAAAAATATTTTTAATTTAGGAATTAAAACAGTTTTGTATTTAAAATAAAATAGTTTTAACGGCTTTGTTGGAGTGTAAAACGGAAAAGCGGAACAGCCAGCTTGAACAAGGACAGCCAATGGAGCAAAAAAGAGGCTTCTTTTGCTTTTGCGACTCGGGGATGGCTCTCTGTCAATCACAACACCAGTGTCACTTCTAGGTAATAGGTTCGATGTTTGAAGCGTATTGCACGGGCAAGTGAGCTTCTCAGCTGTCAATCTAATTCGTGTTATTCATGAAGCTATATATATGAACGGTTGCAAAAATCTAATGATTCAGAGTTGCTTCGAAAATGTAAACGTTGCTTCATTCGTATTCAAACCAAATGTGTTTTTTTGCAAATGCTGGTGCTGTTACAATGGGGTGGCGTATAAAAGTGTTTTCTGATGATGGCAGTTGACATTGTCCGAACTGTTGACGTAATAGGAGATACTATTTTGACAAACAAAATGCGCACTGTGAACTTGTTATGTCAAGCGTCTTATCAAATAGTGTAGACCCTGACGAAATACCACACTATGCGACGTTTCATCTGGGCCTTCACTGTTTGCCAATGAATTAAGTTATGGCGGGTACCAGCAACTCATTGTAATATCTAATTTGGTTAACATAAAAAACAATAAAGAGACATTCGGTTGTTCACAGTGTAAATTTACTTTTGGTTTTAAGTATAATATAACAACAAGAGTGTAATTTCATACATCTATTACAGCAGCAATTTTACAATCTAGGACGAACATTTGACCAGTAAAATATATTCAAGATCTCTCATTGTGTCATTCATTAGCTTTATTTGGGTCAGCATATGATATTTTGGTACTTTTCACGTTATCGAGTGGGAAATATTCCGGCAAACCTGCGCACATGCACTGGATACGTCATCATGGACGTTAAACCCATTTAAACCAAATGGAATTTCTCACTTCTATCAATTGGACCCGTTCATTTCTGTTTTAAGGGTTGTTGGGTGATATTTTTCATTTTTATTCAAACTTCAATAGAACATTCTGCAAGTAAACAGTGGAGACCCTGATCAGACGCCGCGTTAAGCGGCGTCTGTTCTGGGTCTGCACTGTTTGTCTATGTCCAACAAAAAGGACACTAGTCTTAAATGGGTCAAAGGAGGCTTTTGCGCATATACTATAAGTACAAAAATCTATTGTACTTAGCCTATTTGTCAGTGAACTGGTGTATCTTTCTGTTGGTTTCAGTAAGTTAATATTGAAAAACACTGACACAGATTTCCCTTAATAAAGATCGTCGCATAACAAAGCTGGCACAAACATTATGCACAGATCTTTGTGCTGCTTTGAAATGGCGAACATATTCCTTTGACGTAAGTACCACTCAGAAAGAGTACCTGTGAAAAACAAGATACACATGTGAAAAGTAACCTGCCACCTATTTTGGTGTTAACTTTCCACTTATTTCCCTATTAAAGTAAGTAAGGGTGCAAAGATCAGGAATCGATACAATCAAGTACCACACCTGACCCAGGATACCAATGGGAAAGTGACAAACTCACAGCAGACACCACAAACGAGAGCCAAGAGGTCAGCCCTTTCAACTTGAGGAAGAGAGAGCTGGTTGCTTTACTTTAATCGTCTTCCTGGTGTCTTTTGATTGTTAGTGTTCTGTGGCACTTCCTCGCGGTGCTGTTAGTTGGTCTGCATTGTGGTATTTCCTGGTCATACTCACTTACTTAGGTAGTGGATAAACTGATCTCCTTGTAAAACAGGAATCGCACGTTTCATCTCAAGCCTCACCAGTCTGTCGATGAGACTTTTAGCCGTGGCCTTGTCTCCATATGACCTTAGCTGTTGTTGGGACGTTAAACACAAACACAACAACAGCAACAACAACAACATGCTTAATTAATTTTTGAGGGCAATATTTCCGTAGTGAACGTAATCAAACATAATGCACCGAGGTTTTATTATACTGTAGATGAATACTTACCTGGGGCAAACCCCATAACGAAAAGGGCTAGTCCAAGAACAGCCATCCAACTATAGTTTGTGGGACAGAATGAATCAGCCCAGGCATATTTTCTGTCAGATCTGTCAGTCTTCCAGACACTATTCTCGTTACATCGGAAAAATGTTTCATTAATATATGGGGCAGCATAACGTTCTGGTTTGTCTTTGTAAGCATCGAGGCAGCTGCCAGTTGTATCCGGCGAATCTTTCTCGTAACAGAACCCACACGCCTTGTCTGTTATGCAGTCTTCACATAAACTGAAACATAGATAAAGTACCCCTTATATTATTTTAGTCGCAAAGTCATTATTAAAATCATATATTTTGTAGAGATGAAGATCAGCTTACACATCCGTTAAGTCAATTTATGAAATAAAAAGGATATGTCACCATGTTTATTCTTTCATAATCTCATATTGAAGTTTTCAGTATTTGATCAATTTTCTAAACAAATGAAATAATAAACTAAGTCATAAAATAAAGCCAAAGTAGTTGCAATCTTCAGTTAGGTTCTTTCTTCTAACTTAAATCACTGCTCATGACCTTAAGCCATCAATCCAATCACGCTTGGCATTTTTGCTTTCCTTTTTAATTGCAAGCCTGCGGGTTGGATCTTAAGCCTCGTTTATATGCACATTTTGCACCCTGGTACAAATTTGCACACAGGTGCAAAATTGCACCCGTGAGTAAATTTGCACGCCCTTATGTAGCGTTCATATGTCAATAAATTGTGTTCATATGTTATTTGATTTGCTTTTTAAACATATCACAAATGTTTCAGTTTTACTTTAAGGAGACATTCGATGTCCTAAGAATTTTCGATTAGTGAGTTCAAGATACCGTCGTGTAAGAAAAATGCAACTTCTCTTGGTTTTACTTGCTTTATTTATTTATACAATATTGAAAGAGGATAAGTGGTACTTATAGAAGCTGTTGCAGCAGTACTAAGTAAATACTGGACTATCTGGCCCAGTGGGAGCGCAGTGGCTCAGTGGTAGAGTGCTTGACTCGAGACCGAGGGGCTGCGGGTGCGAGCCTCACCAGCGTCACTGCGTTGTGGTCCTTGAGCAATACACATTTATCCTAGCTTTGTACTGGTTCAACCCAGGAAGACCCTCCCTGTTTAACTGAAAGATGTTGACTGGTCGTAAAGAATCATATCAAACAAACAAACAAACAAAATCTTGCCAAGAGTTGTGGACGAACGTGGTGCTTGAGACTTATACATACACTGACGAACAGTGGCTTCCGAATGTCAAGGGCGTCTTTTGACAGTCTCTGCGACAAACTGCGCAACAGCTGCAACGGAATGCGCGTGTGCATTAAGTTGTTTCAATTGAACTGCTCGTGGCAGTTTGACTATAGACTACTCAAAGCTGGACAATTGAGAACTTCTTCGTAATAGCAAAATAAACGTCTTGTGAATGTTAGAAACGGGTTTGGTCTTCAATTATTGACGAACTGTTCTGAATATCTGAGGGGAAATGACTTAACCTAGGTTATCAATGGCTACAAGATTCCCAAATTGTAGGGGTAAGATAGACGGTAGACGTATTTCAATTATTGCTCTGAATCACGAATCGTACTCCGTGGTACTCCGTTATCATGCAGGGGAAAGCTTTTCACCGATGTGTACATCTGATGGCCTGGACTCGTGCACGGCGCCAGGGTTCTGGCAAACTCTGATTTCTATTGCCGAAGTTAGGAAGAGATATTGTTCGGAAATAGAAAATGTGCAAATCGAAGGCTATAGACCGGAAATTCGAGTTGTTCTGCTTGGCAACCCGGCATAGCCGATGAAGTAGTGACTACAGAGAGAAGCCATGCCCTTAAGTTTTATAAAGGGACGATTTATGTGCCGCGACATGTGATTTCCAATCATGAATGTAGTATTTACACATGTAGACTCAGACGATCCTGTACAGCTTCTTTTTCAGCTTAGAAACTCCAAATGATGTTAAGTATGTAGCTTAACAGTCATACAATATTCAAGCGACTAGCGAAGGTTCTGATCAGACTGCCCTATTACGCAGACTGGTCTGAGCCTTTGCTAGTCGCACATACCATATTGTTGGAAATCTCACGTCGCGGCTCTTATATAGTTTATTTTTATTTTGGTTCGTATAGAAAAGATGGATAATTTATCAAAATCTAAGATCAAATTGTACGTGATAACAAGTTGCGTTCATGTGCGCAGTTTGCATCCCGGAGCAAATGTGCACCCGGGTGCTGATTTGCTCCACCGGATTTGCACCACCTGGAAAGGTGGAGCAAATTCGCAACCAGGTTCAAAGGACCTCGGACAGCTTCCTATTCAATCTTCCCAAAATTTGACAGCCTGTGGCTAGGATAATGCATAACTGACAACTATAGTTTTGTGCTTAATTCAAACCCTTACATGTAGTGCACCTAGCAAAATAAAAATATTTTGAAAATATTGCATAATTATGCCAGGACTCTAGGTTTTAGGGGGTGGGGGTATTTTTTGTGACCAAACTTTATTTCACAGAAAGTCAAAGTTTCGTCGAGTATTCAACCTAAATACATGTAAATATTATGTTTGCGGCATAAAACTTGAGACGAAAGTGATGCGTTTGCATAAAAAATAGTAAGTGAGTATGATCAGGAAATACCACAATCACAAACTGCAGACAACACCTAGGCACCGCGAGGAAGAGCCGCTCAACCATCACGAGACACCAGGAAGACAAATTAAGCAAAGCAACCAGCTCTCTCTTCCCCATCAAGATGATTGCAATACTAGAATGGACATAAAGTAACGTACAACAAAACATAGAACAATTACAGACTCCCACAAGGGGAGTAACAATAAACAAAAAGTCAACAACAACAGAGCCACCGCCTTAGATTGGACAGCAGCCTAACCCACCGGGGGGGGGGGGGGCTTAAATGCATTTTACTGGTACCAAATCTTCGCCCTAGATTCTGCTGTTGTTAAAGTACAAGAAATGTTCAGCTCGCATGGAGGCCATCTAACTAATGCAATGTATCATCATGGAGAAATACTCTAATAAAATTGACACACCATGATGAAACAAAGAAAAGGGCTCATGACTCACAGATAGTCAGAGCTAAAGAAAACCCCAAGTTGAGCCACGGTGGGTCCAGCTACAGATAAGCATCAGGCACTAACCCACCGATTAAAGCTTTACGTCAGAGGCGTCATAGAGACTGAGGCCTGATCCACCGTCGTGCAATTAAAGAGGAAACCATAGCTATAAACCGTGATTGGGTTTAAATCTAGGCATGCAGACTGTCGCATGAAATCCAAATTATATCCAACCCTTATATAATGTTTTACTATCTTTTTGAATTGATCGCTAAAATTAGGTTTTCCAACAATTGGTTTAAATTTATAAACTAAATCACCATAAAATATAGGTTCTGATATGCCTTGTTACAGAAGAGTTTTTAACCCAATGTTGTATTTAACAATTAACTCTGAGTGCCTGTGGTAGAATTTAGAAAATGCTTTTCGAATTTTATTATATCTATAACCTTGTTTTAATAACTTAGCAGTTAAAAATAAGTTTCTGTTGTTGAACTCATCAACATTAGAACACACTCTAGCAAAACGAATAAGCTGAGAAGTATATACACCATAGGAAGGAGAGCGAGGAACATCTCCATCAAGAAAGGGGAAATTTACTATTTCAAAATTAAAATCATTCCGTTTATCATAAATTTTAGAAGAAACTATGCCATTAATTATTGACAAGTTCAAGTCCAAAAACAGAGCTTCAGTATCAGAAGAATTCGCCTTATTTAACTGAAGTTCTGGGGGATATATCTGACCTACCATTTGTTCAAAATAAGGATTATCAATATTAAGTAAGTCACCTAAATATCTGGAGATTAAATTAAAAGCTTCAATAATATCAGTTTGATTATTGTCTGACAGAGACAACATAAAGTCTCTCTCATAACAAAACAAAAACAAATCTGCAACAAGAGGAGCACAATTAATACCCATTGGAATACCTACAATTTGTCTATATAATTTTGAGCCAAATCTTATAAATATATTGTCCAAAAGATAATGGAGCGCATCACACATTTTATGACATGACCACAATTTATATCGTTTAGGTTGTTCAGAAGTAAAAAAAGGCATTTTTATCATTACAAGCCAAATAAAGTGAGCCCTCTCTGTTAAATGTTTGTTCAATTAATTCTGCAAGTTTTTCTTTGATTAGATAATGAGGCAGTGTAGTATAGAGAGTAGAGAAATCATATGTAGACAAAATTCGGGTTAAGAAGATTTGGCTGTTTCATCTAAAGAGGTGTGCTGTCAATTATTTTTGACTATTACCTGTAATGTTCCAAGTCAACCAGTTTGACTTGTGCACTGAGGTGTATCATATCTGCATACTGTGTAAATCATAGTTTAGATAAACACAGTATTTGAGCTTAAAATCGTTGATATTTTCCTCACACATCAGATTTAACCTATAATTTGGTGCTTGCACCCAAAACATATACCCAAAACATATGTTTTGGTTGAGTAATGAGACAATTAATTACCTTGTAAGCACTCATAACTAAAGCCCTGATACATGCCCTTGCAAATTGATATTTACCTACAGGCTTATACAAAATTAGTTTCTAATAAGTTTTTATAATAAAGTGTTTTTGAGCATTTCGACAACGTTCCCCCCAGTGACAAATCATGCCTTTTTTATATGATGTGTGAAATGAAAAAACTACAACTGTATGCTAAAGGATTAGTTTGGTCACTGGGGGGGGGGGGAAGCACTTCAGTAAAATTCTATTTTCTATATGTTGAATAGCAAAAACAGAGTTTTCAACACATAATTTTCAATTGGTACTTGTCCAATGAGAAAACTGCTTTTGTGGATAAGTCGAGGGTCGAACCTGGTAGAAATGTTAAGCAAAATGTTTGGAAAAAAATCAAAGGGAAATTGGAGACGTTATTTACGCTCATGATTTAACAAATTAAAGAGTTGGTGAAAACTTATTCTTTATTAAAATATATTATGCGACCACTGATTGCATGACTTGCAGCTTTTTATCTGGAAAATATAGACTGATAGAGAAATGATAAACCTTCAAAAATGGGACTTTTTGCGATTTTTCTTTATACTTTTACTATAGATTGTCACTACCAGAGCACGAAATATGCCTATTGAGTAAATGTTTTGCTTTATTTGTAGCAAATAGTGTATAAAATACATTTCGTTGTTAAAAAAGTGGACCTATTTAGTTATGTATCATTCCTGATGACACTACTCCTACTTTTCAAGAAGTGGGTGGGGTAACTCATAATTTGTCGAAGGCACAATATTTACTTATGGTGTCAAGTTAATCATTACAAAATTGATTGATTTCTACTCTCAAGGTGTTCTTACTCTTTTGTTTGCCACTGTTTTCAATTGAAATAGATCAGAACGTCAGCTCATAGCTAAACTCATTCTACCCCATTGGAAGATTTTCAGAGTAATCTTCACAAGTTTACAAAATTTCTTTTGGTTTCAATATAAAAACATAGAGTGGGCTTGACGGAAATATCAATGCAGAGCATGTTTAAACTCATCTAGTATATATTTTCAAAATATGTGCATTATGGCATGCGATTTTATTCCTAAAAATAAACGAATTACCTTGCTTTCTAAGTGGTTTGGTTTTGCTGTCCCCGTATTTAGTAATTATAAACAACAAATTCGGTCATTGCTTGAATAGTGACTTTAACAAATGGTGGCCTACTAAATGGTACAAAACTATCTAGTTTCATCAAATATTGTTAATGATCTGCACATTTTCAAAATGTAAAAAGTTACCTATTCCATCGAAATTTTGATTTTTCCGGTATACAGACAGTAAAAGAATTCACAATTATATATTTTGTGTCTGCATTTAAACATCCTCCTTTGTGTCCTAACATAGACGAAAGATAGCTGTTTAAAGTGATACCAAACATGAAAAGGTTTGTTAATCAAATACCATACTATGAACTTTCCAAATGCCCCTTGTACGTCACTTACTTTGGCTTGACCTATTTATCTGTCTTGGTACTGAGACATATATATAGGACATATTTCATCTACTTTAGCAAATGCTGATAAGTCGATCTGACATAAGAATATTGAACACTGCATTGATCCAAATTCGCAAATCGTAGAAAGGCGTGAGGGGTAAAATTTTCAATTGATTTCTGAGTTATCAGATGCAGGAATGGTGCACATGGTAATTAGACGCATATGTCTTGAAGATTGCCTGTTGTTCTCCTGTGTGGATTCCAATTCATCATCAATAGAGGGCTTTACGCATAAAAATATAAACTTCAAATCCACCAAATGACTGTCTTTGGTTTTTTTAATACTCAATTGATGGTTCTGGTTTTTATTCTTTGATTTAATATGTCACCTTTTTTGCTCCTAGACTTTGATTCTGATTTGGTTGTGTCGCTATTACTAGAAGTCTACGTTCTAGCTTTCTTACTGACCTCTTGTGTTCTTGTCATTTTCCCATGTGGTGTCTCCTGGATCAGATGTAGTACTTGATTGTATCCATTTCTGATCTTTGCCTTTTTCCATACTTTGCAATGACCCTCTCTCTCTCACTCTCTATCTCTCTCACTATCTCTCTCTCTCTGTCTGTTTCTCTCTCTCTCTCTCTCTCTCTCTCTCTCTCTCTCTCTCTCTCTCTCTCTCTCTCTCTCAAGCAAAGTTTATGCCTTGAACTGACGAGTTGTAAATGTATATTCTCATGATTTGGTAGATTTAAGAAAGATACATGTCCGTTTTAAAAGGACCTGTACAATGTTCTACTCACCTGTATTGAGAACAAAATGTAGTATTAAGCTCATTCACCATGATGTCTGGAGAATATTTTATGGACAATTGGAATCCCACAGCTAATACTGCTAGCCCTATCATCACACCTGGAAGCAAAAGTGGTCTTATTAATCATTGTCGAAACATCTCCTGGGCCGTCTAGAGGGTAACAGACGTTTCGTCACATGACCAATTCACCCTTCCCGTTTCACCCTTGGCCGTTTCGTCCCAAAGCTGATGCCTGTACGTTTTGCCCCTACACCCTTATCGTTTCGTCCTAAATCCTAAACGTTTTGTCCCACTTTTTGTTCCACTCCCTCTCGGTCTTGTCCTGTGTAACCCAGATTTATCTCTTTTTGTATATTAATAAGCCATCTGACCAGGATCCACACTGATTTCCACTCTGCTTTAAAATATTTGCTGAAAGCTGTTATACTGCAAGTTAACAGGATAAAAAGTTTGGCAGAAAAGTGGTGCATAAAAATGATCAGCAAGAAAAGGGTAGTCGTGGTCACAAAATTCAATGCTCATATATATAAGAGTTCTGAAGAAAAAGCGTGGTCGATGAACTCACGCCCTCTGGTAGGACTTTGATTGAGAAAAGTAAGGAAGAATGCAAATATCATAAAGTACGTGAGTATGATCAGGAAATACCATAATCACACACCGCATCAAACCAAGGCACCGCGAGGAAGAGCCACAGAGCGTTTATAGTAACAAAACATCTGTAAGACAATAATAGCAAAGCAACCAGCTTTTTCCTCCTCGTCATGATGATTGCAAAACTAGAATGGACACAAAGTAATGCACAATAAAACAAAGACAAACACAGAACTCCCACAAATAATGGGAAGTACATTAAATGACAACAACAACAACAGAACCAGCGCCTTAGACGGAACACCAGCCTAAGCCACCGGGGGGGGGGGGGGGGGGTCTTAAATGCATTTTAATAGCGCTAAACATTCGCTCTAGATTCTGTTGTTGTTAAAACAAAAATGTTTAGCTCGCATTGAGGCTTCCTAACTAATGCAATGTATTATCAAATAGAAATAATCAACATAATGATGATTACTCATGACTCAAGCATATAGTCTGTTAAAACCTTTTGTATAAATATAACTCCTGGAAATATTTTTTACATCAGTTACTATTCAATATTCTTCAGCCCCAAAAAGAGACATTTGGAATCAGAGTTTTATGGCGACTTAAGGTATGTAAAAAAGATTGTTGACACTTAAACATTTTCAGAACAGTTTATGAAATAACTTCTTATTACAAAAAAGATTGCTTAATATAACATTCATGTATTGCAAGAGACTGCATGCTTGGTAGTCAAACTGATCATGGTCAGCAACTGTTGGATTTCTACTACTTCGCTGAAAATGTTATGCACAAATCATCATATAATAAAATGTAATGATTAGTCAAAAAATGCAAGTTTAGAGGTCGCAACAGATGTCGCTGTTTCTGTGTGGAGTTGGTAAAAAGTTCTCCTAAAGTATTTTTAAACGTTGGTCTTTCAGGTATATTGGGTTCTGACAGAAAGCAGAAGAACACTTTTGCCTGTGCTAGGGGGCGGAGACGTGAGAATTGTTGCACTTTCCATTAGTTCTCATGAAAAGACTCAATAAAATGAGTCTACTGTTTTCTAAAATTGTAGGTTCTCTCTACTTCTAAAGTATCCAGTTCTTTAGATTATTTAGAAAAAGTCAGCTGGGGCTAAACATTTTTGATCAGTCTATATCATTGTAAGGGCACCAAGCAATTTCTTACCAATCATGCTAACTATTGTAAGAAGTCGCCTTCCAGCCTTTTCTACCAACCAGATACCAATGAATGTACACAGACAGTTGACCACGTTTGGAACACAAACCAGCCATATTGCTAGTTCAACAGGAAATCCAGCAAGTTTCAGTATACTGGCGCTATAATAACTGAAAGATATAAAAATATGAAATTGAGTACCATTGCCTACTAATGTAACCAAAAGCAGAGCTTGGGTTGAACACATTAGCTGATAACTTACATAAGCATCTCAAAGAGGGGTAAATGTTACCATTAACACTATATTAGAGTACCTGGACAAGTTATCTTTTCCCAACAGTTACGAGTCTTGTTGTCTCAGGGTTCGTACAGGCAAGTATCAGTAAAATTCAAAGACTTTTCAAGGACTTCTAAAAGCCTCTCAAACAGTTTTTAAGGACTACATTTTAATGACAAATACTGATCTACATGTTAAAAGTCTACTTCGGAAATGCTAGACTGAAATAATTGAGACATTAGTATTGGAAAATTAGTATAAAATTGTTGTGCCTATATTTGGTGCAGCATATGCTGCACCAAATAAAGGCACGACAAATTTATACTGATTTGGGTCTCTATCAACAATGCTAAGTCCTACAGAAAATAGTAGAATGCAAGACTTTTCAAGGCTTTTGAGTGATTTTCCAGTACTTTTCAAAGAAGATTCATTTTTCAAGGACTTTTCAAGAAAGCCCTCGAAAATCAAGTACTTTTCAAGCCTGTGCGAACCCTGTGTCTGGTCCTCATCCACGTATGTTCTTATGTAGCCTGTTCTGATTACTATTTATAGCATTCACTTTCAGGATAAAAATCTAGCCTGAAGTGCATTGAAAATGTGCGACAGACATAATTAGCAGACTACAATTTCAAGACAAAACTATTGGTGGGATAGTTAATCACTTTATGATTCCTAAGTGTTGTCGTGATATCAAAATGAAAGCATTTACACCTTTGTGTAAGTAGGTAGTTCTGTGGCCTATAAAGTGTAAAGAATGTTCTATTAAGGTTTATCTCCTTTTTATATCTTGACTTATATTTATTTTGAGATGATTCATGGATAAATAAGTTATGTATCTTTCATGCGAACCAAACATCTATGTGTCTGATCTACATCAGAATTAAGGGCGAGTTTGGTACCGTGAAACTAGTTTAAGCCCTGCAGCAATTTTCTTACTGACTGTTTCAAGGCAGTGCTCTTTTGTGTATTTTTTCTTATTATTTTGTGTTTGGCTTTGCTATATTGTCTTGTCTGTGTAATGCAGCATTGTGTTCACTTGCTGGGAAAGGGCTGACTTCTTAGCTCTCCTGTGCGTGATGTAATTTGTATATTCGTCACTTTCCCACACGGTATCGTTGGTCAGGTGTGGAACTTGATTGAATCGATTCCTGGTCTTTGCATCCGTCCCTAGTTTAAAAAGCACTAGCATTCCACACTCTTCTATTGAATATACTACACAAAACGAAAATGTCAATTAAATAAACTGACAAACGACACTTACATGACAGTGTTTATTCCACATAATTGTTGAAACATCTGCATACCACATCCGAGGATAAGAGCACTCCTGACAGGTTGAGTCTTCAACATACGGATCAATGTACCTTTTCCAGCTTGTAAAAACAAAACAAATTACATTTGACTCTCCATGGCATCGAAATAGAGTTTCAAATATTTTATCAAATTTTGTAACAAAACTGAATAGGATCGTGAGGCAGAGGACGTCATGGCAATAAGAATAACAAAATATTTGAAATTCGATTTTGATTACAAGTAATCTAAACTTTCAAATATTTTTGTTATTACATGTAATCAAAATATATTTTCCCATATTGTTTGTTGTTACATGTAAGCAAAAGGGATTTTCAAATAGTTTTGTTATTTCATGTAAATGAAATAGATTTTTAATATTTTTTATATTCCATGTAATTGAATTGGACTTTCAAATAGTTTTTCTATTACATGTAATTGAAACGGATTTTCATTTTTTTGTTACTTGTATAAATTATTTTACACCTATTGATGACATTCGATCTGTAGCTTTATATAAGGGACAATATATATCAACGGGACGGGATACTCATAATTTTTTGTGCTTTATGTTGTCAGTTGAGATTTGGCGATAGCTGAGGAACTACAGCAGTTAATTTGACCAGTTTAAAAATAATTAATGGTGTGGAAATAATCAGCTCTTATCCGACAAGTAGAAATAGACGATTTATAATTACAAAGAATGATCATTAAGGTTTCATTTTTTCGTAAATTTTATTTTGCTGATTATTTTGAGAGCTTTTCAATAATGTATTGGCCTCAAGGGGTAATCGGAAACCCCTTTTTTGCAAATCAGTGACAAAACGGAACCTATACAAAGAAAAATGTTAAGTTTTTCAAAAAGGTCCTTGTCAAATGAAATAGATCTTTAAACATCCAGCAAGAAAATAACTTCGACTTTCAGTCATGTACGCAATGAGTGAAGATATTACAAAGGAGCGTAAGGAAATGGCGACTTGCTTTTCGAATGTAAAACTGGTTAGACCGTTGATTGGACCATTTCTAAGTGAAACGAGAGACTTCTTCAAATTATGAAATATTAAATAGTTGATAAGAAAGGTCAACTTCATGCATGTCATCTTTAATAAATATGTAAAAACCCTTTTGTGACATATTTTGACTCATCCAAGATGATATTTCTGGCAATTCAACATTACCTTACATTGATGAGGGTCTGGATGGGGTATAATGATTAGTGAATAATGGCCCTTTTTTATAATGTTTGTGAATAATGAGGGCCTAAAAATTAATGAATAATCCTATATTTTTAACGAATTGAAGAAAAAATTAATGAATAGTGAATAATCAGATTTCTTTGCCACCTTTCTTACTTTTAATGAATAATTGGTCTTATTTTAATGAATAACCCAAAATTTTAATGAGATGAATTAATGGGCTAAAGTTTTAAAGAATAGTGAATACGAGACCCCCCTCCCCCCATCTAGACCCTCATTGATTTCTGATTTTAATTTTCAGGATTCCGTTCGTAAACTAAAAGGTTTAGCGAAAAAAATGTTTATAAAAGTACCTTATTTTTTGTCAATAAGACATATTGCATTCGATTTTCATTGCTTATTCATTCAGATGCAATCTATCTTGATTTTCAAATGAAAACCCGACCAGGGGTAAGATTTTTGGTCAAAATATCAGGCCAGTATCAGCTTATCAGACAGGTAATTATGGCCTACAACATAAGTGAGCTTTAATTGTCGATCTCCACTGCGTATCTCTTCCAGTTAATATAGAATGTCCCTGCTCAATATGCTGATGCTACAACATAGTATGTTTTTCATTTAGATTAAGATATACTAGAAAATAATCCCTAACACGCTTTTAATGAACAGTTTGTGTCTAGAGAATGGTATAGCTATACATATAGACATACCATAAAAAAGATGTTAGCATTAAGTCTGCACAAGAATAGCAATATAAAACAAACCTAGATTGCAGTCGATGGTACATCATCGCAAATACCCGCTTTTTACCTTTGACATTGACCTTGATGTCAAGGTTATATGAAATGTTGCCCAGTACCCTAAACATCATGTGACCTATGTACCTGCAAAGTTTGAAGTTGCTATGTCCAACGAATTAGGAGATGCATTAAAAGAAAATACAGTATTTGACCTTGACCTTGGCATCAATGTCAGGAAATATCGCCCAGCACCCTCTATATCATGTGACCTATGCACCTGTTGAGTTTGAAGTTGCTAAGTTCAACGGTTTAGGAGATGCAAGAAAATACAGTATTTGTTCTTTGACCTTGACCTTGGGGTTATGGTAAAACGATATGTTGTCCAGTACCCCCTATATCATGTGATCTATGAACCTATAAAGTTTGAAGTTGCTACGTCCAAAGGTTGAGAAGAAGATGCATGTTCAAGAAAATACAGTATTTGACCATTGACCATTGACCAAGGTCACATGATATGTTGCCCAGTACCCTCTACATCATGTGACCTATGCAGCTGCAAACCCAATAGTTTAGGAGGAGATGCATTTACAAGAAAATACAGTATTTGACCTTTTGACTTTGACCTTAGGGTCCAAGGTCAAATTAAATTTTGCCCAGTACCCTCTACATCATGTGACCTATGTAGTTGTAAAGTTTGATATTGCTACCTCTAACAGCTTAGTTGAAGATGCATGTACATGAAAATACATTATTTTATCTTTGACCTTGACCTTGAGGAGAGAAATTTCGGTAATTTAAAATACCCAACAAGGGTCCATTCTTGAGTATGGACAGAAAGACAGACGGCGGACTGACTTTGGTACAAAATAAACATACCCTTTTTTCTTAAGAAAAAAGTGGGTATAATAAAAGGACACTCCATATAGCAGACAAATTAACATGGACAAATCATTTTCAGTAAGTTTCAAAATGATATTATCATACCATTCGATTTCGATTTATATCAAATAAAGTAAGTAAGACAGCAAGGATCAGGAATCGATACAATCAAGTGCCATACCTGTCCCAGGATTCCAAATGGGAAAGTAACAAAATCGCAATAAACATCACAAACAAGAGGTCAGCCCTTTCCGTTCAGGTGACCACAAGGCAGCAATGAACAGACGCGAAAGCATGACAAACACAATACATAAATAACCAAAAGAAGTACAGCTTTGGAATTGACAGTAAAATGTTTTACCGGAAGGCTCATACTGGTTTCACGTCGCGCCAACCTCACCCTTTGTTCAGTTGTGGATCAAGACACATAGATGTTTGGTTTGCATGAAAGACCCCTAACTTATCCATGCATCATCTCCTAGAACATATAATTCTAGATATAAAAGGAGATAAAGCAAAGATAAGGACTCAACCGTTCATAAAACTGAATACCTGAGCAAAATAAATTCAACAGGTAAACCCCAGTGGGCCCTACAACAGCCAAAACATCAGGCCTATACCACCCAGGGGGGGGGGGGGTACTCTCAATTTTTCTGCATACGTAGGCTCGGGCCCAGCATCTACCGTTCACCCCCAAAAAATATCAGGAATTTCAAGCACCCCAAAAATATTTGACATTTTAGCAACCCCAAAAAATATCCCTCTTCCGTAACATGACCTTAAGAATCGACCCTAAAATGCATAGAAATGACCCCTAAATATAGTCCAATTTTATGATGACCCCCCAAAAATATCCACAAAATCTTCATACCCCAAAAATATTTATTCTTCTGAAAACCCCCCAAAAAATTGAAATTCAAAATTTTGAACCCAAAAATATGACCCTAGCCTACGTATGTATGAAAATATCAGAGTACCCCCCTGGGCCATACCATCTCATCAATATATAAGTCTTTTAAGTACGAACCATCATAGAGTCTGAAGCCCAGCCTACGGGCGTGCAATTAAAGAGGAAAGCAAAGTTGTCAACCGTGATTGGGTTTACCACCAAGCATGCAGTCTGTTGCAATATATTAATGCTATAGCCATTTTTTTCATAATGGGAAATTATTTTAATAAACTGCGCTGAAAAATTAGGAGAGCCAACAATCTTCTTTAATTTATACACAAAGTCACAATAGAATTCAGGTTCCGAAAGTCATTGGCGCAAGAGAGATTTATGTCCAACTTGGAATTTAGATATCAATTCGTAGTATCTTCTATAAAAATTAGAAAAGGTTTTAAGAAGTTTATGATACAGATAGCCTTGTTTAAGAAGTTTCTGAATTAAGAGTTTTATGCGAGTGTTGAAGTCAGCAACATGGCTAGAGGCTCTAGAAAAACGAATGAGTTGAGATTTATAGACTCCATAGGATGTAGAGCAAGGAACATCATCATCTAAAGATGGGAAATTGACCATTTCAAAATCAAAATCGTCACGTTTATCATAATTTTTAGTAGAAACAATATCATTAGAAATGGACAAGTGCAAAGTAAGTAAGGGTGCAAAGATCAGGAATCGATACAATCAAGTACCACACCTGACCCAGGATACCAATGGGAAAGTGACAAACTCACAGTAGACACCACAAACGAGAGCCAAGAGGTCAGCCCTTTCCCAGCAGGTGACCAAAAAGCACATATAAACAGACGCGTACAAAGACATAGCAAACACAAGACAGAACAAAAACATAAAAGATCCACAAAAGAAGTACCGCCTTGGAACGGTCAGTAAAATATTTTACTGGAAAGCTTAAACCTAAAAACGCGGCCTAGGTATCAGATGTATTAGCTTTAATAAGTTGTAGCTCTGAAGGATATATTTGACTTACCAAATTGTCAAAATAAACGTTGTTAATGTTTAAAATATCATCCAAATTATCTGGATGTAGTGTTAAAAGTGTCAATAATATCAGCCTGCTTATCATCAGAAAGAGACATCATAAAGTCGCTCTCATAACAAAACAGGAATAAATCGGCAACCAGGGGAGTACAGTTAGTGCCCATAGGAATTCCAAATAAATTTCTATACAACTTGGTGCCAAATCGAATAAAAATGTTGTCCAACAAAAAGGTCAGCGCATCACATACATTTTGACATGACCATGCATGATAAAAAAAATCAGAGTAAAAATTGCGTTTCTGTCGTTTCATGCAAGGTAAGGAGAGCCTTCTCTATTTAAGGTTCTTTTAATGAGATCAATAAGTTTATCTTTAATTAGATTATGAGGCAAAGTCGTATAATGAGAAGTAGACAAACTTATAAATTAAATAATGTGTGTGATGTTTTTGATCTGAGCAATACTGTTAAGGAACCTACCTGTTTTACCTGGGGAAATAAACCCTCTCTTGTAGATGTTATTTTAACATGCAGCAGTGATTGTATTGGAAAAACACTAAATTTTAACTGTGGGTTGAGTGATGTTCACAATATTATTGCCTTTCAATTGAAGTTAGATGTACCTTCTAAAAAGCCTAGGTGGTGTACTTATAGAAGTTTTAGAAATTTTGATGTTGTAAATTTTAATATGGATATGGTAAGAAACTTGTCACAGCTAAATTTTTCAGAAGATAATGATGTAAATGATACCTATGAAGCTTTTATAAATGCTATTTTATCAGTCACAAATAAACATGCACCTTTAAAAAAGAAAAAAAATCTTACCGAAACCTGTCCCTTATAAGAATAAAACTCTTAAGCAGGTCATTTATAAAAAAAAGAATGCTTTTTAACAAATTTCAAACGTGTAGAAACTCTAAAAATTGGGAAAAATTCAGGCAGCAGAGAAATTTAGTTACAAAACTCAAAAGGAAATCTATTAATAAGTATTTAATTGAAAGGTGTGTGGGGAGTTGTAAATCAAAAGATTTCTGGCCAACTGTAAAACCATTTTTAACAAATGAAGGCACACAAGTACACAAAGACACAATTTTATTTGAAGATAATAAACTAATCAATGATCAGCAAGAAGTCTGTGGCATTTTTAATCACTTTTTTGTAAATGTAGCCAAAAATATAGGTCAAAATGCTATACCTGTAAATGAAAATCATCCAAGTATTTTGAAAATTAAAGATAATCTCACAGAGCCCTCATCATTTGAATTCAAACCCATTAAGGAAGAGTTTATTAGTAAGCAAATTAATAAATTAAATCTTAAGAAAGCAACGGGGTGTGATGGTATTTCAACCAAAATTCTTAAATTAGCCCAAACTACAGTTGTAAAGCCTATCACTAATATGATAAACTTGACAATTAAAAAATCACAATTTCCAGATGATGCAAAAAAGCAGTAGTTGCCCCATTACATAAGAAAAACAGCTGTTTAGATAAGGAAAACTTCCTTCCGGTGAGCATATTACCTATTTTATCAAAACTCTATGAAAAAACATTAAATTCCCAATTAACTGAATATTTCAACCATCATTTTGATATCTTCCTTTCAGCTTTTCGGGCCCAGTATGGTTGCCAGAGCACACATTTGAGGGTAATTGAAGATTGGAAGCAGGCTTTAGATCAAAATAAATATGTGGCAGCAATTTTAATGGACCTTTCGAAAGCATTTGACTGTTTACCTCATGACCTGCTTCTGCTAAAACTTAAAACTTATGGTCTATCCGAAAATGCCCTAAAACTAATGGCAAGCTATCTAACCAATAGAAAACAATGTGTCAAACTTGGAAAGGGGCTCTTGCATGGTATGGGAAAATAACATGGGAGTCTGCCCACGCTTGGATTTTGAAAATACTATGTTATTTAATTGTCTGGGGTATAACTTTAATATTTATGGTGCGTTTGAGTTTTTATGCAATTCCATTGCTAATTTATTACGTCATGAATGATATCACTATAATACCTTAGGGTACCCAGTTATTATTATTTCTAAAATAATTGACATATCATGTAACGGGCAGAGAAATGTTTTATTAAATAGCTATATCATTGATAAGTTCGCTGTTACTTAAAATGGCTTTGTATGTATTAGGATATTGGGTAGGCATTCATTTTTATAGCATGGTACCACAATTTTCGACTGTACTTTTTGTATTCAGTCAAATCTGGAATTAACATTTTTACAGGTTGCGGTCTTTGTCAAGATACCATTTCAACATATAAACTATCCATATATGTTAAAAATATGCAGACCAAATTTCATGAAATTCAAGGACCGGTAACAAATTTTTTTAACTTGATGTAAACACATGGCCCTAATTCATCGAAATGTAAAAAATACAATAATTATGTTTCAGTGTAAACATACTTGAATACTTGCTTAGTTTAATCATCATGCTAGTACAATTATTGGTAGAAGTTGATATGTTCAGTGTTTTCCCCTATTGTGGATTGGAAAAAGAAAAAAACAATATTCTTTGATATTAAGTGCCACGAATCTTATTTAATGAAGTGCTTACACAATAATATTAGCCAAAATGATACAATATGTTGACACCTGTACTTAACACATCCAGTTTCTAACATTAAAACTACATCTAGCCAATGTTACACTTAAAATGTAACATTTTTAAGACTTTTAATTCATACAGAAGAGAAACCTTATGACAATTCAGTTCATACAGGAGAAGAACCTTATATCTATGATCTTACAATTGTAAGACTCGTTAATAAACCTGCTTCACAAAAATAACCCCCTGTCAAACCTAATGGTTAAAATTAACCCTTTTGGTCACAGATAACTCTTGGCTTCAAAGGTATAGCTAATTTAATGCTTAAATCTTCTCTGTTCATTCTGTTTTGTGAAAATGATGCTGATTTCCATCAAATAGCAACATTTATATCTTAGCTGGCTGTATATTCAAGGCATACATTTTTGTTTCTGGACCTCACTTATTCATTTAGAACACTGTTTTATAATACCTTTGATAAGACTCTGTTACACATTATCCTGGTCACGGCACCAAAATGTGGTTCCTCTAGTTCAGTTGGGATGTAAAGGAAACATTTAGTCTTCTTGTTTTCACATGTTTTTTGTTAGGATATTATGTTTCTTAAACAATATCATGCAGGACTTGAGGAAAAGATACATATTGTCTTGGCCCCATAGTGCCATGACACAGGGCCATGACCTTCGGCATTTCTGACCACTGAATCATTTAAAATTGTCTAAACATGTCTTTCTTTAAGAAAAGTGGAAGTAGATTAAAAAACAATCTCCTTATGTCGAGTTATTGATTCATTTGAACTAAATAATTAATTTTGCTAAAACTGACCTATACCCATAAGAGGTAGGAAATGACAAAGTTACTGGTTTCGGATATTCATGATATTTGGCTCAGATCAGCAGTATATATATGGCATATTTTTGTGATAATATGATATCTTGACAAAGACTAGAACATATCCATCTTTTGAATTGAATGTTGAATGTTTTGTAATTTTTTGAAAAAAATTATTGAAATTTTACAATCACTTCTTCTGAAAACGTAGACCATAACTTATCCAAATGGTTTCGTGGTATTAAAATAACGTCTATGGTATTTTGGATTCAATCTAGATGACAAATCATACGTGGGTCAGTCAAAAATAACTGAGAGTTGGTTAATATCTTTTTACAGGGAAGGCACTTTTGACTGAAACTTAATACACATATACAATGAACCTTTGGACTTCATTGCATATAGAAATTGACGTCTTATTATCTTCAATGTGCTGTTGCTAGGCAACCGAATACCGTCTCTTAGCGATGTGCGTTCGCGCTGACGACACTTCTGCATAACAGCCTTGAATTGAAAATCATTTCAAATCTAAAAAAGTAAAATAACAGACCTTTTATCTCTCCAATTGTATCAAACAATGTGTTTGCAAAATTTTGAAGAAGTGAAATAGAAAGTAAATACAACACATGCGATATTCGTTGCCTAGCAACCAAAATCGATGGAAATTCCATTTTTAACAAACACACCAGATTTTGTTGCTATTGCAACCGTTTATTGCTGGGAATATTCAAGATATGCATTCAGATATTAAAACCAATAACTAAATACAATGAAATGGTCTTATGATATGATACTCAATTGATAATATTGCGCTAGGATGAACCGTTACTGGTTGGTGGAGTGTATTTTGGGGTGAAATTTTCCGAAAATTTAGTTAGTTGTCCTTTTATTTATGTAATAAAATTCCAACGCCTCAATCTCAGTTGTTGTATTTAACAAAATACATTCAAACACTTTGTTTGCAACAAATGCACAAGCCGATGTAACTTAAATTTTGTATAGTGTTTCCATGGCAACGCTATATTCCTGCGTGAACGCATGACGTTATTTCACATTCTTCGGTTGCTTAGCAACACCAATCTATACTTTGTGTGGTCTAGTATTTTGCATATTCTGACGCAGGACAGTTCATTGCATGCATGTGCCAAATTTGACTAGTGTACGTTGGCCTACCTCAGAGATAGGTATCAACTCTCAGTTATTTTTGACTGACCCTCGTAGAAATAAACAAAACTATTGATTTAGGACATGGAAATTTAGAAACAGGTACTACCTCAAAGGTGGAGTACGTCAGGGTTGCTTCCTAAGCCTTATTCTTAACTATCTAATTCGATAAATACATTTTCATGGTTTGTATATAATGAGTTATTAATATGCAAAGTTTGAAGAAAATCCATGCGTGGGCACAGATGAAAGTACCCCTTTCAAAAGTAATTTTCAATCTATCCTCAAGGGTGTGCCTCAGGGATCCATTCTGGGACCAGTCCTTTTCAACATCTTCATCAATGACATCTTTCATTTCATTAAAAACTGTAAGCTTTATAATTATGCAGATGATAATACGGTATCACACGCTGACACAGATTTGAAGAGACTCATTGATGAACTTGTTGAAGACAGCACTAGGCTTATCCAGTGGTTTGCAGACAACCAGATGAAAGCAAACCCTGGTAAGTTTCAGGCTATAGATGTGGGCAAGCGTACACACAGTGAAAATATTTGTTTCAATCTTGGTGAAAATATTGTAAATTGTGAAGCTACTTGGTGTAACAATTGATTTTAAACTAGACTTTGATGAGCATATTTCAAATGTATGTAAAAAAGCTTCACGTCAGTTAAATGTTTTAAAGAGAATAGGTGGTCACTTATGTAAACTGGGAAAACTAAATGTATATTATTCTTTTATTATGTCACATTTTAATTATTGCCCTCTAACCGGGCATTTTTGTGGTGAAAAAATACAAAAAAGATTGAGAAAATACAAGAAAGGGCCCTTCGGTTTATTTATAGAGATTATGACTCTAGCTATGAGTCGTTGCTTTTGAAATCTCAGTTACCTTCCTTAAAGGTCAGGCGTCTGCGGGCAATTGCATTAGAAGCATTTAAGATTTTAAACAATTTATCCCCAGTCTATTTAATTGATCTATTAACTTTTAAAAATCTTTCTTATTCTTTTAGGCATACACAGACTGTAGAAATCCCCCAGGTGAGAACAAGCAGATACGGCACTAGGTCTTTCCGTTCCACTGCTGCTAAGATGTGGAACAACCTCCCACAACATTTCAGAGACATTACAAGTTACAATGTTTTCAAAAACCAGATTAATTCATGGAGCGGAGAGGCCTGTGTGTGTTCGTTTTGTTCAGACATTTAAATTTTGCTTGTTTATGCTTGTTTTATGCTTTATGCTTGTTTTATGCTTCATTTTTATTTATAATTACGCTTTGTTTTAACCTGCAGGTTTAAATATAGCTGGTTCTACTAAAATATTTTATGGAAGACAATTCTATCAGTACTTTAGACTTGAAACACTGATTCACAAGTACCGACTTGCGAATCATTTGTTTTAAGATTTAAAGTACTTTAAAAGCTGTGATAAAGTAAGTAAAATGTGCTGTTTCAAACATGCTCCTATCTTAACTTATTATATATGTGTTGTGCTTGTATGTATGTAAACTTGTCTTAATTTGTAAGTCGGTAAATAGCTATTCATAGCTAATGTTATACTGTTTGTATCTCCGACTATATAAATAAATTTTGTATTGTATTGTATTGTAAACTGGGCCCAAAGAAATCTCTAGCTTTAAGTTTATCTAAAATTTCACATGAATTTTTAATAGACCAAAATAGATTATACCGGATCTCTCATATACCTTTTCACAGTACTTAATAACATGCTTTTTAACAGCTGTAAGACATGAGATTAACAATTTAGAAAGTTCTGTTGCTTACAAGAACTAGAATAAGCACTAAATCTTGCTTTATATGTTTTTATGGAGTTAAGGTAACCAGTACAACGTAGGCACTTTGTCTTGGTTTTCTTTAGCTTTGACACCAAAATGTAGAGCTGTCTGACAACCATGCCCATCGACAACTACCCTCTCACTCAAAGAAGAGTTCAGTTATAGGCCTTAGTTTAAACAAGCTCACGTTTAAGAGTATGTAGCCTCTTGTTCAAGCATCTCAGAAGGAATCTGGCAAGTGTTGTTTTTTTTTGCCGGGCCGCGTAGCGCAGTCGGTAACGTGTCTGGCTACAGATGTGTAACTGACTGCAGATCCAGGGGTCGCGAGTTCGATCCCGGTCCGGTCCCATACTTTCGTGGAGATTGATCATGAAATGATTTCTACGGTCATTCTCCTCCCTTCCGCTGATTCATTCAAGAAGGGTTGTTGTCAGTTACAAGCGAAAGTATGTGCACAAATTACTGGTTAACCGCTTGTTCAAGCCTGCCCAGGAAAAAGTGTGGTTAGGTGAACTGACCGTACCGCAATGACCATAGCTGTTGACTTGGGAAGTAAAGCAAACAAAACAAACAAAAACAAAAGCAAGTGTTATTTAAAGCATTGTCAAATCATAATAAGGTTTGAGAGACATTCCTTCCTTCGGCAATGAACTAACGATTTTGAGCATGTGCATTTTGCAGTACTTTCAAGTTGAAATTATTCTGAGCTATTTTTATTAGAATCTACACAATGGTTAAGGATTGCCAGAGGGCATCAAAAGTTTAGGACATGGTATTTTCTTTAATTGTCCAGCGTGGATGGATGTTTGCCTTATCACAGCGTCCAATGTTTCAATGTGTTTTTATGAATATACTTCAATTGGGGCTGTAACATTGAATGCAAGTGAATTTGCTGTGCATTTCCTTTTAAAACCGTACATTGCGCTGCAAACCGGATCAAAATTGGATATAAAATGAGAACGTTATAGCAAAAATAGTAAGTGAGTAAGATCAGGAAATACCACAATCACAAACGGCAGTCAACCCTGTTGCATCGTGAGGAAGAGCTGCTCAACCATCGCGAGACACCAGGAAGACAAAATAAGCAAAGCAACCAGCTCTCTCTACAAAAATCAGAAATCTGATTTATATTACGCTAATGGGGGTCACCATTTTGAATACTTTATCAACTTCCTTTAAAGTTTTAACAGCCAATCAAATTCTAAATTTTATTGCAAATTGTAAAGATTACAGCGTTGTTCCAAAATAATCTTTTTTAAAAGAAGAATCAATAATCTATGATTGTTAAGCTACTGACTGAACACCATTTGGAGTTTCTAAGCTTAAAAAGGAGGCTGCAGAGGCTCATCCGAGTCTACACTTGTCAAAATGTCAAATTGTTGGAAATCTCATGGCCCGGCTCAATTATACAGTCTGAAACCAGACATCATTATGTAAATTCTCTTATATTTCAATTTTCATACTGATTGCAGTATAAAGTTGTGGGGGTTCATTTTGCTGATTTCATCTCATATTTCTTAAATATCCCATAAAAGTGAAATAATTTGGTCTCACTGAGACCAAGTTATTTATTCCATTTTCATAGGATATTTAAAAAAAGGAGATATTGACATGCTACTTTCATAAGTATCTCAATTCTGCCATACATGGTCAGAGGACTCCTTTTCATTCTTGCAACTCACATTCAATATTGTTTGGTTATATGAAACTAAATGCAAATGTGATATATATTTTACAAAACCACCCCTCAATTGTAATTAAATGTGGTGGTGTGGGATATATTTTGTGTTTTGACTAAAACAAAATCTAATGCACTTGCAAATGTAACTTGGTGTCCATTTGGAGATCATTAGATATTTATGACAGTTAATTGTATGATAATAATTATTATTATACAGTCTGAAACCAGACATCATTATGTAAATTCTCTTATATTTCAATTTTCATACTGATTGCAGTATAAAGTTGTGGGGGGTTCATCTTGCTGACTTCATCTTATATTTCTTAAATATCCCGTTAAAGTGAAATAATTTGGTCTCACTGAGACCAAGTTATTCCATTTTCATAGGATATTTAAAAAAAGGAGATATTGACATGGTACTTTTAAAGGTAACTCAATTCTGCCATACATGGTCAGAGGACTCCTTTTCATTCTTGCAACTCACATTCAATATTGTTTGGTTATATGAAACTAAATGCAAATGTGATATATATTTTACAAAACCACCCCTCAATTGTACTTTAATGTTGTGGTGTGGGATATATTTTGTGTTTTGACTAAAACAAAATCTAATGCACTTGCAAATGTAACTTGGTGTCCAATTGGAGATCATTAGATATTTGTGACAGTTAATTGTATGATAATTTAGCCAGTGCATGAGATTTCCAACAATGTGGTATGTGCGACCAGCAAAGCCTCGATCAGCCTGCACATACTCACAGTCTGATCAGAGCCTTTGCTAGTCGCTTCAGTATTCTATGATTGTTAAGCTACTGACTGAACACCATTTGGAGTTTTTAAGCTTAAAAGAGAGCTGCAGAGGCTCATCCGAGTCAACACTTGTCAAAATGTCAAATTGTTGGAAATCTCATGGCGCGGCTCAATTATACAGTCTGAAACCAGACATCATTATGTAAATTCTCTTATACTTCAATTTTCATACTGATTGAAGTATAAAGTTGTGGGGGTTCACTTTGCTGATTTCATCTCGTATTTCTTAAATATCCTGTGAAAGTGAAATAATTTGGTCTCACTGAGACCAAGTTATTCCATTTTCATAGGATATTTAAAAAAAGGAGATATTGACATGGTACTTTTATAAGTAACTCAATTCTGCCATACATGGTCAGAGGACTCCTTTTCATTCTTGCAACTCACATTCAATATTGTTTGGTTATATGAAACTAAATGCAAATGTGATATATATTTTACAAAACCACCCCTCAATTGTAATTAAATGTGGTGGTGTGGGATATATTTTGTGTTTTGACTAAAACAAAATCTAATGCACTTGCAAATGTAACTTGGTGTCCAATTGGAGATCATTAGATATTTGTGACAGTTAAATGATCGATAATTTAGCCAGTGCATGAGATTTCCAACAATGTGGTATGTGCGACCAGCAAAGCCTCGATCAGACTTACAGTCTGATCAGAGCCTTTGCTAGTTGCTTGAGTATTCTATGATTGTTAAGCTACTGACTGAACACCATTTGGAGTTTCTAAGCTTAAAAAGGAGGCTGCAGAGGCTCATCCGAGTCTACACTTGTCAAAATGTCAAATTGTTGGAAATCTCATGGCGCGGCTCAATTATTATACAGTCTGAAACCAGACATCATTATGTAAATTCTCTTATATTTCAATTTTCATACTGATTGCAGTATAAAGTTGTGGGGGTTCATTTTGCTGATATCATCTCATATTTCTTAAATATCCTGTGAAAGTGAAATAATTTGGTCTCACTGAGACCAAGTTATTCCATTTTCATAGGATATTTAAAAAAAGGAGATATTGACATGCTATTTTCATAAGTAACTCAATTCTGCCATACATGGTCAGAGGACTCCTTTTCATTCTTGCAACTAGATTCAATATTGTTTGGTTATATGAAACTAAGCTCTATATTTTATTAAGCTTTTCAGCGACTCTGACTTTTTGTTCATTTCCATAGAAATAGTAAACAGCAATAGTTATTTTCCTTAGAAAAGAAATAGATATGCCGTAAAGAGTTGCTTCCCTCAGACCATATTGAGAAAATAGAAAAAAGTAGTTCCAATCTTACGGTTTCTCTCCCGTGAAAATATCAAATCTTGTATTTTCACAGCAGTCAAAATACAAGTTTTTATATTTTCACGGCTGTGAAATATATGCATTATATTTAATCAATACTTTCCTGTATTTCATTACATAGTAGATAATAAAAGGAATAACTATCTGCTTTAAAGATGTAGGGATTGGAACTTTAAGAATTAATATAGCTGTGATACACTTGTAAATATTTGTAATGTAAAAAAGTACAAAAAATTATAGATAATGTTGTTGTTTTTTCCGCCACATAAAATCCCACCTAAATCTTGGACGCACGGAAATAGGTAGTGCCTATTTATTCATATTAAAAGAAGAATCAATAAAAATGCAAACAAAGTTAAAATAAATTGCAGGAAAAACTGACTAATCTGTTTATGCATATTCAATTAGGCTGTGTGACGTCAAACAGCCTAAAAGTGGCTGCCTTACAAAGCTATCAATTCTCTATTAAACTAAGAAATGTAAGTTTTATTCATATCCAATTTTGATCTGGTTTGTGACAAAATGCATAGTTTAATAAGGACTTGCATTTCAGATTCACATATGTTTTAGGTGAGAAATGAAGAAAATAGTTTTCCAATATGCACTCTTATCTGGAGGCTTGTATTTGATTAAGTAAGATGTCTATTTTGAGTACGTATACGTATGATCCGAAATTGCACCTTTTGAAAATCATTTTTTAACCTGTGACCCATCAATATATGTCAATAGGTCATGCTGGTTTTATTATTGTATCAATCCTTATTGGTCTTGAATGGACAATTACAGTCTCAGCATACCTTCTGCTTGTTCCTGTCGATGGTCAGCTACAGCTTGTTCGATACTGTTTAATTCTTCATCTACGAAAACTGTTTTCCTGATCTGAACTAAAGCTTTTCTTGCCTCCCCCACACGGCCCTTCTCAACCAACCATCTTGGGCTCTCTGGTAGGCCCAAAAACCCTAGAAACTGTATAACACTGGGTATACCAGCAAGACCCAACATGTACCTGTCAAAATTAAAAGAAAACACACACACTCAGTCTGCATGCGCGACCCAGCCTTTTACATGTAATTGAGAACTTTTATCACGCTAATCATATTTCAGAAGTAAGTGGCTTTCTAACGATAGACTAGCCCATCTCTGCCAAGTTCATACACTGTTCAGTGTGTGGATGTGCATAACCACATCTGTTGCTGAATATTTATTTTAGATTACATACATTGCGTATATTTTGTTTTCTCTTGGCAGTGGTGGTCCTATGAGGAGGAAATAAAGAATATCTATCTATCTATATCTATCTATATATCTTCAAATTAAAGATGCATACTCAGTCTGCCTGTCGCTACCCAGCCTTTACCTGTAATTGAGAAATTGTACGATGCTGTTCGGGACTTAGCTTGTAACTGTATTTGAGTCTGTTATCTATGATACGCATCCTAAAACTCTGTGTGAGCTGGACCAAGAATTACCATTCCTCATCTCTTTGCAACTGGGTAATTTTTCAAGATTGTTCGTCTCTCATTACTGAGAAAGATCATCTTAAATCCTGAATGTTAGGCGTTTATGTGTGTTTGTGTGTTCGTTGATGGCTGTATCGGCCAATTTTAGCCCTAAACTGTCGGTTGCAAATAGAGCAAGTGAATTCGGACTGTGCCGAGTCTGATGATGGTCGCTTGGCTCTTTCTTTCCTTTCTTTACGCTTCCTTTCAGCTTCATAGATTCTCTTTGCATCAAATACTTTATAGTCGTCTGCAAACTTCTTTCAAAAATAACGTTTTCGAAAAAAGATTTCATGAACGCAATCAGAGTGCCAAACGGTTCGAATCAAGAACATGTCCGACGTTCTGTCGATCCTTATATGTCTGCAAAGGTTATCTGCTTATGCCTGGATCCAGAGGGGGGGGGGGGGTCACACAGCTATAGAAACCCTTATCAATACTGGTGAGGAAAATTACAAAGCTATAGCCGCCAGCGAAACGCCGACCCACTTTTAGTAATTTACTTCATGATTTACTTAATAGATATTACAAATACTGACACAATATGCGATAAAGTTGGCCAAAATTTTAATTTTCTATGCAAACATATTGGTTGTGAAGCACAGGAAGGGGCGGAGTAAACTATATAAAATATTCTTACCTCCATCCGTTTTCTTTGTTGGTACTGAACAAGCCTGCTACGACACTGGATATAACAATCCCTATAGTGATGAAGAGTTGGTTGACTGTGACCAGTCTGCCTCGAATATCTGACGGTGCTGCTTCTGCCACATATACAGGTACGGACATCGACGCAAAACCTGAAAAATTGTTTCTAGAATTAAGAACCTTCACTGCTCCTACCGTATTTCACCTTTCTGAAAACCATACTTTTGTCTACAAGTGACGTCCCCTTATAAACGTTGTAAACAGTTTGGATCCAGACCAGGCCCGACAATTTGTCGGACCTGATCTGAATCCAAACCGTTTGATATTTTAATGGTATTCATGATTTGCTGGTTATTGTTTTTTGTTGTTTTTTTTTCGAAAAGGATGCTTCTGACGACAAAAATTTAAAATTCCCAGCATGCAAAGAGTTAAATTGCATGTTCATCGGCCCAGTCCTGTAGAAAATGCTTTTTAAGTGTTGTTTTTGCCATATACTGGCGCGGCAGTCATCTTGGTCGAATGATAGGGGGCTTTATGCGTTGAATTGTGTGCGTACAGATTTGTATACCTGCAACATTTTCTTCAAAGGGAAACGGATTTCTTTTAAGTCGCTTGACTTTTTTTCTGATTTCCATCAGGATTGTTTTCTAAAATGTATATTTGTATATAACTATTTAAATTGAAAATATACAAGTAGATAAATATGTTTAAACCAGACCTTCAGATAAGAGCGCGTAACAGAAAATTATTTTTCTTATTTCTCAACCAAAACACATGTTTAAACTGATGAGTAAGAAAATCATCACAATTTTACGGGTTTTTTTTTTTTGCTAACTGGCCCTATGTTTAAACTAAATAAAATGAAAGTAATCTGGCCCGGTAGCGCAATGATCTAAAGCTCACTGGAAGATAAACCCTTTGCTTACGGAACTCCTATAAACGGGTACTTTTACAAACCGCAAAGACCCAGATAAAATGCCGCATTATGCGGTATTTCATCAGGGTCTACGCTGTTTGTTAATGTAAAAGTATATCTTCAGACAAAAAATGCAGCATTTGTTTAAAAATTATTACTGACACCCTTAGATATGTTCAGTGGACTATTTCATGTTCATTCTATCATACCAGAAGGAAGAACCCATTAGTATATAAATATATTTATTAATCGATGCGATATTTATTTGGGTAGGATTTTTAGAGTTGATACTTGTTTTCTGTCATAACTTTTATTACAGCAAATATGGTAACTATTCACTTGTTAGTCACGAGAAATTCGCTGAATTTGGTTATAAAAGGTTATATAAGAGCATGAATTTCGTGATTCATGCGCTGTGATAGTGCAGAAAGACTATAAGTATTCTTGGTAGAAGATTTATAGTCATTCGAGGCTAGACAGACCATACAGAAATTTTGTTGGTTTATGTGACTTTTCCCACCCACCCACCCTTTACTTGATTCATAAAATTGGCCAATATGAAAACTCAAAGAGATATCGCATAGGTTAAAATATTCAGGAATTATTCAAAGATATGATCTTTAAATTTATTATTAGTTTCTTTAAGATTAATGCTTCAAACATTGTGAGGTAGAATGTGTTGAGTCTGTGATGTGTTCCGAACTTTGAACTACATTGTGTAACCTTACGGGATAAAGTGAGATCAAGTGTTTGTGTTAGGTGACATTCCACTTCATATTCTATGTGGATCCGGAACTACATCGGGATGGATGGATGCTGGCTAGAAAATTGATTGTTATATAATTTTATATTGAATAAAAGAGCGCGCTTCAGGTCTGTGCTTGCCATCACACGCGTATATGTTGTTGAGTTTGGTATTTTAGGTTATAAGATATAGTACAAAGAAATATAGAGGGTTATGATGTACATGTAAGACGCTAAATACTGATATTGAGGCATGGACATGTACATCATAACAGTTGATAATTCGAGGTACTATATCTGGTTTCCCAGAATAAGAAGTCTAGATAATAAATAATTTATTTTCGGCTGAATGAAATGAAAGAGAACATAAATGGTTAAAATTGCATACTCGTACTTCACAAGTAACGACCAGCATACTGGACAACGTGATAATCGTTTAGTGAATCAGTTATGTGGACTACTTAGTTTATCGAAAACAAACATGATCCGTCCACAGGTATATGGGTTGTTATGTGAGGAACTGATCAAAGTATAGGCTATTAAAATTGCTAATTGATATATCAATCTGTCATTAGATGATTGAAGCTACCAGGCAGAACTGAGTCAGTGCCATATCTGCACATACACTAAAACCTGTGTAAAACGGCCACTCAAAAATAGACAAAACGATTATCTAAAGGACAATGGTAGCTTAATGATGTTCAAAAGTATTGCAGAATGTTCTCTTGGATCATTCTGCAATACTTTTGACCTGCATTAAACGATAATTGGTCTTGAAAACCAACTTTGGTCTTTTCTAGAGTGGCCGTTTTATAAAATAGCCACTGGTTTCGTCTCTGAGCGTTCATAATAATTGTGAATTGCCTGCGGGTATTTACAATATTTGTGAATGCTTGGTTTGGGTAGGACGCAGGTGTTCAGCCCTGTGCGGTGTTGACATCTGTGGTTGACATGTTTATTTTTTATAGGGAATTCTGACACCAGTTTGTTATTGTTTCTCAAATGTCATATTTATTAGCCTGTCAAATCTGATGGGATGTTTTAACACTTTCAAAATGTCATGATGACAGATGTTACTTAGTTTAGTAAAATTACATAAGCCCAATAAATAGATGTGTCAATTCTGACATTGATTGATTGCGCAATACATTTAATCATATGACCTTTGGGGAATTGCGCAACTGGTGTGACTATGAGTCACTTTTGTATCTTCTGATTGGTTGATGTAAATAGAAGCTTACCTATGTAGAGGGCGCTATATAGTAAAGTTGAAATATAATTGGTTAGTGATGATGTCATTAGGTGGCGCTGTGGTCAGCTTCTATCACGTGACTTCATGGTATATAAGATGAAACCCAGTGGCAGAGCTTCAGACTTTGGTTAGACTTTGGAGATTTCGGAACTTTGGGTTATAGTTAGTTTCTAGAAGTATTTAAGTTGAACTTAAGAAGAATTAATAATATTATAAAATTGTGAAAGTTGTTGCTGAAATTTACAAGACTTAGAAATTCTAAAGAGACTTTGAAAACACTAAACGAACTTGAAGATTAGAATCAACTACTACCTTATAGTTTTACACATGTTTTACTGTAGGTGGGGACGCTATAAGCACTTTTTTGTTGATGGGAGCTGACTGGTTGGTGGAATTGTGCTCAAACTCCAGTTATTGAAATGCATGATACGAGAGGTGATTCATCAGTTTTGAAACACTTTTATTATATCTATAAATTTCACATAATAAAACGTTCATGCAAAATGTGTCCAATCTGTGATCAATGGAGGTTGTAGCTCCGTCTACATTGCTTATGTTATGACCCTAGTGTCTTATTGATAATGGAATGGTCCAGTTTTCTTCATTTGTCTCACAATGCTCGTTTAAAACTTGCTAAAGTGTAGGTTTCTTTCGCTTCTTAAAGCGTCTTGTAATGAGTTCCAGATAGCAAAATCAATCGAAGCAGCATCTGGACCTTTATGCTTCAACTCCCGAGGTGTAACAACGTTCACGTTTTAAAAAAGTCTATACAAATATACGTTAACGTCTGCTTTGACGCATGGCTTGAAGACTTGTCTTGGTGAAGTACCATGTCCTTAATTAGGTCACTTGGAAACATTCTTGCTACATTAAATTAATGAATTGTTTCAAAACTTTGCCAATATGATATTACGAATTGATCTTGACCTATTAGGGATGATCCGGATCTCAGTCTTGCTTTAGAAACTAATTGCAGCTGAGGCCAAGAAACCTGGTTCAAAAGAATCACTCATAACACATTTGAGTTTTGAAGGATCGACATGCCCTTTACGGATGTAGCAGACTCGGCGAGGACCATAGCTGCCACCCAAGTTTAACATTGTCTCATATGTCATCACAAATATTTTCCATTCTGCACAATTTAAACGTTTATAAATATGCCACGAACACGGACGCCATTTTGTCAACTTGAGCTGCATTTATCTGGTAAACTTTGCACTATTTTTTAAGTTTTGGCTGCAGCGCAATTTTAATAATACTGTCAATGGTTGACTTAGACGCCCCTAGTTGAGTTGCCATTTCGCGTTTTGTGGGTGGGTAAACCCTTCTTCATAATTACGGCAACTAACGAATAACTGCAATTGTTAACTTTTGGGGTGTCTTTCTGTATGGCTCTGTTTTTGGCTTATTCCTACTAGCGCTGAGAGTTTTACATATCGAGTGCTTTACTCGATGGATTGTTGATATAGAAATGTCATGTTCATGACCTTTCAACTCTCGTTATATATTCCTGTAAGACGTTTTCCTCTTCAAAAGGTATCTAATGGAACGTTCCACTATAATGCCAATTTTAGGTCTACTTATGTTACAATCCACATAAAAACTGACGAATATATGTAATACATACATTTATTGATAAATACGTGTAAATTTCGTGCTGTTGAGACGCGATGCTAGCTAACAACGAACGATTCAAAAGTGTTTCAAAACTTGTGAATCACCTCTCGTAGAACTGACTTGATTTGAAATTGTCAAAATGCAAGCATTAAGATTAGTTAAAATATGAACATGGACCCTTGAATGCCATTCAAACCCGCAGTATCATTGCCATGCATGGGTTATATAGCAAGATATTTAATTAAGCGCTACAACTAAGTTCAAAAAGTGAGTTTGATAAAAAAAATACCACAACCACACACAGCAGACCAACCCAAGGCACCGTGAGGAAGAGCCACAAAACATTTACAGTAACAAGACATCCAAAAGACAATAAAAGCAAAGCAACCAGCTCTCTCTTCCTCTTCAGATGATCGCAAAACTAGATCAGACACAAAGTAATGCATACCAAAACACAGACCAACACAGAACCCCCACAAAGAGTAGGAAGTAAATAAAACAATAAAACAACAACAACAGAAACACCGCCTCAGGGGCCTTAATACATGTTACTGGCGCCAAATATTCTAGATTCTTGGGTGGAAAGAGAGAGATGGTTGTTTTACTTTCTTTGTCTTCCTGGTGTCTCGTAATTGGTGTGTGTCTCTTCCTCACGGAGCCACAGGTTTGTCTAGAGTTTGTGATTATGGTATTTCCTGATCATACTCATTTTACTATTTCTGTTGTTGTTTTTGTGGTTAAAACACAAAAAATGTTTAGTTCGCATGGAGACTTCCTAACCAATACAATGCATCATCACAGAGAAACAATCTAATCAAAATAACACACTATAAAGGGCTCATAACTCACAGATAGTCCGAGCTAAAGAAAACCTCGTATTGAGCTACGGTGGGCCCAGCCAAAGACAAGCACCAGACAGCAACCGACAGATTATAGCCGTCAGTGAGTTTGAGGCCTGACTCACCCTCGTGCAATTAAAGCCGAGGAAACCATAGCTATAAACCGTAATTGGATTCAAACTGTCACATGATATCCATGTTGGATCCCACTCTTTTATAACGTTTAATTCTCTTTTTAAATTGATCACTAAAGTACCTCATCTAGGTGTTCGAATAATTACTTTAAGTTTATAAACTCAATCACCACAAAATACAGGTTGCTGCAGAAGAGTTTTTAAACAAATAATGTATTTAACAATCAACTCTGAGTGTCTTAAATATGATTTAAAGAAAGCTTTGCGAAGTTTAATGTATGGATAGCCTTGTTTTAATAACTTAGAAGTCAATTGTTTTCTGTTGTTGAAGTCGTCAACATTGGAATATACTCACATAAAACGAATAAATTGCAAAATGTATAAACCAAAAGCAGGGAACATCTCCATCAAGAAATGGAAAATTAACTATTTCAAAATTAAATCGTCCTGTTTATCATAAATTTGAGATAAAACGATTATTGCCAGAAAGAAACAATAACAAAAATGCAACAAGAGGAGCACAATTAGCGCCCATAGGAATACCTACGATTTGTCTATACAATTTTGAGTCAAATCTTATAAATATATTGTCCAAAAGATAATGAAGAGAAATACAACCTTTCTGACAGACCACAATTTAAATCATTTAGGTTGTTCAGAAGTAAACAAAAATGTGCATTCCTCACGCCAAGCCAAATTAAGTTAACCCTCTCTGCTAAAAGTTTGTTCAATTAATTTGGTAATTTTTTCTTTGATTAGATTGTGAGCCAATGTAGTACTGAAGGTAAAGAAATAACATGTAGACACACTAGATGCTAGAACATTTTTAGATTTTAACTTGCTAAGAATCTCACCTGCGTTTTTAATAGACCAAAATAGATTTTTACCATTCCTCTCAAAACCTGTTTCCCAATATTTTATATCATGGTTTTTAATCAAGAAGTCAAAACTTTAGACAACTCAGTAGTAGTGCCTGAGCCAAAAGTAGCAATAGAACGTGACTCATAGGGTATTTTATGAAATTTAGGTGACCAGTATACTGTATGAAGATTGCTATGATCCTCATCAACAAATACACCAAACTTAGCAGCCATATAACATCGATGTCTATCAACAACCGACCTCTCGTCTCATCTAATTATTGGTCTTAGCAGTGCTAAGTTCTGGCTTTTGGGTGTTAATATATTACATTTTTCAAACGACCACAACGCTGTTAGCAGCCTTATCTGCAGGTGCTAAACCCTATGGAATTCCTGGACCCCTTTCTTCATATTACTCAAAGTGAAATCAGGTTTAGTTGGAAGAAGATCTAAATTTTTGCAATAAAATGAAGTTCTAATATCAATAATTTTTAAAATACGACGTATTTAGTGTCCGAGTATTTAAAGCATTAAATTTAAATTAAAGGTGATTCCTTATTTTGTAACGAATGTGAATGTGAATGTGAATTCAATTCCTTTATTGACAAATTGCCTTAAACATGTATGATTAATTTCCAAGTCAATATACGGTCGACGAGCATACTGAGTATAACACCTAGTAAGAGATGCTGCATCATAAAGTCGATGAGCTCTATCAAAGAACTTATTAGCCTCAATATTCAAATTACAAAGTGAAGAGATCGAAAGAGTAACTAAACAAGAAAGAGCCATATGACGGCTATATTGTTTTAATATGATACTTAAATAAGAAAGTGTTATATTATGTCTATTTTTGCGTTTTAGATTCCTATTTTTACGTTTACTATCTGACCGTTTATTACGTTTACGAATATCTAGAAGAGGAAAAACCCATCAAAATCTGGAAATCTAGAAATATTACTTCCATGTTAGATATTATCGTAGGGAGCACAGTGGCTCAGTGGTAGAGTGCTTGACTCGAGACCAAGCTGCAGCGGGTTCGATCCTCACCGGCGTCAATGCGTTGTGGTCCTTGAGCAAGACACATTTATCCTAGCTTAGTACTGGTTCAACCCAGGAAGACCCGTCCCTGTTTAACTGAAAGATTGTTGATTGGACGTAAAGAATCAAATCAAACAAACAAACAGAACAAAGATATTATCGTTAATTCTTAAAAAGGTTATCCATTTGAAGCAAATAATGCACCAAAGAACTGAAAACAGAGTGTGCAAATTTTCTGGGCCAGACTAGCTAGTTTCGACCAATTAGGCCTTATCAGTGACACTCTTATAGTTTCAAAGCAATGATTCCAAAAGACAAGAAAATAAAATCTACACTAAAGCCAAGTATGTGAGGTGTTTGTAATAGACATGTATATTATCATTGTATTTGATGGACTCGAAACTGTTAAAAATACGTCAAATGAATAATCCGTTCTGTTCTGTTATGCAGGTGGCAAACAACTATGGAGCTGTTCAGAATGCGTGCTTACAAATGCTGTTCTATGTCGTACTTAATTCATTTATCTATTGTTTGTTGTTGTTGCATTATAATTGGACTAGCTGGGCCAGGCCGTCACTGATCTGTGTCTCTTAAGCTGTATAAAGATATTGATACAAAAGCCACTCCCCTTTTAGAATATTTTCATGTAATAAAATGTAGTTTTATACGTTGACTTAAACACGGAAAAAGTGTTTCAATCCCATAAAGAGTCTTTTTCGCATGTCTGGTTAAATACGTTGATTGTTAATAGTTTTATCAAGGGGTCAATCAAATCATATACTGTTATATGTATGTTATCTAATAAATAACAATAAGATATACAATCAGGTTTGCAAACTTCCCTTTTGCGATATCAAACTTGACTGCATCAATAGAAAAGCACCAGTCATATGTTTTAATTTATACATTGTAGATGACAGCTTTACCCATTAATGCCTACTAATGGATTTCCCACTATTATCAATTGAATCAGTCTATAAGCATTAATGCCTATGTTCTAATCCCTTGAATGTTCACAATGTATGTAACTGTATATCTCTTGTGTCTATTGAATAAAATATGTTTAAACCAATTGGATCAGTCCATTTCCGTTTTCAGGGTTGTTGAGTGGTATTTTTCATTTTTATTCAATAATTTTAATAGAACATTCTGTATGTTAACAGTGGAGACCCTGATCAGATGCCGCTTTCTGTGGCATCTGATCTGAGTCCGCACTGTTTCTTCACTAGACTTAAATGGCTTAAATGCTCTAACAAACAACAACATAGATCGGAACGGTTTGGTTAGTTAAGTACAAAGTACATGTTTATTTTATCATGTTTAGATATCTTCTTTCTATTTTCAGGAAGAAGCAATACAGATCATCTACTGATTTAATGTAAAAAAGAAGTAAAAAAACAACAACAACAAAAAGGACTCTACAAAAGTGTATAGTTTTCGAAATGATTTTATCTAGCATTAAGAGAAACAAACTAACAAGGACCCATGCAATCGCCCAGTGCTACTACATTTTGACTGAATCCCTAAAATAAATGTTTTGGGAACTAGCTTGCCCTTGAAAAAGGATAGAATGTAATCTCTCACTACCTGTTGGAGGTTTAAAGACCATGATTCAACTGAATTGATACTGCTGTGTGGTTAATGATGAGAAGAGCACAGACGGTCTTTGACTTCAATCACAAGAAAAGCCTATGCCTAGCAATGGTGTTGCAATGACTAATTCTTCGCTGAATCCTGGGACCTTTAGTCTGGACTGGCACCCAAATTTATATTGTTTAATGGCCCAGCTCACATTTGGAGAATAAATGTTAGTCTGTATCCATGTTATTGATGTTGTTGTTGTATAAAGATTAGAATAACCAATGAATAGGGGTCATATTTTAAAGTTGACAAGCGACGTTTAATTCTGCTTATACCTTGCCCCGAAGTTATTTTTTCATGCTCAATTTAGGTGAACATGAAACACTTGTTCATTGAAAGTACAAAAGGGAAAGGCTCTGGCGAGATTAATAGTAATGGGGGCACCCTGGCACCCGCGATTTTTAAGCCTGAAAAGAACTTAGTTTTTTTCAGGATAAAATCGCGGGTGCCAGAGATGCCGCCCCTGGTAAGCTTGAGTGACTAGCTGTGAATAACTTAGTTTATTTTAGGGGTATTTTGGTTGGATTTATGATTGTGATAGTTTCCTGGTCATATTCACTGGTTGGGCTGTGATTATGATTCCTGGGCTGTTAGGAAATAACATTTTTTGAGGGGATAAAGGTTCTGCTGTGGTGATATATAAAATAACTTAGTTAAATTCAGCTTTGAAGATAACTTAGTCATTTTAGGGGGTATAGTATGTGGTGATATATGGTGTGTGTAATAGTCAAGGCTACTAAGTACCATGCGTCTTAGAGTCTCTTGGTCAATCAAGACCCCAACTCCTAGAGGCATCACTCTGTAGCGTTAACTAGTGTATAGCTAGCCGTCTCAAGCTTACTACTACTGATTTTTTGAAAAGAACAACAAAGACTGGTGAACATTTCTATAACTTTATTGCCCCGCTAACTATAACTGATTACAATGACAGAGGATTAGGGCCGTCCCTCTGTTCATTGTTT